>CADCXC010000011.1:1800000-2374265 GCA_902806595.1 Pyrenopolyporus hunteri | reverse complement strand
CCCTAACCCTAACCCTAACCCTAACCCTAACCCTAACCCTAACCCTAACCCTAACCCTAACCCTAACCCTAACCCTAACCCTAACCCTAACCCTAACCCTAACCCTAACCCTAACCCTAACCCTAACCCTAACCCTAACCCTAACCCTAACCCTAACCCTAACCCTAACCCTAACCCTAACCCTAACCCTAACCCTAACCCTAACCCTAGTTAGGCTAGCCGCAACCGGAAGATACGCCGCCCCATTTCTCCTTTTCCATAAACTATCCGGTATACGGGGTTAAGAACGACCTTAAAGTAATTAAATAATTACAAATATATTACGTCTAGTTAAGAATTTAAAACCAAGATTTTAACCTAATGAAAAGTTTCATTTCTTAACAAACAGTCCGGGACCGACCAATTTAACACGTGAGAAGGTGATGAACGCGCCGCCCTATATTCATTAGTTTCTTGTTACAAACCTTGCGCGATTTGTACTTACCGCTAACATAACAACACCCGAAAAAATTCTCAGACCAGAGTAGCTACCATTTTGCGAGCTCACGATGGCCCCTGCGATAGGACTACCGAACAAGGTACCAAATGAAGAGACCGCGTACAACGCGCCAACCCGGAAGCCTAGTTTCTGGATGTCCGATATGGACGCTACTAAAGCCGGGATGATTGCGAGCATCAAACCTGAAGAAAATCCGTAGAGAATCGCGTATACGATAATTGGAGCGGTTGAAGCTGCTGGTAGCCATAGAGCAAGGGTTATGACTCCTGAGAAGAACGTGAAGATGATGCAGACGTTGAATACCCCGTATACGTCCCCGAGGTGGGCGGGGATAATCCTTCCAAATATGCTCGCTGCGTTGAGAATCGGGACGAGATAATCCGCGAGGTCGCTCGGCATGCCTGCATTCTTCGCCTGGACAATGATAAAGTTGAAAGGGAGGAATGCGCCGAGGTAGACGAGGAGGGAGCCGATAGAGAGGAGTAGGAAGGGTACTTCCGCGAACGGGACGAAGTACTCCTTCAACGCGAACGGCTTTCGGACTGGGGATAGGCGGGACTTGACGGCTATATTGCCGAAGACGAGCAAGCCGAAGAGGAGGAATGCCGTTATGCGCATCGCCCATCCGAATCCAACATCGACGATTAAGTGCTGGACCATAATCGGGAGTACGACGCCGCCGAGGCTGGATCCGGAAACCATGATGCCGAATGAAAGAGCTCGATGTCTCTTGAACCAGGTGCCCGCGGCGGCGATAGCTGTGGGCTCTTGTTAGCTGCAAGGCTCACCGCGACGGGCGGTATGGGGATTTACTAGGATAAAATAGGAAGCTAGTCCCTATTGCGCTGCAGATAGCCTGGGAAAGGAATATCTGATAGTATTCCTTAGATATGGAGACCATCATAAGTCCGAAGACGTGCAAGAAGGATCCGAATAGCAATGGCCATCGCGGACCGTAGCTGTCGGTTAGCTTGCCGGAAACTAAGCCCTACGAAGAGTCAATCGTGGCACTCGAGCCGGCGACGTGTATAGTATAAACCTACGAAGAAGAAGAGCATGAATGACTCGGTCGCCGGTATCCACGCCACTTCACTGGGCGAATAGGAAGAAAGTTGGTTGGCTTGGTAGTAATCCTGGAACACGCCGATGCCTTCATCTTCGTTAGTAAAATTCGCTGCAGTTCCCTAGCTGTTCTTATCGTACAATTTATCCATCCAAAGCTGGAAAATACTGTGCAGAATCCGCCGGCGATGCAAAACCATGCCTGAAAGCCGCCGTCCGGAAACGCGTTAGGATCGGGCCCGGCGAGGGCAGCATCTCGAGGTTGTTCTGACGGAGGTTCCGAGACGTATCCGTTCTCGGGGGTACCGGCCTCGAACTTTTCGGACTTGCTGTCGTCTGGGTCGTGTTGAGCTGTGGGAGCCTGAGAATTAACATCTACGTCCGACTTCATCTTGACCACCGAGAGCTTATTTTTTCTCCCTTTTTCCCTTTTTCCGTTTTTTTTTTTTTCTTTCTCTCTTTTTCCCTGGAGAAGCTGCCTTTACCTAGGTTACATCCCTATAAGCGCGTTCCCACGAATGTACTTTATAGTCGGCGGTTGATTATAAATTGTACATGCGTAGTTGGCATACACCGATCTCTAGGCCGTATTTGGCACCATCTTTCGACTGAGATGTCTGGTTAGGGGTGTGGGTCGCATTCCCTTCTACGGTACCATCCTTCGACAAAAAGGCTCGGAGCGCGAAGGGGAGCCGCAAGATAGATCGGCAAGCAGGGATGCCGCAGACGATACCACGGCTCTTATGCGCATAGCTCTTACGCCAAGAAGATAAGACCTACCTATGAATTTCTAAGACGCTTACATAGGTGGTTATACTACCTACCACCTACCTAGGCAGGGCCCTGTGCGTGTTTCCTTAGGTAGGTAGAAACGTCTTGTCAACTTTTCTAACCGGTATTCTTTTGTTAGGCACCTTAGCATTTTTAGACTCCATCATTGGCAAATAAGTATACGCTGTTACTTGGCCTGCATGATATAAGCTTACTACGGAGACCCTCGCAATTTACCACCACGTGATAAGCGAGGCCTATGATATAATATTTCTATGCGACGGTTGCATTCCGTTATTTGAGGAATGGCACCTCACAAGGCCCCGCGACCATTTTCGCGGCGCGCGCTGACAGTTCTCCGACGGGAAAATAGCAATGTACTTAGAATGTGTAGTGTATATCAGATACTTGTCGAGTTCCCCAGTCATCGCCTCACCTTCTCACGCCCCATTAAGGACCTCTCTATGCATTTCCGCGTCCCATCAACAAGCATCCTCTCGTCAAGGCTAGGATATTACTCGTTTATAATCTCAGCTATTTCGGCGTTACTGTAGTTTTCAGCTGTTGATTTTTTTACAGGCCTTCTCAAGCGATGGCGTTCCCTAAGGCTAAGTATTACTAAAGAGGCGGGTGTGAAGCTTTATGTCGCCTCAATTTCGGCATGATGCATGGGCTTATTTGCGATTAACTACACCGAGATTCGCGAGAAGAAGCGACGACTGCCGCTGCGCCGTAAAAGTCGGTAAGGCGACATATCCATCGTGCTTTACATATAGCGTTAAGGCAAGGCGACCTACGCGGGAATCAGCACCGTTGAAAGATAGTATGTATTTAGATAACCCTACGTAACCCTCGCTAGCCCAATCCCTTAGCAGATTGTACTTACAGTATGTCACTTTTATATGCCGTGCTATAGACAGAATGCGATTGCGTTCACTGCGGATTTTGTGCTAGATATGCCCAGTGTTAAACCCGAGTATATACCGTATAGCACTTCATGCGATGCCTAGCTTCTAGGAATGGAATATGGACACGACGAAAAACTAGCTGATTAACAAATAGTTAAAGAGAATATGCGGAGTTGTACGCTTTTACAAACGTTTTGAAGAGACAGTCAGCCGGAGCCCGAGTACAGCGCGGTACTGGTGCGCTAATCCTTTCTTGCTACGTAGAAGCAGCGAAAAAGAAAAGAGCGAGATCCACACTCAATACGAGGCGGGATTAAGATTAACCAGGATAATGTATTGTACGATACATACGTGCGACAGAGTAGGTATCTCGGGATGTTACGTTCATTTCTGCCGGCGCCGCCGCGTAGCCGATTACGCTCCGTCTTACACCCCATAGTGCTGCGGCTTGCGCATAGGAGAACAAGGATGGATGTACCAGTCCGGAAGCAGTCCTTTCATCGCATGCGTCTGATATGCACTTTGCTACGGCGCGTAGAGGTACGGTATATTATTACGGCAGGTGAAAATGTGATATTGGCTATCCAGAAACCACATCCGTAGACTCATATTAAATTAGCCTTTGATTTGTCGGCGCATTGACACGGCTTAAGTCGACGTCGCTATTCACTAGCAGATGATTTGATAATATTCTGGAAGTGGGAGAGACAGAAAGAGGCAGAGAGACAGAGAGAAAGAGAAATATATATATCAATCATGCGGTCCATCAAGCTTTGGGCCGCATATATGTGAGATAGGCGTGCGCCTCCAAGGGGGTGGGGTAGTGCTAGGGCATATATAAAACGAGCGGCGCGGCAAGGCCGTTCCCCTCCACCTTGCCGTCAGTTCTCCTGCATAGCACGGTAGTAAGGAGATGCATAGATAGCGCAGATATAACCAATTTAGAGGTAGCTCGACGGACTCCTACAAGGGCATATGCGCGGAGATCTGGTTACAAAAATATCTAATGGGCTATATACCAATATACTCACTTACCCAGCTATGTTTTTATCGGCCATCTATACCCGACCTTGGGTGATTGGGTAGGTAGCGTATAGGTATATCATCTGGAGTCTTGTTTAAGATGCAATCTAATACCTTAACGGCTTGATGCGGGCGATCAGCCACCGACTTAGCATACCCTCTTCTGCGTTCTAAGATGCCGAATCTATCTAGGTACCTATATAACATCGTGCTCGCACACCACTGTCAGGTCGGAACCCAATCTCTAACGCGGAGCCCGTAATAACCACCTTCCCACAGGAAATCAATAATCTCTCCGACGGGTCCTTGCAATATTTATAAAGGACGAGCTAGCAGATGCCTACGCACACGTAGGGTATCTACCTACGAATGCGGTCAAGTAGTCGATGTCATCGGCTTCTGAAAGCCTGCCGTTCTAGACGGCTCGCTTAACGTTGTGAATTACCAACTTCCGCCGTGGCACAAACAAGACCACCAGGTCTCCTGATCACGTTATCGAGGTCGCCCAAGTCGTATTGGGAGAACGAGTTTACGGGGTTTTAGCTGGGGACAGGAGACGCCCAGGGACGCGTCCTATTCGTTCTCGAGAACCAATGAGGCGGTGGACCCCCGTCATTTCGGTCCGTGGTGCTGGGCGACTACTAGAATGCGGCCGTACTTTTCGGTTCTACTCAGTAACATAGAAGACGTTTGGAACATTTCGTTTCCCAATATCGGTCTCTAGCTCCACATATCCGCGATAACCATGTGGAGGGGCAAATGCTACATGAGAGAATCTCCATCAGCAAGGCATCAACATTAGTTCCGCCCCCTTATCCGAACAGGAAGGCCTTGACAGGATTAACAACGCCTGTCGTTCCTGTCTCAAGGAAAAGTCAATATGAGGTGAAAATTTCCGAAGCACAATGTTTTCGCCTGCACGGCTACAGTTATCCATCTGGACGCAAGATTGATAGAGGTGCTTCGATCAAACCCTATTGATGTGCTGCAGGCATTCCACTGTAAAGCTAACACGGATTCTCAACCCCCTACCTACCTAGGTACCTAGACAGGTACCTAAGGTAGGCGAGACTCTTCCTCACACGCTTGCAATGACGCGGATTAGAGACTGCGTCGATGACCCGCATATCGGAGTCATTAAGGAAGCGCGGCTTCCCGTGGAGATGAAGAGCTTGTCAAATATTTATAGTGCGACTAAATTGGATTACGTCTCATACGTGAGCCAGACGCCAACCCTCCTTTGGCCAGATGAGGTAGGACTATGGAAATCGTTTTATCCCAGGGCGTCCGAGGGGCCGGATGCCTTCCCACCCGGTGTATCCCTGTGCGAACATTCCGTTCAGACTATTCCGGCAACCTAGTGAGCTTTTCGGTGACACACCAAGCATCGAGTAGAAAGTTTTTGATGTTAGCAAAGGTCTTTTTCCGCAGCGACTTGAGGCCCTTCCGCATGATGTAACCTTTGTACCATACATCGCAAGTGGTACCCTCTATCCTGAGAAAACGTGGGAGAACTCGGGGGGCTGTGCCAAACCCGGACGGCTAGTGTCTTGACTGATGACTAGCAATCGTGCCGGCAATATCTGAATTTCACGTCCAAGTTTTCGCGTCGTCATAGCCTGGTGAACCCTACGGTCGCCGGCGGGAACTATCGATAAAGACGCGACGATACCGCCAATGCTTCCGATGAGCATCGTGGTCTCCGTAGTTGCGTCATCTACCTATGTGGCGGTAAAGGCCGATAGGATAGGTACTCTTAGAGGATGTCCAACGTAGTCGGTGGATGGTGCAGCGACCAACGTTGCTATTCGACGGTGAATTTCGACTGTTGTTCGACGACCTATTTTCCTCCAAATCTCCCAACATAACGCGTTGAATATTACGCTTAGAGCTAAGGGCATCGCCTGCGATCGATTCAAGGGATATACCGGGGCGACGAATTACGGTTGGCGTAGAGAGGTATTGCCCGAGCCCGACCCCGATAAATCGGCCAACGGCTCGACATTATCTGCGAAGGTCATTATCGACAGGCCCCAGCGTGTATCGCTACCCTCCATTTTACGCATGTTTTGTAACCATGCCCACTCTCGCTCGTGGCCCGGGTGCAGTCGAAAATACTGTCGAGCACACCAAGAAGGATAAGTTATTGCGTGACTACCGAATGTCCCCATTTCTACTCGATGATAATACTCCATTGACTGGCATATATATCGCGCCATCCTTGTTCCTTCGCTTTGGATGTCTTGTATCGAATAACCTTGATACGTGGTGGACGGTAAGGTTCCCGTAGTTGGAATCTTCGCCGAGTTTGTCGTACTCACGGCGCTATCCGCTTGTGCTAGGAGATATTCAAGGCCAATTTGTCGGTCTATTCGTTCTCGGACGAGTTCGTATATCTGAATGACGTGGCTGTACATCTGAGTAGTCACAGCCCAGCACATGACGACGGGGACAGCGACTCTGAGAGATTCGAACTCGAAGCAGAACGGGAAGACTTTCCTAGAAGGGCCTGAGTCGGTTGGATTCGTCGCGCGGCTCGGTACCGGCCAAGATCGAGGCGTGGGCGAAGCTTTCCAGAATGCATCGTGCCAAATCTTTACGCGCTTAACCATGGCTAATATTGACTGTACGACTGCTGCTGACCGCTTGAGAAGAACATCTCGATCGCCAATCGAAGGGAGAGAAGTTGCCCGTTCGAGGATAGCAGGTATATCTGCGCTTATCTGATAAATTTCATCGAGAGGACCGCTGAAGCCGGACTCGGTTACGATCTGCCTCCATATGTCGTTTTCGAGGATTTCAGCTTCTCGCTTCGTCAGAGCTTCGACAGTCTGCCAAGTCGTTAGACGAATCAACCAAAAGCATCTGGGTCGTCCCTACGCAGACGATTCTCATACGTGAAAACAAGTTTCTCCATGCTGGAGTATTCGCCATCCCCGGGTCGCGCAATCGTAAGATCTCTGAGATGCCGCGTGCATGGACGCCCCAGCCAGTTTCCGCGGGGCATACAAAAAGCTGCAAATACATGTCTATCGTCAGCAGCGCTACCCAACTATGTTTGGAATGCTTGAAAGCTTCCACCAACACACCTCGCATGTAGATAGCACTATAATGGCGGCTAGTGTTTCTTCTCGAAACCGCCTTTCTGAGTCGTCTAAGTCGGAGTGGAGATGCTGGAGAGCGGTATTATATTGGCCGAGACACTGGTAAAGAGAAGCGTTGCCCGTACCAGTGACATGCAGCTGGGTAAGACAGAAGGCGAAGAGAGAAGTATCCAACGATTGGCTGGGCTGGGCCAAGTCCGGCAGCCGGTAGACCCACGAGAAGCCACCCTCGCTGGTGTTGGCTCCGAACCCGCCAGAGACGGACTGTTTCGGAAGATAGATATCTTCTAGCAATTCGACAACGTACGAGCGATACTTTCGAACATCGCGCGAGGACTCGGAAAATAAGTAGCGGAGGCCGGCCTCGACCACCGGACCGGGCGACGAGGCTTTCGGCTTCTCGTGCCACCTTAGTCCCGATAATACCGACAACGCGGTGGTCGACGGGCATGCGGGAGTCCTATTGACGAAGATGAGGTCTCGGCTATATCCAGTGCAGGTTCGCTTTGACTTTATGCATTTCAGGCAAGACGGTCTCCTCAAGTCGCACTACCGAAGCCTGAGGTTAGCAGGAGTCTGACGTTGGAAGTTTCGGCGGATAATGGTAGTCCAGCAAAAAAGGCGCATGAAGTTGAGAAACCTCGTCTTGAAATATAAGAGCCTCTCGGCCGCTTCGATTCTTCTCAAGTAATGTGCCCATCGGCCCCGCATACCTTCACTCTTCTCTGCCTGCAGGTGTTGCAGGCCTGCGACTTTCCAGCGACGCCGACCATGCGTGCCTCGACGATTAGGTGGCACGACGCGTAAGCGATTTCTTGGTGGTTCGTCCACACGCCGTATTAACGGGCTTGAGGTGATAGGTAAGTCGAATTTTCACATGAAGCGATGCTCTGCGACCCAGGTATATAATAGCGATCCACTACTGAGCTAAACGAGCGGAGAGTAAGTAGTATGAGATGGTAGGTAGTAATCTGCGTAAGTAGGGATACCCCCGAGATATAAGGCTGAAAAGGCAAGGGGTAAACCTACCTACCTAGGTAGGTAACTACCCAGGTACCTATTATGTGTACTTGAGAAAATTCACACAAGACTTGGCGATCGGAGAAAACCCAGGTAAGTTAGTTACATAAGCCCTCTTATAACCCTTGTACAATACAATACATATAACCAAGGCGGGAACAAAAGAATAAGCGGTCTGAAATATCGATTAGGGGCTGCAAACCTACCTACCTGGGTAGGTATATATTGTAAGAATATAGGTACCTGTAATGACAAAAACCATCAACGTCTTCACGTGTAGAGCTCATTAACTTCATTTTCAATTCTATATATCATTACGAAGCGAATGTCACTCCTGGAGAATCCCGACGGGCCCGCGCCCTATAGGTACGTAGTAAGACATCCCTGGTATGCTTCATCACTAGCGTCCGCACTACTAGCTTAATTTAAGCGTTTGAGCTCTAACGCTCGTCCAAATATAGGTATCAATAGGCTAGTACATCTTTAGCGTGCGGCTGTACGTACAATACAATACAATACTAAATGTAACGGCGCCCTATCGAAAGGCCTATAACAGTCTACGGAAACGGGAAATTACACTACGTTCAGTCGCACGATCCGACTTACTCTTACCCATCACCTAGATCTATTTATCGACTTACCATCTAGGCAAATAACGTATAGCGGGCGTGATGAGGCTGGGGATATTTTAAGCTTACCGTTGTTTATTCTTCTTTTTTTTTTTTTTTTTTTTTTTTTTTTTTTTTTTTTTTTTTTTTTTTTTTTCTTTTTTTTTCTTTTTTTTTTTTTTTTCTTTGGCCCGTTAGATTGATGTAGGCAAGTCCGAGGTTCCTAAAAGGTGCCGAGGCATGTTTATTTTTACCCAGGTATGCAAGGTATAGGTAGCTAAACCAACCGCGAGATCAACATTTACTGGGCTGCGCATGGAACCAACAGCCATTCCCCAGTGTTTCGAGTCCCAATGCGTAAGCACTTAGAGTGGCGGTGCAACTAAACAGATTTATATCGATCATGTTCCTCGGCATCAGTCGCGTATATAAGCGCCATGGCCTTTTCAGGCCTACCTATCCTTCGCCTATATTCACCCAAACAAGACGTAGCCAAACTTGACCTCAAAATATGTCTGAACCGTCCTATCCTCTACCCCGCGCGGGTTACGTGGAATTGGCGTCGAATACCGCGGGGTCACACGAGATGGGACGAGGTAAACAGGATTCTGCACAACGCTGGATTATATTCAAGCTGATCCCAGGATAGGACAAGACGTTTACAACATCCATGACCACCGAGGGACGTACTACGAGGAGGAAGAGTGGACTTTGGACGACGCCCAGCATTTGCGGGGCGCATATCGTCAACCAAGCAGCGATCAGCGTCTAGGCTCCGCTGCGACGGGAAGTCTAGGGCATGCTCTACCAATTGCGCCGGCGTCCCTTCCATATCCGGTCATTCTACCTCAGCGGCGACCCGGTCAACGCGACCGCGGCTTCATCAGAGCATACGCGCCCGATCTGATGCGCTGCGGTATCGACCTGTACACGTTTATGAATTTCCTCGATGACTTCGACAAAGCCATCGCGACGTCTCCTTGGGTAGGGACTGTCAACCTTGCC
This sequence comes from Pyrenopolyporus hunteri, assembly GCA_902806595.1. Taxonomy (NCBI): domain Eukaryota; kingdom Fungi; phylum Ascomycota; class Sordariomycetes; order Xylariales; family Hypoxylaceae; genus Pyrenopolyporus; species Pyrenopolyporus hunteri. Next base: position 2,364,265 of record CADCXC010000011.1, on the reverse strand, counting down.
GCAGGCGTAGCCGGTGTCGCCACTGTAGCACAGTTAATTCCGGCCTATGTGTCTCCTATCAGTCTAGCTGTGCGAATAACGGCCGGCGTCTACAAGGAGATGCAGGGTCGCAAGAAGTAAGTGACGGCGACATATGCCCACGACTTCCCCGAAGAATAGATTTGCTTACGGCTTCCTTCACTCCTAAGTCAAAACGCTTTCATCCTGAAGATGAACGATGAACTCTTCCGACCGCGCGGGCTGTACTGCTTGATCCTGGCTTACAACCCGAGCTCTCAAGAGTCTCTAGTACAACAGGATCTCAATAGCAATGCGTATAGAAAAGCTAGTGAGCACAGCGAGTACCGGAGCAACGACGGAACGACGGGGCCGATTGAGTTCCCGACCTCAGCGGAGCTAATCTTCCCAGGCCTCGACGACCAAGTAGGGAACGACCAGGAAGACGAGAACAGTAGTAGAGACGGGTTTTCGAAAGCGTTCGATGCCTTCAATGACCACAGGGATCTTAAGGCTCAAAGAAAATACGTAAATACCCCTGGATTGCGCCTAGACCCTTCAGTTGCTTACCGGATTCGACTAGCTTAGGAAGAATCCCGCAAGCGCCCTCAATCCCCTAATGGATCCAAAAGTCGAGCTCAGGCCAAAGGACCTAAAAAAACAGGAACGCAGGTTAGAGAAGGATGAACGAAAGCATGAAAAAGAGGAGCGGAAGCGAGAGAAACGCGCGCGTAAACACCCGGAAAGGCCTGAGAAAGGTCCGCGGAAGCGGTTACTCCGAAAAGTAGGTACCCAGCCTTCATCCCCCACGCTCATTCGACTTGATGTATCGCTTACGATATCGTATAGGACATCTTATATATGATGATAGTCAATATGCCGTCGCAAAAAGAGATGGAGGATGCGCTGAAATTGGTTGGAAACAACCCTTGATCGCCACGGTTTAGTACGAGGGAAGAATGTATGGATAGGTACCTGCGTAGGAGGTAGGTTTGTTACGTCTCTTACTTTTGTGCTTGCGGAGCCATCCGACTTAGAATTGATACGATATATTATCTATCAAGTTAAACTAGGCGACTTACTGAGTAGCACGTTAATATAAATACGTCAATCTTCGCCGCAAATTTATCTCTAGTTTCTGAAGCCCTGACGTTCAATGCGTTATCCTTTTCCAGGCACTCTTCTATGTAAGCTTTTTTTATTTTTTGCGACAAGGCATATCGATACGTAAAGCAGGTATGCGTGTAGTATGAGCCAGGTATATAGGGCTCGAATATTGCCACATAGAGAACCCAGCGTTTCTTTGGCACCCACCTATCCAGTTATGATTTAATCCGAGAATTCAAGTCGCGCTCAAGTCTGAGCTACAGCCAAGCCATCGTCAATTTCGATACCGCGACTCCGTCGTCAATGGTAACATCAGTAACAATACCAAACCCCCATATCTCGAGGACTGGTTTCCCCTTGCGATGTATATATGCAGGAGACGAGATTATAGGGGCAAGATCTGCAAGATCAGCTAAAAGGGTCTCGGTGACGTTTGTCGAAAGGGTGGCTGCGCCGTCGAGGTCATATTCTGTCAAAAATGCGCGGCCGTACCTCTCAGCAGCTGATTTTGCGGATCCTAGGATCTATTTTGTTATCAATACGTTAGGTTATTACTCTATTTAACCGCGTCATGATACTTATGTTCGTTCAACCCCCATTGGCTTCGTTAATGTAGTCGTAGAATCTTTGAAGAAAAGCTCCGTTGATACCGTAATTTTCCATCACGTTGCAGTGCAGATCTATGACACCATCGCAGTCATTCGTGTAAAATTGTGCAGCCTCGCCATCAGGAAGCGTAAATGGAGTGTCGAAAAGACAGTCTGTCGGGTAACTCGTAATATTAGGTATCATATCGAGACCAACTATATCGGGTATTAGACGCGGGTCTGAGATCAGTAGAAAGCGATTCTTACGGAATTTTATAAGCTTAAGAGCGACCCAAGTGCGCCATCAAAGCGGCCAAGCATGAGGTACCTACATGCTGAGTTGGCATATTGAACTTCGTGGGTTTTCCCATTCATATATGGTGTTGGGGATGTATTTATTCACCTACGCTTATGATGAGGTTATATATCTAAGGCTTACTCTGATCTTCCGGCTCAGGCACGGCCTCTCTGGTCTCGTTATCCGAGATATTATATGCTTCCCCTTATCTCCTTTTGCAACCCTTCGCGGCATTCTCTTTGAGTACGCTACACCTTCAATGACAAGTCCACACATACTCGCTCAAGTGCAGATAGCTCAACTCGGAAAAGAGGATATTTACTCAGGCGAACAACTAACGGAACAGTGGTTATGCACGCCCTTTGCGAACACCTTCACCAAATATGGAGTTAACAACCTCCTCAGACCGGGTGGCTAATACGGATAAGAGAGTATCGCTTAACTATTATCCGAAGTCAGCTCGGGCGAACCTCGCCGAAGTAGTCTATTAGACTTACACCATGTGTTCCTTCGCAGCAGCCTTGAAGCCAGATTCCGGATCCGGGCGACACCTTTCCTGGCGCGAACTGCACACTATAGTCGCGCGAAACCTTTACGGGGCGATCGCGAATTTTGGCCTCGGCAAACTTTAGCCCAAGGTTGCCGTTCGACGAGGTCTTTTCCAACCCATCAGCTTCGGGTAGCAAGTCAGCCACGCCTTGCATCATATCCAGGTGAGAGAGTCGTTGGTAGCCCGTTGCTGCGATGACAAGGTCTACTTCTAATATTTCATCGTCGGCCGTATCGTGCTGTTCGTCGCTCTTGCCAGGATCGAGGGCGGAACTCTTTACAAAGGGGCGAATGGTGAGCCGTAACTGGTCGGACTTGGAGTCGAATCCGATTAGGTCTGTGGCACCTAGGATCCGATGTGGCCACCTCCGTTCGTCGCTCCCAAACTCTCGTCTTTGGTCGTACATACGCTCATACAGGCGCTCGATAAGTTCTAGCCGTACTACACCGTAGTTGGTACTTCGTGCGCCTTCCAACAAGGAATACCGATTCTCGGCAGACCTCTCATAGAGCGAGTCCACGAACGAAGGGTTAAAGATAGAGTTGACGCTGCAACGTATTAAAATCGCTGAAGACCCTAACTGCGATGGAGGTGAAACAAGAGTGTTATGTTTACTTACAACGGCGAGTCGTCGCTAGGCTTTAAGAACTCGGGGCGCATGATTAGCCATGTCCGGGAGTTGGGGTAGAGTGTCTGGATATTATTAAATATCTCTGCCGCGCTTTGCCCGGCCCCGATGACGGCTACACGATAAGGGAAGTCGGGCTTGTTGAGAATCCGTGGCACGAGGTGTGCGTACTGGGAGGAGTGGATGACTCGGGTGTTATCCGAGGGCAGGCATCTCGGTATTGAGGGCTGCCCCCCGATGGCCAGAAGGACGTTCTTAGCCCGGTAAGTAGTTAACGCGCCACTATTCACATCCTTTGACGTAACAGTAAAGATAGATACGGGCGCGGCAGATTCCAACCCCGTAGCTGGAGAAACAGATATCGCCTCGGTGTTATACTGGACGACGTCATTAAAGAAGCTCGAACACCATCGGAGGTAGTCCTCGTATTCGACTCTTGAAGGCAAGAAGGTGTTTAAGTTGGTAAATTCAACGAGTCTTCCGTGCTTGTGGAGGTAATTCAAGAAGGTGAATTGAGAAGTGGGGTCCCTCAGACTTGCCATGTCTTTGATGAAGGATATTTGCATTTTTGCGCCGGGTAGAAGCATCCCGGCATGCCAGGCAAACCGAGGCTGTTTTTCTAGGAAGAGGACTCTGGGGGATAACCCGGTGTCAACCTTCGGGAGACGACCACGGTCGATAGCGTCGTGCAAGGCCACTGCAATCGCGAGACTAGCCGGGCCAAAGCCAACGCATATGAGATCAAGCACGTCTTCGGTCGACGTCTTTTCTAGGTGCGACTTATTTTCTGTGAGACCATGGCTCGGTTGCCGAACCGAATGATCTTGAAGACCATGTTCCGGCGGACCGTTGCCGGCCACCGCATCATCATGGCCGTCCAGAAGACTATGTGGTGCCATGATGTGTAACAGGCGAGTGGATTGGCCGTTTACGATCTTCGGAACGGGGAGCGGTTTATATGACGTAGTTGAAGAGCACGGGTGAGAAGGGTGCGACGAACCGCTAAATTTAGGCCGTGCCCAAAGCAAAAAGGCACAGGGGTTACTTGGCTCGTAGGTGACTTTTGTGCTCCCCCCGCGGTTCCGCAATACGTCTGTCGATGAAGATGATATAGGTGTAGAAGAGGTCGATCGAGCAATGCAAAGCGAGCAATGAGGGGGAAGCTGCTTCTCGGCACGGATGATCGAGGGAACAGGGCGTTGATAAAATAGTGTCAATCGAGGTGTCCAGACACGGCAGTAGTCATCGAAATATATATATCTGTATTGAGCGGGCCCTGCCCATGTAACATCCCTGTTTGGATCGTGAAATACTTCCAAGGCCAGAGTTCGGCGTGCTGCGAGTCGGATGGCCTGATGCACTACGCAGTCGGCGTCTCTCCCAAAATGAGAAAGGTATACGACTTGCAGTGAGAACCACGTAAGGGTCTATAAGCTAGTACGAGGCAGGTAGGTACCAACTCGAAGTTCCCGGAGCTAGGTTAGGTATTTAATGGGATATTTGGTAGGCGGGAACGATGGAGATCGAGAGCTGCTGGACCCATGGCTACTGGAAAGAAAAATATTACATGGATACATTGTACCTACCTGGGAGGTAGGGATGTGACTCAGATTTTAGATGGTAAGGGGTTGTGTGTCTTGCGTGTGCTATGCAGATTGTGACGCAGAGCGCTAGATCTGAAAAGGAATAATTACAGAAGGTAACCTGATGGGTAAGTTTCTTAATAAATCCGTACCCGTTTGATATAGTAGGTAGGGAAGACTGGCCGTATATAGGTAGGTATGTAGATGCTTGGATGGTGGGTGTCTGCTCCCTGTCCCCGGCTGTCGCTGTTCGAGGATTTGAAGTTGGACAGGAAAGCCGCTAAGTTCACCACGTACCTAGGTAGGTAGGTTGGGAAATAAACTGGTCCCTATGTGCTAGTGATGGCAGTTCCTGACGCCAACTTAACCCGCGCGGGATATTTCCCCCTTCTTCTCAAACCTGTGACACATATAATGGGATACACGGACCACGAACTTCAACTGGATAGACGTTTGAAACCTGGTACTGGTTGGGAAATGACGATGGAAACGTAGCCAAGAGAGCCAAGAGGAGACTACAGGGGCATTAGCCTGGCGACATCGGCGTTATCTTCGGATCAGATAAGATGTTCTCCGCCATGGAGTTTGGAATACCGGTATTGCCCGATGGCGGCTAGAATTATGTCTGTCAGGTACCTACCTCGCCCACCCTATTCTCCCCTCCTTTAGAATTCTCACCGACAGATTGGGTCTTTTAACCAAGGCCATCCATGGAAATCCCTAGCGCTGTATTTAAAAACCTGAAGCAAGTCGTTTAGTAATTATTATTCATCGATACCTGGGTAGACAAACGATTATACCATATATATTCTACGCGTACCTTTTTTTTTTCTCCGTCCTCTCAGCAGTCCACCTTCGGCCGAAAGGAACCATTCCAATATGGAAGGAATAAGGCCTCGGAGTGCCGGAAGGCTGTTAGGTAAGTTACCCGATGTTTTCTTAGAGACTTGGCTTCCGCATTCGAAAAGTGGACGTTCCATCGATTAGTCCCATTCGTTACGTTTACAGCATCTTTTCTCTTGCTGTAGTAAGATTAATTTATTAATTCGCCTCTACTTCCCAGGCAGGCTGAGGTGTGGGTAAACCGTTTAGGGTGGGTAGTGAGGTAGTGTAGGTACCTAGCCCATGGAGGCGTCAAACACCGACGCCGTGCTGTGGTCGCTAGCCCACTCGAAGATATACACTCCTACATACCCCAGCTTCCAGTGTATAAAATAATACATGTATGCATATCCACCTTCGCACCCAGGCCCTTTCGTGTAAACCATAGTGGCGAGTGGTTGGGTTAAACTCCAGTACCTAATGAACGACTATTTTTAAAGTGGTAAAGTATAGCCGATTCGGACCTTACCGTAAAACTCAACTGAAGAATATTCGTATAGACTGAAATTATTAGATTGGGATGCACAATCCGTAAAAGGGCGGAGAGCGGATCGTATGGACAAATTCTGGAACCGGGTTGAGGACAGATAGTCGAATATTAGCCCCATGAAGACAAATTATCTGATGATCTGATAAGATCCTGTCAAGATCTTAACCGAGAGTACGGGTCAGCAGGATTCTGTTTTGAAAAAATGGGGCGCCAAGGCGCCAGGCATCAACCTTTACTAGTATGTATTGTTCCATACAAATTTGTATGTAAGGATACTTATATTACCTAATTATTCAACTGCCGCCACCAGTATCACGGCACCTTCGAATCTTTAGGGACCGTATACTATACGGCTATAAAAGCTTTTTTTAATTATACCGTATTTAAATATTCTAAATCGTAATATATATCCAGCTAGTCCTTTAACTATATCTATACGTTTTTTATAGGGTTTAAATGGAGATTATTAAGGGCTATTCTATGGCGTATAGTTAAGAAAATAGACGGTAAAGGCAAAGCCTCACTTTGTACCTTTACATATTAGTTTGTATGGAGAAATACATACTAACCTTTTATAGTATGGTTTGATGCCTCGGTGCCTTATTGTCCACTTTTTCAAAACAGAATCCTAGTGACCTATATGCGCCTTGGCAACGCTGGGGTCCCGGACGAGCATCGGAGGGGGCATAGCTGCGCTAGTTCAATGACCGGAAAAGGAATTCCTGCCGATATATATAGTAGGTGCTTCTTAAAAGTGACTCGCACTAGGTAATAATAAGGTAATACGTAGGTAGGTACCTAGGTAGGTAGCTAACGTCGACATTACTAGGCTATGTACCTACCTAGGTACCTAGTAAGATACCTCATAGGTGCCTGGGTATTCTATCGAAAGCTACGAAACAACCGAGAAAAAAACAATAGGTTAGCTTCCTAAGTATATCTCTTCCAAGTTCCGTACATATAGGATTCGCTTTGTACTTTAGGGTTAAGCCCCATAATCCATACCTTCCTAGATAAACCCCTAGGTAAATATGAGGTAGATAAGACCTATATACCTAGGTAGGTACCTAGGTAGGTATCTACACCAGAATATGTAGGTAGCTCACCGTATTACGCATACCATAGGTACCTAGGCACCCAGACATCACGCACACCTTTCTCACCTAGGGGGTAGGTACGTGTATGTAGTCAGGCTTCGCCTCATTGGAACGCTGGAGTTTGCAGGATAACTATCTACATGTAGGTATCTATGTAGGTGGTACCATAGACGAAGCGAGCAACTCCACTTGTACGATACCATCCTAGGTGTCCGTTCACATAAGTGGTACCACCTGGTGGTGATATCTACATGTGACTATGGGTGGATACATATTTCACATAGGTACTTAGGCAGGTAGGTACGAAGCTTTCAGGGCGAAGCGAAAGTATATACCACTCTTCTATCCCATATCTACCTACCAGGCATGTACCTATGTACTAGATACCCATGTGGAGGTTGGTACCCACATTGGTGCACCTTGGGGCTTTTGTCTTAATGACAACGGGAAAAGAGGGTACCGGTACCCCGAAATTTCAAGGTCTTGCTAGCCGGACTAAACCGCATAGAGAAAGTAAACGTAATAGAATCGTGACTGGCCAAGAGAGTAGAGGAAAAAAGCCTCATAAGAGGACCGGTCAGTTGAATTTTTTTCTTTTGTCAACTCTAAATCTACTGACGTTTTAAAATGTCGCGGCTCATCTCAATCTGTAACCTTTTAATTAACCCTTCCGTGTATCTGCGTACCGCTGCGTTAGCGTTTACGTACTGATCTTGCCTAACTTTACTTATGGGATTGTAGCGGTAAGGCACGTTACCTAGGTACCTAGGTTGCCAGTCGTTCCTGCGGCAAGCCACAACGCCACCTAAACGCCACCCTCTTACCCTTGACAAGTTCGGTTACCGATGTCTCTGGTATCCCGAAGTAGGTGAACTACCTATATCCGTACGACCTGAGTTCGGTCGCAGCTGCTTCAAAGGCCTGCAGGTCACGAAAGTGCCTACCTCTTTATACCTACCTAAGCAGGCATCGGTCAGAGGCGGCACTGCCCACGCCACAAATTGTGGTCAGAAGGCGTACCTAGTCGGGCTAATACTAGATACGTATAGGCGATATTAGTCGGGAATAGAAAGAACGTTCACCCAACTCACCATCGCGACCGGACGTGTACCTACACGTAGACAACGTCCACTTTGCCTACATGTAGCTACCTACCGTTCAAGAAGAAAGTCTTCGTGTGTCCAGAAAACCTACCACTTATAAAACTTGCTCCGCTTACCTTCCAAATCTCGGGCGCGGCGGTTCCTCGTACACGTTACCCTTGGAAGCTGCTGTATCGTACGGGTATCGGTCTCTCATACAAGTGCAAGGAGAACGGTTGTTGCACTTTTTGCCTTTATCCTCTCCTGGGGATGAAGTCGGCGATGGAGTCGGCGGCAGACTCGGCGGGGCTGTCGATCCTCAATTCTTCTCCTCGTACCGTTGAGGGACCGGATCTCTTACATGATTTGGTGGCGACGTCGAGCCGTGATGGTCTAACAGCCATAGACTGTCGCATGGAGAACGGTGGTCTGATTGGTATCACTTATCACGAACTCCATTCCGCTGCGTCTGCGTTGGCTGCGCGTATATCTGAAGCTCTGCGGTCCGTACCTCCCGTTAACCCTCCGGAATCGCTCGTCATCCCAATCCTCCTGCCGCAGTCTCCGGCCTTGTATGTTGGGCTCCTTGCTATTCTGAAGGTCGGAGCCGCTTTCTGCCCACTGAGCACCGACGCCCCAGTAGAGCGCCTGAAATTCATTGTCCGGGATGTCGGAGCTAAAATCGTCCTGATCGATTCTAGACTTTTGGCGAGATTGCCCGGTGACGATTCATACATAATTCTACCAGTTAACCATCGCATGGGCGGCCCGAAATGCGACATAATTCGCTCGGCCCCCTATAGGGTCCCGAAGGCTAGCGACCTGGCATATGTCATGTACACCTCTGGCTCAACTGGAACACCCAAGGGCGTCGGCGTGTCTCATCTCGCCGCGACACAGAGCCTGCTCGCTCACGACCGCCACATTCCGTCGTTCAACCGCTTCCTTCAGTTTGCGGCGCCGACATTTGATGTGTCTGTATTCGAGATATTTTTCCCTCTATTCCGTGGTAGCACACTCGTGTGCTGTAGTCGTGCGGATATGCTGTCAGATCTCCCGGGGGTCCTGAGGGACATGCGGGTTGATGCGTGTGAATTGACGCCCTCGGTCGCCGGTAGTCTATTAAGGAAAAGGCATAACGCCCCCGGACTCCGACTTTTATTGACTATCGGCGAGATGCTTACCGAACCTGTGATACGAGAATTCGGAGGCGACGAAGAAGAACGCAGCTTACTCTGGGGTATGTATGGCCCTACGGAAGCGACAATCCACTGGTGAGTCTCCTGACAATGCTGTCGGCCATGACATGACATGCTCACATGTAGAGCGCAGCACATTACAACCGGCTTCTTCGAAGAATTCTAGCAAAAATAACATCGGGATTCCCCTTGATACAGTGTCAGTGTTTGTGATAGCTAGCGACACGCCCGAGTTTCGGGTTCTTCCTCTAGGCCAAACTGGAGAGCTTGCTATTGGTGGTAGCCAGGTCGCAACAGGGTACGTTAATCGACCGGAACAGACGTCAGCGGCGTTTGTCGATACTCTTTGGGGGCGGGTGTACAGAACCGGGGATAAGGCTAGGATACTACCGGACGGCACTATTGAGTGTCTTGGAAGGATCGCTGGTGGCCAGGTTAAGTTGAACGGGCAAAGGATGGAGCTCGGCGAGGTTGAGAGCGCTCTCTTGCGCACTCCAGGATGTCATGGAGCCTTTGCGGCTGTAATTTCAAACGTTCTGGTGGCTTTCGCTGCGGTCGAGGATACCACCGAATCCGCAGGGATTCGAGCGGCGATCCTTTCCCAATGTAAATCCTGGCTACCAGCCTTCATGCTCCCTGCGGATATTAAGATAATGGAACACTTCCCTCGTTTACCTTCAGGCAAGGTCGATAAGAATACTTTAGTCGAGAAATATGGAACGACGACCTCTCGCGGTCTCGATTGCGAAGATGACTTTGGGGATGGCATTGAACGCCAGCTTTGCGACATTGCTGGAGCGGTCCTCGGACGACGCGTCACCCCGTCGACCCAACTCTCTCCTTTGGGACTAGACTCCTTAACGGCCATCGAGTATGCCTCGATGATTCGGGCTATTGGTGTTTCTATAAGCCCTATCGACATCCTAGATGCGCCAACCATACGAGAACTAGCCCGCATCATCGAGAAACGGCGGAATGCGCCATGCTTACCACATGCCGCTGAAGCGCCCCTTGATCAAGATCGTTCAAGCCCCTCCAGGGATCTCATAAAGTCCGACAACACTATGAGACTGTATATAGAGGACGTGGAGCGTATTGAAATGTGTAGCCCACTCCAGGAAGCGATGGTCGCGGAAACGCTTAAGGACGCCAGACTATATGTCAATCAAACGGAGCTTCACTTGCCCGGCCATCTTACGACTGAGTCGATCGAGTCGTGGTTCTTCGCTTTAGCTCGACGTAATGAGACTTTACGCACGGGATTCGCATATATTGGCAATAATCTCTACCAAGTTATTTGGAAAATGCTGGATAAGGCACAGATCGAGATCCTAAGCCATGCACACTCTTTTGAACAAGTTGATGTCGAGCATTTTCTCCGTCGCCCACTCAAGGTCGAAATCATTCGCGGTCAGTCCCTATCGGAGCATCGGTCGGTTATACTGACTCTTCATCATTCAGTATACGACGGGTGGACGATGGACCTGATAGTTGAGGATCTTTCGCGCTTAGCGCGGGGCGAGCCGCTGATCGATAGGCCCCAGTTTAGGTTGGTGTGCCAGCACCTAGCATCTACTCCGGAAATTGAGTTGATGGACTCGAAAGAGTTCTGGGCCGAAAAACTCCGAGGTAGTGCCCCCTCACTGTTGCCTAACTTTAAGACCGTGGCGGTACCGGAATCTCAAATCGTGACTATGCGTAAGGAGATGAGGATGAGCCCTAGGCTGGTTGCGGACTTTGCGGTCGGAGCATCAGTTGGGCACCAGGTTATCTTCCAAGCTTGCATAGCGTGGCTTTGGGGGGCTATAAGTGGCGTCGATGACACGATCATCGGCTCTGTTTCGTCCGGCAGGGCTCTCCCGACCCCTGGTATCGAAAATATAATGGGGCCCTGCACGACAACCGTCCCTCTTAGAATAATGCTGAGCAGATATGTCAGCATTATCGAGCTTATACAGGGTATTCACCTTTATAACCGGGAGGCGCTTAGACACGATAGTCTTCCCCTTGCCGAAATCAAGAGAATCGCTGGACTGCCTCCCGGCCAAAGACTCTTCGATATTATCTTCGCCTATCAAGAAACCTTAACTAGCCGTAGGCGGAATAGCGATACTATTTACGAGGCTTGGCACAAGGATGCGGTAGAAGCTAAACTTCTCGTTGAGGTCTCTCCGTCTGAAGACCATTTCTCGTGTCAGTTAACATGGCATTCTGACTCTTTCTCACACATTCAAATAGATACCCTGTTTCGGCACCTAGACTGCTTGATTAATCATTTCATTGCGAATACCGATCGACCGCTGAGTAGTATCCTGGAGTGCTTTCCCGTCGGTAACTTGTCCCGCTATGGCGAATACCCGAAAAGTCTCGATATACTCCCGAGCCTGTCCGTCCTCGTGGAGAGAACGGCATCGGAATACCCTACCCGCGATGCTCTGTGTTTTGCGTCGTCGATAAGCACGTCTCGTGCCGACACTCATACTCTGACGTACCGGGAACTAAACTCGGAAGCAAATCGAATAGCCGACTACCTGCGGCGATCGGGTGTGACGACTGGGGGGGTTGTCGCATTAGTTCTGGAGAAGTCACCCTTACTCTACTGCGCTATCCTCGGAATACTGAAGTCCGGCTGCGCATATCTTCCCATTCTTCCTAGCACTCCACCGCAGAGAATCCAACTGATCCTTAAGCAGGCTCAACCTCGTATTTGCCTCACCAGCGAACATTTCCCACGACAGGTAGCGGAGGCGACTTCCTGCCCAATCATCGACTTCGCACGTGTGAAGCTCTCGTCGTACTCTGATTGCGCTCCTAGCATCACCGGTGACCGGAGCAACCTCGCCTACGTCATTTACACTAGCGGAACCACGGGTGTTCCTAAAGGGGTCTCGGTCACAAACGCGAATGTTTTAAGCAACATTGAGGCCCTGTCCCGTGTATACCCCCATGAACCTTCCGACCGAATGCTGCAGGCTTGCTCTCAGGCATTTGATGTATCTGTGTTCGAGATTTTCTTCTCGTGGGGTAACGGCATGTGCTTATGCTCCGCTACTAACGATACGCTATTTGAAGATCTTGGAAGGGCGGTGCAGGCACTCGGAATAACACATCTCAGTATGACTGTCACCGTGGCCTCCCTTATAGAACCTGATCAAGTGCCCAACGTCAAGCTGCTGGTCACGTCCGGCGAACCGATGACTAACGAAGTGCAAGAGAAATGGGCGCAGCAGCTCTGGCAAGGTATGTAGCCCGGCCCCGACAATGCTCGGCTTATTCATGCTGACATGTTTAGGCTACGGCCCTTCCGAAACGACTAATATATGCACCGTCAGAAAGGTCTCACGAGGTGACTCTCCACAGTACTTAGGATGGCCTCTTGAAAACACCTCGGTATTTCTCTTCTCTCCAAGAACGACGCAGTTAGTACCTCTCGGTTGCGTAGGAGAGTTGTGCTTTGGGGGCGATCAGGTAGCAGCGGGTTATCTCGAAATGCCCGAACAAACAGCATCTAAGTTTTTTAACCATCGTGAATACGGTCGCTTGTACCGGTCTGGGGATCTGGGCCGCATGCTACCGGATGGTTCTCTAATTATACTTGGGAGAATCGATACCCAAGTGAAGCTCCGGGGCTTAAGAATCGAGCTTCAAGAAATACAAGCCGCCGTCCTGAGAAGCGGGTTCGCAAAAGCTTGCACAAGCGTGCCTATTTCCTTAAGGGGTGCTCGTACGCAGCAACTAGCATTATTCTACGTTCCTACTGGTCAGGAACACTCAAGGTTCAGTATATTGCCTATCACCGACTCCGCAAGACAGACGATAATCATCGTGCGGGAAGAGCTGCGGGCCGCTCTCCCGGACTATATGGTGCCGTCTTTTATCTTACCTATATCGGCTCTACCGTTGACCCCGTCCGGGAAGGTTAACCACGACTTGCTGCATCATTCTATCAATGGCCTTTCGGACGAGATCATAAACTCATGCAGTTCTATCCAAGATCTCGATCAGGGTCCCTTTGAATGGACCGAGTCCGAAATTTTAATTTCAGAGGCCATTTCCGAGACGCTCTGTCTCGATAAAAAGGTAATCAGCCGGTGGAGCTCTTTCGCCGCCCTCGGAATAGATTCTATCACCGCGATGCCTCTGGCTCGGAGACTCCAAACAGTGTTTGGGGCACGGATTCCTTTGTCCCTTGTTCTATCAAATCCCAGCGTCGGCAGACTCGCTTCAGCTGTCGCCAAGGCGAGATCATCATGCTCAACCCGGGCGGAAGGAGCATCTGAAATTCTACCTAAGCCGTTGGTAGAAGCGGTCCGGAGTCGCTTTGAGAGCGGGGAAGCGAAGCATGTGGATAGGATTCTTCCGTGTACTCCGCTACAGGAAGCCATGCTTTCATCCTCACCATCCTCCGCGCGTAGACCTTCCTACAGTAATCAGATGCTTTTCCGCCTTTATTTGCCATCGGAAGGTATGAAAAGGCATTGGAACATGATGTTCGAACGTCACGGAATCCTACGGACGTGTTTCGTAACGACCGAAGATCGTCAGTACCCCATGGTTCAGGTGCTTTTAAAGTCTCACTCCCCTGCTTGGGAGACAATTAAGACGGACAGTGCTAGCTTCCAGGAGCACGTATCCAGGCATGCAATGTCGCTCCCGGCTGCGCTTGACTCCGGCGAACCTCCTGTGTCACTCGCCATCATTCTCCTTGAGAATTCCATAGAGTATCTGTCGTTCGTCTGCCATCACGCTATTTATGACGGTGTTTCGGCGAAATGTTTACTTGCCGAGATTGAGTCGGTATCACGACATGAGGAACTGCCAGCTCCTGTGCCCTTTGAAGAATTTCTTAGGGAAGCGCTTCCCCTACCTCCAGGGTCAGATGTTTTCTGGGAAGAACACTTTCGCTCCTTTTCTCCCTTGACTTTCAACAAGTTGACATCAGTTGGTGGATCTGATACGGGTGTAGTCTTTGGAAATGCGTGCAGTCGCCCTCTTGTCTCTATTACAACCCAGCTACGAGACCTGGGTATATCACTACTATCATTGTGCCAAACGGCATGGGCCATTACGTTGTCTTTATTGCAAGGCGAGGATGACGTTTGTTTTGGGAACGTCGTGAATGGCCGCTCTATCGCCCTCGACCGGGTTGATACTCTTGTAGCGCCATGCTTCAATACCATACCCATTAGGATGAATATTTCGAGCGCCAAGCTCCTCCATCAGGTAATGAAACAATTTCAGCAGCTAAATATCGATATGATACCCTATCAATTTACCAGTTTGCGACGTATACAGTCACAACTCGGATTGTCCCGACTTTTCGATACCGTTCTCATTCTACAACCTCAGGCGGAGCCTTTTGATAAGAATATCTGGTCACTGGAACAGGAATGTGGCGCGATGGACGTAAGTGTTTCTTAGAATATGTTTTTCTTTTCCTGTGCAGAACTAAGTGGACGATAGGTACCTCTCGTATGCGAGATAACCCCCTTTCGGGACCAAAATACTCTTACGTTAACATTGCATCGCGATTCGTGAGTTGCATTACCTAGCCTTACCCTACTCCCTTTGCTAAGCTCATTCATAATTAGGTCAATATTCTCTCATGAAACCTCGTTGCTTATTCTGGACATCTTCCGGAGCGTTGTTGACGCTTGCCTAGAACATCCATCTTCTCACGTCGTGACCACCTCTAACCTTCCCACTCAATGGAAAAGCCAAATCTCCGGTCTATCTTTATCCCCGGTGATACAGCAAACGAATATAGCCGGAGGGGTATCGAGAGGACCTATGGTTAGAGAGACCTGGAGTGAACCCGAGAGAATAGTCCGCTCGGCGCTATCGAAGCTAGCGAAGATCCCAGAGGAGACGATTGAGCGAGAGAAGTCGATTTATCGTTATGGATTAGATAGTATCGGTGCTGTCCAGTTGGCCACTCTTCTCCGCCGAAAGTCCTACGCCATTTCTGCGGTCGACGTAATTGAGAATCCGACTTGTGCAGGCATTGGATCTCTCTTGACAACCCAAGATCGCAAAGAGGACCGTTTTATATACGACTTTGGCGGCTTTGAAAATATAGTCAAACAATGGTTAGGCAGCGGACTAGCCAAACATTACGAAGCTTTGCTACCATGCACACCAGCCCAGCAGGGTATGATCTCCCAATTCCTTAACTCTAACGGGAGACTTTACTTCAACTACACAACCTGGGTATTGCAGTCCGGAGTCGATCCCGGACGAATCGTTAGAGCATGGTCACATGTTGCTGCCCATTGTCAGATACTACGTACAGGTTTCGTTCCCATCGACCATAAAGACTCCTCATACGCGATGGTCGTTTATCCCACGGAGGGCTTCTCCGTCCCGGTTTCGGTTCGTCGACCTAGCTCCTTCGACAACTCAAAATGGCGAATTGAGGCTTCCTCAAAGGCCCTAGAGACGCTTTCGGTACCACCATGGCAGGTTGTAATCGTAAATGGTGTATCGCATGAACCGATAATGCATCTCGCAATGCATCACGCACTATACGACGCACGTTCACTACGTAAACTTCTTATCCTGTTAGCCGAATCACTATCCGGTGTTATGAGCTGGGAATTGTCACCGATCCAGCCAGTTCTATCAACCTACTTCAATACTGCGCATGACCAGCCTACCTCTGAAAAGTTTTGGAGAGAGAAAGCGGAAGACTTCGTAGCCACCAAATTCCCCACGATGACGCCGCTTCATGTTACGGACCATACTACATTAACCACATCACTCACATGCGAGATGGTGCCCGATGATCTACGCCGCGGCGTCCAAAACGCGGGCATCACCGCCCGAGCCGCGATACAAGCAGCTTGGGTTCGCGTGCTTTCTGCGTATCTTGGTGAATCATCCGTTACATTCGGCATCGTCCTCGACGGGCGTAATACCCAAGAAGAGCAGCGCGTGATATTTCCTATGGTAACAACTCTTCCCATTATCGCGCGTAACTCCAGCTCAAATTCAGAACTTCTCGAGCACATGATGCAATATAATACAAGTCTGCGGCGACATGAACGAACTCCTCTTTCCAAAGTCCAGCGGTGGCTTGGCCGACCCGATGGCCAATTATTTGACACAATAATAGCATATCGGACTGTGGACGAAACAGGAAACGACTTTCCATGGCGTCTGTTGGAAGAAGCTCCGTCTGTCGAATATGCGATCGCTTTAGAAGTCGTCGAAACGGCGTCGAATAGTCTACAGTTAGACTTAATACACCGCTCCGATATCCTGCCAGTCGAACAAGCACGTCTTCTTCTACTACAATTCGACGCACTTCTCGCCCACCTCATTTCGTCTCCCCGAGGTCACGCAGACCAGCTTCCACATCTCGTACCAAAGCTCTTTTCCGTTCTTCCAGCTAGTTATGAACGGCTTCCACCTCCCGCAGACCTTCTACATCAGCTCGTGGAACGAACTTCACGACGCACGCCCATGGCCACTGCCCTCGAGTTTGTTGAGGGGCTAGGCGACCCTATCCTACGACGGTGCTGGACCTATTGTGAATTAGACGAGATGGGGAACCGTGTGGCCAACATGCTTCTACATCATGGTATAGTGCCTAGAAGCATTGTCGCCACATGCTTCAACAAGTGCCCGGAGGCCTATTTTTCCATCCTTGGAATTTTAAAGGCCGGGTGTGCATTCCTGTCTCTTGATACCAATGCTCCAGCGTCAAGGCTTAACTTCATTCTTCGCGACTCGGCGGCTTCATGCTTACTCATTGAACCGAATTTGGTCGACATTATAAATCTCGACACATCCACGCCGATCTATGTGGTTAAGGAGCGTGAACTTTTGGGATTCCCAACATCCTACCAAAAGTCACCCCAGGCCTCCCCATCCGATACATGTTATTGCCTCTACACGAGCGGCACGACGGGCACCCCGAAAGGCTGCCTCATTAGCCACGAAAATGCTGTTCAGGCTATGCTTGCCTTTGAGAATCTCTTTGCTGGGCACTGGGACGGGTACTCTAGATGGCTACAGTTTGCTTCGTTCCACTTCGATGTTTCTGTTCTAGAACAGTATTGGTCTTGGTTTGTCGGCATCGTCGTCGTCGCAGCACCAAAAGATCTCGTACTTGCGGACATAACCGCGACGATTTCAAGTTTAGAAATAACACATATCGACTTAACACCCAGCTTGGCGAGGCTCATTCATCCCGACGAAGTGCCCAGCCTCTGCAAAGGCGTCTTCATTACTGGAGGCGAGAAACTTCGGCAAGAGATATTACAGGCTTGGGGACCTAAGAAGGTCATCTACAACGCTTACGGCCCCACGGAGGCCACTATCGGAGTTACGATGTATCGGAGGGTACCCGCTAACGGCAGATCATCCAATATTGGATTCCAGTTTCCCAATGTTGGTAGTTACGTCTTTGAACCCGGCACCGAACTCCCCGTGCTCAAAGGAGGTATTGGGGAGCTATGCGTGTCGGGGAGGCTTGTCGGACAGGGGTATCTAAATCGGAAAGGCCTCACTGAGGAACGTTTTCCGATTCTGAGGCGATACGGTGAACGTGTTTACCGCACAGGTGACCTAGTCCGCGTCCTCCACGATACTTCCTTCGACTTCTTAGGTCGCGCCGACGATCAGGTCAAACTCCGAGGCCAGAGGCTCGAAATCGGCGAGATAAACCATGCTATTAAGACTAGCCTTCGTAGTCAACTAGCTGACGTGGTCACCTTCGTAACGAGGCTCCCCGGGCAGGATAGGGACCTCCTTGTGTCCTTCCTCGCCCCCATCGCAAATACAACCCAGCCTAAGGACCTGCAAATCTACACTGACAAACATTCCTTAGACATGTCTCAAGCATCTCTCAAAGCTTGTAGGGACCGTCTACCTACCTATATGGTTCCCACTTACGTTCTTTGTGTGCCGTTCATTCCCCTATCCGCAAATAATAAAGAAGATATCAAACGTCTAAAAGACCTCTTCGCTGAAACTCCCATCGACAAGATACGGGACGGCATGATAGGAGCAGCCAGAACCCATAGGGCCCTCAGTAAAGAGGAACAGCTGGTAGCATTAGCTATCTCGAAAATCACACAAGTTGCAGAGACCGAGATGTTGCCTACCTCTTCAATATTTGAGCTTGGAATCGATTCTATCAATGTAGCACGGTTAGCCTTGGTTCTTCAATCTCAAGGCTTCGGCCTCGCAAATCCCTCACTCATTTTACGTCATCCTCGGTTAAGTTACCTCTCCCAAGCTCTCAGCCGGGCAAGCCCTACCCCCTCAGGCCGACAGACCCTTCAGGTTAAGCAATCTATTCGCGCTCATTATCACAGGCACATAGGCGCAGTTTGCACGGCTCTGGGGGTCGATAAGGCTGACGTTGAATATATCGCGCCATGTACCCCTCTCCAAGAGGGAATGATTACCAGGTCAAAAACTACGGAGGCTTGGACGGCATACTTCAATCAATTTGAAATCAACCTCGATTCACAAACGTCCGTGAGTCGCCTAAAAACATGCTGGGATAACGTGTTTACGGAGTGCGCCATCCTGAGAACGGCGTTTCTCGCTACTGCCGACGGTTTGATACAAGTCGCTATCAAGAAGAAGAGTATACCATGGTTCGAAACCGATCCGGAGGGGAGAGACATAAAATTATTCATGTCAGAGCGTCGAGAGCGCTGGATTGCTTCAAACCAAGATACTCTGCGTTACCCTGTGGAGATAGACCACTTCGATCATGAGGGGACACATACGCTGTTACTTCGGCTCTTCCACGCCGTATACGATGGTCGTAGCCTCGAACTCCTCCTTCAAAGAGTAAATTCAGAATACCTTCATGAACGACCCGTACCTAGCCCAACATTTTTCGAAATATTGCCTCATGGGCCACTCCTGAAGCACGTTCAATCGAGGCCTTTCTGGGAGGAGGTCTTCAAGGACCGCGCCTTCAGACCAATCCCGCCTCTTACTAATGAGGCTGGCGCCACCGACATATTCTTGTCGCGAGTTTTCCACGTCAACGGCTTGGAAGCTCGGCGCCTAGCCCTCGGGGTAACACATCAAACTGTTGTGCAGTGCGCATGGTTGGTTACTTTATGGCAACGCTTCGGGTTCGTGCCTAATATTGGCGTAGTTTTTTCTGGGAGGTCTCTTGTCTTCAAAAACATAGAAAACGTGATTGGGCCGGTCTTCAATACGTTACCATTCCGCGTCGACTTCACCAAGTACGACAGTTGGACTTTGCTTGCTCATAGAGTCCAGGAATACAACACGTCCGTGCTGGAATATGTGCATACGCCGCTCAGGGATATACAGAAATGGTGCTCAAAGGGACAGTCGCTATTCGACGTCCTCCTAACGTTCGATCGAAACAATCGCATTCCGGCAATGGGAGAAAAACCGTTCTGGTCGTCGGTACATTCAATTGGGACCTCAGATTACCCACTTTCGCTTGAGGTGATCCTATCGGAGGACCAATCTTTGCTCGTGAACGTAGCTGCTCGAAGAGATATTGCTACGGGTGCCACCACTAGCCTACTACTGGATGAATTCAGCAAGGTCCTCGCGGCTTTCGCTAACTCCGATGGCGACACACCGCTTCTAAGACCCCCCACAGAAACAGTTGGCCTCGCCACCGTGCCAGAGGGCCTATTCACGTCGGATCCGGGACCTTCAGACGCAGATGCGCTAGGGGTTGGGCTCTTCGAGAGTGATATAGCCCGGGATGTCCGACACGAGGTCGCTTCCGTGGCCGGGTTGCCGGACGAGGACATCCTCGAAACCACAACTTTCCTTGAGCTAGGTTTAGATAGCATTGACGGTATTAGGCTCGCTTCGAGGCTCAACCGGCTTGGGATTCAGATCACACTCAGCCATCTAATGAAAAATCCTACCATCCAAAACATCTTACGCTCTTATTCGGGCATAGACACCAACGGGAACGGTTATTACGACTCGGCAGCCCGTCTGATGGACTCGAGTGCCTCTTTAAAGAGCTACTTGATACAGAATGGGGAAGACCTTAAAAATGTTACGGCCATTCTACCGCCGACGCCGTTGCAGGACTCCATGGTCGCAGATATGCTTCTATCCGGTTTCAGACGGTATTTCAACCACGATGTACTAGAGATTTCGCGAAACACGGATATCGACCGGTTGAAAATAGCCTGGGCAACGGTATATGCTGGCTCCCCGATTTTACGGACGACCTTCGTAGAGATTGATAGCCCGAGCAGTAGGGCTGCATTCTGTCAAATCGTCCGAGGCGAATCCCTCGAATTTAAGCCGACCGTCGAGCTTTCTAGCTTAGAGCAAATATCGACAGTGTTTAGCCAAGCTCGTGATCGAGCAGTAATGGCCAATGGGACATCCGACTTGTTCCAGCTCGTCCTTGTGATAACGCCAGCGAATCAATATCTCGTCCTTTCTATCGCCCATGCGCTATATGACGGGTGGTCCCTTGGATTACTCCACGAAGATGTTCAAGCAGCGTACGAGGATCGCTATCACGAGCGAAAAGAGTACGAACCCTATCTTTCGCAGCTACTTTTCGGCCCCGCAGCGACGGATGGGAGCTTCTGGGCCGGCTACCTGAACGACGCCCGCCCAACTATCCTCCACCCAGCCACAGATCTTCCCAAGTATAAACAGCCCATAATATATCGATCAGAATTAGTATCGACGGTAGACCTTGGAGGCCTGAAGGCGCTATGCCAAAGATATCGCATCACACCGCAAGTCTTAGCCCAAGGATGTTGGGCGTCCGTGCTTGCTTCGATGTCAAAGTCTCTCGACGTTATTTTCGGTGTGGTCTTATCGGGAAGAACTGCGGATGAAGCCCAAGCTCTACTATTTCCAACGATGAACACTGTTCCATTAAGGGTCGTGCTCCATGGGACCATAGCGGAGTATTTCGACTACTTACAGGCCACTATGTCGGATATCATAGGTTCCCAGCACGTTCCGCTCCGGGAAATACGGAAATTAGCTAATCTTACGGGTGATGGATTATTCAACACTCTCTTCCTCCTACAGAACGCCAAAGAGCATGGAGCCAGACCGCAAAATCCAATTTTGAGATCTATTCATGGGTCATCGGCGGTGGAGTATCCCGTGTGTGTTGAAATGGAAATTACTGAGAATTCAATCGTGTGGCGCATGGCTGGAGATGAACGCTACGTGTCAATGGAGGGTGTGGATGAGATCCTGGCCAATATCGAAGCGGTCCTGGTTTACTTTACTGGCGACCATGCAAACGTGCTTGAATTCGATGACGAGTTGGGGAAGGTGTCTGTCTGCGGCTTGGAATCGTTTGAATTGAGCTTCAATTCCGATAATGACGTAAGAACGGCACCGAGAAACGCATCGTCATGGGAAGTAAGCGTCGCCGAATTGGATTCGCCATTATTGGACGTCCTATCAGAGCTGTCGGGAATAGACAAATACGCTATCAACCCGAGCCATTCCATCTATCACCTTGGTTTGGATTCTATTAGTGCAATTAAGGCATCCTCCATGCTTCGAAGACGAGGTCTAGACGTTTCCGTCCGCGCTCTGCTAAAAGCTACCTCGATTCGCGAATTCCTAAACCGGTCCTCAGGGAGCACGAAACAGCCAAGAAATTTCCCTTCAGCTACACAGTCGCCGTTGAACTTAGTATTGGATCAGGCCGAGATGGACTCCTTGTTCAAGAAAATCGGGGTAAACCCAGCCGATGTAGAAAACGTCCTTCCGGCACTACCTATGCAAGTGCACATGCTAAGTGTTTGGAATAATTCTGGCGGTCTGCTCTTCTTCCCTCGATTTACCTACAAGTTTGGTGGGGAGACGAACTATGAGACCGTTGTGAAAGCATGGTCTTTACTAACCGCTGAAACCCCGATGTTAAGGACGCAGTTTGTGGCTACTAGGTCGACGGAGATACCATTTATTCAAATCATCACGAAACCGAAGCCGACGGACTTCTCGGGGCGCATTGCAACGGATATCGGGAAAAGACAGCATACTTATGAGGAGACCGTCACACCATTCGTGTTTGTGCGCATCCAGAATCTGCATCCGCAGGATACCCGCGTGCACTTACACATTCACCACGCCTTATACGACGCCATCAGCCTGTCAACGATAATAAGTCGCTTCGTGCAGTTATGTGCTAACATCCTAGAACCAACGCCTGCTCCTTGCCCATTCCAATGGTACAGTTTTATCTCGAATCACTACTCTCCTGAAGTTCGACTGCAAAGGCAAAGGTTCTGGACCTCTTATCTTCGAGACGCAGACCCAGTACGGCTATTAGCTTCGCATGAGCCACCAGCGAATGGCCAAATTATTCAGCCGTTGGCGCAGCTAAGACATGGGGCCGTAAACAGCGCGTCAAAACTCAAGATGACAAGTTCAGCCCACGGCACGACACTACAGGCACTATTCTTCGCAGCGTACTCGAGGGCCTTGGCAAGTTCACAACATTCTGGGGAGTCGAGCGGACAAGATAAGGACGTTGTCATTGGGATATATATAGCGAATCGAACAAATATCGACGGCCTTGAAGAAGCCCCATTTCCGACATTAAGCATTGTGCCTCTCTTAGTCAAGAAGCCATTAGCCCGACCGGTTCTCTCTTTAGCTGTGGAGATCCAGGCCGATCTTCTAGAAATTGGCAGCTTTGATAATGTCAGCGTAGGTCTATGGGAAATCTTCAGCTGGACTGGGATAAGGATCGAGAGCTCGGTCAACTTCCTCCTCACCCCCATAAATCCAACTGCCACGGGCACATCGCGTAAGGTTACTATGACCAAAGTTACGGACGAGACGACATCGTCCCCCAATAAGAACGACCCATTGCCGGGTGTTGCACGGCAAGAGATAGACTTCGCATGGCAAAGCGAACTAATGAAGGCGTTTGTTGTGAGCTCTCCCGCCCCCGATTTTGACGTCCCAGCGCTAATGGCTGACTGATCGACAGCATACGGTAGACGTCGAAGTAGCCATACGCGAAGATGCCATGGACATCGGCTTATTTGGACCCCCTTCTTTCCCGGAGAGTCAAGCGGAAGTCTTAATCGATAGTACAATCACTATATTGAATGCCGTATGTTAGAAGTTAGCAGCGGCGCTATGATCAAACGTCGATCTACCAGGTAGTCAGCCCGTACAAGAATTACTTTCCGATATTGGTGACGGCAGATAGGCAGCGCAGTCGTCTAGATAGGTACCCCTACACATTAGATTGCACCCGACTTCGCATTTCCCGGGACACGCATCGCCAAGTACAGCCTCTCGCTTGTCGACGCTAGCTTTCCCGAATCCATATATCGTCTCAGAGTTTCGTACTCGTTTCACCACTTTCTACATGGTAGTAGATGTTTTGCACACTATGATGGTACCCGTGGTCTATTGAGTTGGTGAATAACGATAGTTCCCTCGGCTAGTAGTTAGACAATAATCCACAATATCGCCCACAAGAGTCTAGATAGACGACATAAGCTATCCGTCTACCCAGGTTACTAGGCACCTACCTAGGTAGGTGCCTAGAGGCATCCAAACGATGCAACCCGAGATGACAGCGAACATGTACGAAGGGTCGCCATACGACAACCAAGCCGATTAATGCTCCCCCATGTAGCTGGCGATCGCACGAACCCGTAATTAATGCATACGAGATTGCTAGGTTAAGAAGTGCACCGCCGCCTTGTAGGACTAAACTACCTAATAAGGCAGTTATGAGACCCGTATCGCGCTTCGACGTAAGTGACGCTCACGTCCGTTAAAGAATGAGACGGCCCGAAAGGGGAAAGGAGGGAGAACGCAGCATAGGCATCGGCGGAGATAAAGATTGCTGACATCATATCTAGGCCTATGAGGGAACCTGCGTAATTCGAGAGAAGACTTTATTCCACTCCCCTCCCAAGTGCGCCAACATGATATTACCTACCCGGTACATAAGAAAAGTCGGCGATCAGGACGCCAAGCTTAAGGTACCAGGGTTCGCGTCCGAACGGACGAGTCCCAGCTATACGCAGTACGCCACTAAGCCGTACACATTTCCACCCTTCTGTCGGGACCGTAAATACTTGCAGCACGAAGTTATAAACAACTTCCGGCTGCGCCATCCCAACGCTTTTACTGATGCGGTAAACGGTTGTTGGCTTAGGCACCACGGTAGGTGCATTTTTATTTGTGTTCCCGTCTGGGGAAGTGAGGTAATATGCGTAAGACTCTGGGCTGACTCCCCCCTCCCCCCGCGCGCCGGATCAATCCCCAGCCCTAGGACGGTTATGCACTGCGACACAGGGTCGCGATCTAGGTGATCCAGGGTAGGTCAGCTTCAAATCTCCTGGCTCGCTCGTCCTTGAACTGCGATTCGCTAAGTAAAATGTGATGAAGCCAAAGAGAAGCAGATCTAGAACATGAGTCGGTAGAGCTCAAAACAAAGGTGGTAAGCCAGAGTAGCCATTCGTCTTGTCGTATCTCATTCGGCCTTTCGATAAAGCTGCCCATATGGCGGTTCAAGCTTCGGCTGTCTTACTTCTCTAGGAAGGTCCGCGAAACAACAGCCAATCAAGTCTTAGACTTTGCTTAGGAGTGGCATCAACCATGTTTAGGCACCACATCAGTCTTGGTCATCCCGTGGCCAAGGTCAAATCATTACAAGTGCCTAACATAAGGCCATTAGTTAAGCCAAGAGCCCTCTCCCGCGTAAACGTCTGACCCATGTTGCATCTGCCGAGCTGAGCTTTCTTATCTTAAGGCACCCTAGCGCATAGGAATTCATTTCCATTTGCTCGCCTACCGGGGCATGCGTGAATTGCGATATTGGCGCGCAAGAAGTCAGCCGATGCGCCGAGGCTGACCTTCAAGACAACCCAGCAGATTGGAGCTAAGCCTTGACAAGAATGTGCTGTAGTCAAGAGACCTTCCCGAGACAAGGTGAACAATAGAGACATTCTCGAATTGGAAGTCAGTTCATCCCGTTGTCGGGCTCCAATGTCACTAACGCCTTCCATGTTAGACTAGGAGCAATCTTGCAGAGCCGTTAGTAGCCTACTGCCCACTCCTCGAATCCGAGACGTCAATAGACAGCTACTATAGACCGGCTCAGCGATAACTCTGACGTCCTAGGGTAGGCGAACGTAGAGACGTACGTCCACCGTAGTCAAGTATCTTCCGTCGTAGACCAGTAAGCAACGAGACCAGGTGGACAAAAGGACGAACACCATGGAATAGCACCTCTGTATCGTACAGCTAGAGATCGCCAGATGCACCGGTCCGGCGCTATTTCGCTCCACTCATACCTCCGACATCTTGGCACGG
This sequence comes from Pyrenopolyporus hunteri, assembly GCA_902806595.1. NCBI lineage: Eukaryota > Fungi > Ascomycota > Sordariomycetes > Xylariales > Hypoxylaceae > Pyrenopolyporus > Pyrenopolyporus hunteri. Next base: position 2,338,463 of record CADCXC010000011.1, on the reverse strand, counting down.
TAGCTAGCCGTCCTGCGACGCTCAGGAACCTACTCCGAACGCCATAGGCCCTTGTCAAGACGTGCTGTATGCCGCCGCGACTGATAATCACTTTCCTTTCTCGAACTCGTATTCAGCAGGGGGGGGAGCCGTCAAGCTTATTGTACATCGCAGCCAATGAAGGCAGTGCTCGTGAATCTTGAAGACCTTCTCAAATAGAGAACTATCTGCAAGAATATGCTCGAACGATGGCACACGACTACGGCCGGTGGGGTAATGAACCAAGGCATACCCAGGCCTAGCCTACCGATAAGCACCACAGCTTGTCGATAATCACGAACTTCTTCGAAACAGGAAGCTGGACCACGATGGATAACAAGGTTCGAACCAAAACTGAGGCGGTTAGAGCTATATAAAAGCTCGACGTCCAGCTGTCTTGGAAATAGCAAGTCCAAGTACAGCAGGCCACCCTCGCTGCTTCTCATTCATTATGATCCGATCATTGTTGCTACTTGGTCTTCTCGGTGCATCGTTGCCCGCCCACGGCCACCCTACCCAGCCCTACCGGGCCGGGCTCCGGCGCCGGACGGTAGACCTCAACTCATACCGTCTAAAGGAAACGGCCGAGTACACCAATAAGGCTGCGGCGAATGCTAACAAGGCTGTTCGTCTTATCAAGCAGGGTTCGTACATCGATACCGCAACCGAACTTGTCAAGAGTATAGCTCCCGGCGCCACGTTCCGTTTGGTTGACGATCATTACGTCGGCAATAATGGCATTGCGCACGTCAACTTCAAGCAGACAGCGCATGGACTAGACATTGACAATGCCGACTTCAACGTCAACGTAAGTCTTGACCTCGAGCCGGAGGGGTCAGCAGCCCGGTACTTATATTTGTTCATTTGTTTAGATCGGCTCTGATGGAACCGTTTTCTCATACGGGAATTCATTTTTCGCGGGGACCATCCCCGAGGAAAGCCCACTTCAAAAACGGGAGTTTTCCGACCCGACGGAGGCGTTATCGGGGGCTACCAAAGTCCTAGAGCTACCAGTCACAGGGCAAGCCTCCGCAGAGGCCGCCGAAGGAACTGAAAATTACGTGCTCAAGGGAACTTCGGGCGCTATGAAGGATCCGGAGGCACGCTTAGTCTACTTTATCAAGCCCGACGGCAACCTCGCGCTCACGTGGAGGGTGGAAACAGACATCCTTGACAACTGGTTGTTGTCGTATGTTGATGCGAATACCAATGAGAAAGTCCACGGTGTAGTCGACTACGTAGCCGACGCGACGTATCTCGTCTAGTACGTATAAGTTATTTCTTCGTCAAACGTGCCGTCCCTAATACTCGGTAGCCCGTGGGGAACGAACGACCCGGACGAAGGTGAGCGCGAGGTCGTAACAGACCCGTGGGACCTTGAGACGTCCGAGTTCACTTGGATTTCCGATGGAACGACCAACTACACTACCACTCGCGGAAGTAAGTCGATACACCACTGGACTATTGGTTCAGTAAGCTCAAAGGACATGCGACCCCTCATGCATATGGCAATTAGGAAACGGCTACTGACCCTGAGGGTTACGAATAGATAACGGCATTGCGCAGACCAACCCCGATGGCGGTTCGGACTACCTCAACAACTACCGCCCGGACAGCCCGTCCCTCAAATTCGAGTACAAGTGGGACGCGACCTTGACGCCGCCCTCATCTTACGCCGATGCTTCGGTTGCTCAGCTCTTCTTCACCGCGAACACGTACCACGACCTCCTGTATGACCTCGGGTTCACCGAGGCGGCGGGAAACTTCGAGTCCAACAACAATGGACAAGGCGGCAAGGGTAATGACTTCGTCATCCTCAATGCCCAGGACGGGTCCGGCACCAACAATGCCAACTTTGCCACGCCACCAGACGGACAAAACGGACGAATGAGGATGTATATCTGGACGCAGTCGAACCCATACAGGGACTGTGCCTTTGAGGCCGGTGTGATCATCCACGAATACACCCATGGATGTAAGTCCCAACGTATCCCCTGGTGCTTCATCGAGCGTTGTAGCCGGCTAATCTTGTTTTTGCGCGCCAGTGTCGAACAGACTCACCGGTGGTCCCGCTAACTCGAATTGCCTAAACGCGCTCGAGTCGGGAGGTATGGGAGAGGGCTGGGGTGACTTCTTCGCAACCGCAATCCGCCTAAAGCCCGGCGATACGCGAGACACGGACTACAGCTTAGGCGCATGGGTTTACAACAACCCAGCAGGTATCCGAAACTACCTGTACTCGACAAAGCTCGACGTCAACCCGTATCAATACACGACGCTCAACACGTACAACGAGGTGCACGACATCGGCGAGGTATGGGCCACGATCCTGTACGAGGTCCTATGGAACCTCATCGACAAGCATGGGAAGAACGACGGGCCCAAGCCCGAGTTTGACGGGAACGGCGTCCCAACGGACGGAAAGTACCTGACCCTGAAGCTCGTGCTTGACGCCATGGCCCTGTAAGTGATCTAGAACTTGGCTTCACGGGGCCGCAACGGCTAACAGTTTTTTTTTTTTCCTCTCGTCAGTCAACCTTGCAACCCCAACTTCATACAAGCTCGTGATGCCATCATTGATGCTGACGAAGCATTGACCGGCGGCGACAACGTCTGCGAGCTGTAAGTAACACATCTGCTCTCGTTCGAACCGATAAGGCAGCTGACCATCTGGGAACTAGCTGGACCGCGTTCGCCAAGAGAGGCCTCGGCGAAGGTGCTGCGTACTCGAGCAGCAGGCGTACGGGGAGCAATAAAATTCCCGACGGGGTTTGCTAGGCGAGGTGCCAATTGGACCCTTGTATGCGACCCGTGCAGAAGCAGAAGCGGACCATAGTTGGTGAAGGACGCTGAGACGACGGCAAAGTTGAAAAGCCGACTAAGTAGTCTCATTTAATAGCATCAATAATACCTATCGTACGTAGGCGTTATATTAGTGCCTTTCGAGAGACCTTGATGGAGCCATATTCCATTTTCGTATAATATCCCACGCCTCGCTTTGGTCCGCGTGTTTCCACTGCAAACGAGGTAGAGGAACAGGTAGCCGGAGCCCGCAAAGCGCTGGACTAAGGTGCCGGATTCGCTCCGAAGGCATTGTACGATGCCATGAAGAAAGTACCAAGGTGGTCTGAGGTATGCCGGTTGGGCTACATGTAGGTAAGAGAGAAACAGGTGAGGTGAGATAAGTACATGTACCTAGGTAGGTAGGTAGGTAGGTTAAGTAAATCGATTAGCGAAAGTCCCGTCGTCTACCGACCCAGGTATCTAGGTGGTCATCAGAGGAGGGGAACTCCGCAAGCTTTTATCGTGTTTGACAAGAGTCCACCAAGGTTCTCATTTCATCAACTGCGGTTTGTTAGCTAACTGCCTAATGCAGGCGGAAGTTTTGGAAAGCAATATTTAGCATAAATTGCCCTGTCGGTTCTGTCGTACACGAGACCTACATCGACACACTAATTTACTACATACTACCGTAACTACCTACCTAGGTACCTAACGGATACCACCTATGCGCCGTACATAGGTAGGTACTTACATGTAGGTAGGTACATTTAGGTATCGTACAATACAATACCTGGACCTAGGCACCTACCTACCTACCTCCTAGGTAGGTACTAAAGCTACCTAGATAGGTACTCATCCGAGCTCACTAAACGTAATAGTGAGCGCCTCAAGCCGGGGGCCGCCCCCAAGTACCCATTAGGTGCCATCGAGGACACAAAAGCAGGGACATACACGTAGGTATAAAACATGGAAAATATAAGGAATATAAGGAACATGAGAAAACTTCATCAACTCGGACTCCCCCTACGACGCAGACTAAAGATCCCTAAAGAACCTGTCCATCTCCTCACCAACCCAGTTCGACCTCTGGGTAATGTTTTCGACAGACCACAGCCCTTCGTCGGTAACGTAAGCGTGAATGAAGCGCGCAGGGACCCATTCGAAATATCTGTTCTTCACGAGGACTTTCTTCGCCGATGCTTCATTCTCCTCGACATCATTCGAGGCTTCACTCAAGGCCTTTTCAATAATATCGGCACCCTTGACATTCCCCTTCCAGGCCCGCAAAAGCTCCGCTGGGCTATTTTCCTCTACTGAGTGGTCATCCGCCACGCCAGGGCTGGCTATCTTCTCAGTTTCACTTAATATAACCACTTTTGCGTTAGGCGCCGTGTGCCGCTGGCAGAGAATGGCCGGGAGCGATCCGATTTTCTGTAGGGATACGAAGGTAGTTAGTACCCTAGGTGGATAGGTAGGTAGGTAGACGTATGAGCAAAGATTGCGGGTGAAAGATGGAAATGTGAAATGAAGTAGATCGCTGCTTACGTTGCTAACGTCGCCCGCCGAGCTAATGCGGTCGGCTCCGAGCACGACCACGTCGACGCCGTCAGCGGCTACAGCTGCGGAAGCGTCGGTGTAAAGCGTCATATTTAAGCCACCTGGCTTGATTTCTCCCTCGAGCAATTTCGCGGCCAGGGTCACGCCCTCGTACAGAGGCCGCGATTCCAAGATGCGAAGGTCAAGCGAGATGCCGAGCAGGAGGGCAGCCTGTAAGAGACAAGCTGCTATAGTAGAGCTAGACGATAACGTAAGGACCGAAATCGCGGTTTTACGTTCCACTGTTTGGACGACGTTTTGGCGTAAATAGCCGACAAAGGTGTCGCGGATGCGATCCGTTGCGGATTTGCGGTGGCTTAGCTGGCGTTCGATAGCTTCGACAATTCGCCGGGCCTTCTCTGGCGACGGGAGATCCTGCCTAAGTATGGTTTCGGCCTTATCAAGTGATTTGACGACGGCGCTGGTAATAGCCGCTCCCATGCTTTCACGTGCCTTACAGAGGTGCCACGCCGCCATTCTGAAGTTCGCCCACCAGACCTCGTCGATGGCATTGGGGTCCATCTCTGCGATGAGATTTTTCAGAGTTGAGACTGCAACCTCGGCGAGCTGCCTAGCGCCGCTCTCATGATCATCCCGCAGCCGTTGTAAGCCCGATGTAAGAACTTTCCCTGCCCTCCGACCCAAGTCGTACTCGGGCCACACTCTTCGTAAGCTGTGAACAAGCTTCGGGACGCCGCCGAACTCATCTGATTCGCGCACATCTAAAGGATCGAACCATTCGTAACCCTCGTGCTCCCAATCGATGGTTATGCCCTCTTCCCCTTTTCCCCCTTCGGCCTTGTCTTTAAGGCGAAAGGCGAAAGGGTTGATGGTCCATTCACGGCCAATGGACTCATCCACGAAAGAGTAAGGTTTTCCAACGCGGAGTAGTTCGATAGAAGAGAGAGTCAGACCCGTCTCCTCCTTGATCTCCCTCAGAGCTGTGGCGATGGGGCTGCTGTCATACGTCTCGATGCTGCCGGATATGGGTGCTAATTTGTGCTGGTAAGTGCTAACCTTGCCGCTCCGTCTAAACAAGGCCACTCGGGCCTGTTTCTCGTCGCCGTCGGGTAGTTTAAAGAGAAACGATCCAGCAACAGATCGCTTCTTCGGCCCCTTCTGATTGTTATTCGCTTCATTCGAAGCCATGGTGCGTCTCCAATTACGCGAGGACTTGGTGTGGCCTATCTTCGAGGGCGATCTTAACAGATGCAGAGGGCGAATGGCAAATGGCGGGTGCGGCATTAAAGCAGAACTCGCCGTAATATATCCTACATATCACAGTATAGTCACAGGTCGTAAGTCGTTTCGTGGCACGTTTTGATCGTCATACACGCTCGCCACGCCGCTTTTGCTAATATTTAAGTTGGAGGGGTTCGCATATGAAAAACACCACCATACCGCAGGCACCATCCGCTAAAGCGATATGACCGGACGGGACTTTCGTGATAAAAGGAGTTATGAATTAAATCGGGATCCTGATCCTGGCCCCAGGGAGGACATCGAAGGGTTAGGCGCCCCAAAACTTTTGTTATTTCCTAATTTTGTACAAGCTTCTATCGTTTTCTTACATATTGATACATCTTTTAACACGCCATAGGTAACGGCAAGTCCGCATATTTGTCCCGCATGTTAAATGCCTCTGCTTTATACCCAAATATCGAAATATTTTCAATGCAGTCCCGCTAAAACCTAGTAGTGAAATCAATGTTGCCAGACCTCAACCTCGTTTTGCTTGCCCCCACCATTAGAAAAATATATAGAGAAAAGTGTGCCGGTATGTACCTTGAAATCCTATGAGATCGACCCCCCCCCCCCCGCCCCCAACCCCCAAGACAGCATAAGATCTTCGAAGAGATAGAAAGAGAAAGAAAAAGAAAAAGAGAAAAGCATTGCGAAGAGATCTTGTTTTGGCCGACAGACCGCCAACAGGACCGGAACGGCCCAGGAAGGTAGGTAGGTAGGTAGGTACCTAGCCCAGACATCCGCAAGAGAGGCGGCATGGCTTTCCTATACGTTCTGGTCCCCCTTTTGGGGGGTTTCGCCCATCTTGTCGAATCCGGTGTGAGGCCTGTTCCGCAAGGCACCACGGATCGCTGCCTCGGGACGCTGCACCCACACGCTGTAATTCGACTCGCTGTGAGGATACAGGACCTTATTTCTTGGGTTCTCGACCCATTCGGAGAGGCGTGGCTTGGGGCGCGCCGCGATGGTTTCCATGTCTTGCACGATCTGCTGGCAGAATAGATCTAGAGGCAGGTCGTTGACGTCGTTTCCGAAGGGGTTCTCAATCTCGTGTCCTATGAAGAAGATGCCTAGGATGATATAAGAAGCGGCTACGGTGGCCGGAATCGTTATCCAGTCGAGCTCCAGTAATAATTGGAATGGGAGCAAGAACACGTAAATCCAGGTGATCTGCGAAATAGCAATGGCATAAGCGATGGGAAGCGGCGTATTTAGAACGCGCTCCGTGCCAACTAATACATCGTTGAGTGCTTGAAGGCTGTTGTCTAGAGGGCCGTGTTAGCGGGTCTATATGCCCATCCACCCGGGGCTGACCTAACTTACAGGCTGCGGTTTGCTGCATCCCGACGGGCAGCTGGCCATTGAGGGCCAGCTCGTCCACGTAAGCCGTCAGGTAACATAGGATCTCCAGGGGGAGGTTGCCAAGAGGACTCTGAGCCTTCTTCATCAATTTCCTAGGATTTGATGCCGCAAATGACAATCCAAGATTTTCTCCGACAGCCTTAAACATCCCCGATCGTGGCTTCATCGCATTTTCATTGGTGGCGGATCTGGCGAAAGTATCGAGGTGGTCAACCAGTTCTACGAGGTCGTCGTAGTATGTGTACGGCTCAAATCTGAGTTTATGCTTTAGTGACACGGCAAAGGCCACAATCAAGTTCATAGCGGTCCTAGCTCTAGTTAGCAAATCGGCACGTTCGAAAGTGGCCGCGAGGGGCTAACAATTTCGCCAACAAGTCCTGTTTAGCAGAGCCCTCCCTCTCAACCGCGTGTATCCAGAAGACTCGACCGAGCCCTTGACACGTGAATATTAACTGTCCCCAATACTTTCTACCCTCCGCGTATCGCTCATACGCCGTCGAGCTGCGGAAGGATAGACCTAGACCCACGACAAAGCCGGTAACGGTGAGAAGGATGGAGCTGATTCCTAAGCTAACTCCCGGGACCTTTTTTGACAAGACCGTTATGAGACTTGCCCAGGCGGCAACGATAAGTAATGGTATGATCATCTTGGGGAGGATGCTGCCGTGCAACTGCATGAATAGGGGCCATTTCGAATGTTTGGCTATGTCGCGGGGACCAGTCTAAGAGACGCGTTAACAATTAGGATGAATTGGAAGGGGCTAAGACTCGTAACGTACGAAGTAGTCGTCCAAATCAATACTCGTATTCCTTCTACTGAAGGGATTTGGTGTCGTTGTATGCCGTTGCGGCGACAGAGGATATGCCTCTTCCTGGACGTTGGCCTGCTTCTTTTCTTGCTCGATCGGAATGTGAAGCGCGGTTGGCTCACCATCGTGATTAGCATGAGCGGCAGGCGCCCCTGTGGTACCGGCGTCTTCCGACATCTCGAAAGATGTTCAAAAGGTGGGAACGAGTGGAGATATCGAGGGTAGGATATCGCGTAATTATATGGGGGTTTTACAAAACGATGAGAGATCTGCGCTTCGGTGATCGACGGGACCACAGTAGGGTAGGTATTTATCGCAGTTGAGAGTCGGAACACGTTAAGAAATTGGACAGAACCACAAAGGTCAGGAGGAAGACAAAGGGGGGCCTCGAAGCATAGAAAATAGGAAAAAAAAAAAACATCAAATTCAGTCCCTAACACGCTAGCGAGAAGGCGAGACATCGCGGCTTTTAATGTCTGCTTCAACATTGGGAGATGCGAGCCCGAGAGTTCTGTCGGAGCTATTGTGAAGTAGCCTACACGGCTCTTCTAGGTCTAGCCAACGCCTCAGTGGAGTCAATTGAAACGGATGGAAGTTTTCAAGGGGGCCAATGAGAGGAAGCGTCGTGGAATTACGGGCGAATTAGATACTATCAGCAAACATGAAGTTTCTTCAGTTCCTAGAATAGGACCTTGGCGGCGCAGGGGGATTTAGCATGGTTGGGTTTGTAGCATGAAGTGTCACCTTTTCGTCCTCAGCGGACATGTCGGCCTCATACACAAAGACACAGAGGAAGCCTATAGCGTTAACTCGTCGGGGGCCAAAGAGTCTTCCGAGGCAAAATAGTCATTCCATCAACTTCGTCGACGAAGTAATATATGAGGGGGCGTGTCGTACTCTTCGTACTCTAAGATGAGGAATATACATACATATATTCCTGGGAATACTACTAGCACCTCATGAGCAGCTCGCCCCACAGCTGCTGACGAAGGAATCCTAGTCGGTAGCCATCAGACGGAATCGACCATCTGAAACCCTGGGTCCAGAACATCTGTTAAGGAGTAATAAGCTCCAGCTGCTTCTTCCAGGATAGTTCCATGGCATTCAGCCGGCTCGGTACGTACCGTCGCGTATGTAGCCCTAAGATAGAGCAAACGAGTGGCCGCGCAGCTGAAGGAAGCAAAACCACCTCAGGCACCTGGATTTAGAAATAACCACAGGTGCAGAGTTTACAGGAATTCTGGGGGCAGAGGGGAGGGATATACACATACTCCCGGACCTGCCTACCCACCTATATAGGCCCGGAGATGCGTTACTTAAGGTAGCGCAACAGTCGCAGTCGTCCGCCTGGGGCGACACAAAGCTGATTTAGGTAACACGTGCATGTTACCTTACCTAGGTAGGTATGTAGGGCTGACCCGTACATATTGGTGAACGCAGGTACACGGTATGTGCGAGAACCCCCCGGAGAGGAATAGGCACAGATTCGGCTGCGCTTTGAATAGGCTTACCCCCCGCATGCGGTTCCCTCATCCGGGCTGAAATCAACGTAAGTATTTACGCACATTGGCGTATCGGTAGAGAATCGGGGAAGGCCCGCCAGTCTGCCAGTCTCCGGAGTTCTAGGACTCACCAGGATCCGTTCTTACGTGTATCTTGGACAGCTTTGGACTCGAATTTACCCTTATTTTTCGTTGCAGGCACATACCTAGGGCCAACAGTCTTGGAGGATTTCAGTTGCATTCAACATCCGAACGAAGATGTTGAGCAGGCGTTTGGCAGATCACACCAAGGCAGTCTAACCCCCTGGACCGTATATATTCAAGACTATTTACATTGTCCTCGTATCTATAAAACTCGATTTCGTAACCGGTGGCCGCTCCCCATATGCATCATGATGACAATTCAAATACAGCCCGTTAAACTCCAACGAACTGACAGACGAATTTAAAGAGCCTGGTGTCCTCTATAATTCTGTTGTTCGAAGATGCATGAAACCGAGGGAGAGTGAAAGCAAAAGCAAAAGCAAAAGCAAAAGCACAAGTAACATCACCGAACCACCGAGTAAGCCCGTTCTTTATCCTCGCGGTCCTTCTTTTTCTTGAACAAGGCCTTAAGCATGTTGTCCTTTTTCGGCCGTAGCACGACGTCGATCGAATTCTCTCGGTCTTTACGGCCGTCTTCGATAGCCTTGGCGTCCGGCTTCTCGGAGCGCTTTGACTTGGACGTACGTTCCGTCTTATCACTACGGTGACTTCTATGGCTTCGGTGGCTGCCCGTCTCGCTCGCATTGTCCCCGTCCTTGAGGCCACCGCTACTCTCATGCTCCGGAACGACATGGCCCTCCGCCGCGGCGTCCTTACGTCCCTTATGCGACTTATGTGACTTGCTGGTCTTGGCCGTCTTATTTGTCTTGGTTGTTTTCGTTGTACGGCTGGTCCGCGTCGTGCGAACGCTACGCTCGGTCCGCGCGTCGTCGCCACCATATTGGTTACGGATCGCACGATCGGCTTCAGGGCTAATAAGCTCGAGATCGGCTTGTTCATCCTCTCCAAAAGGCACGATGCCTCGGCGCCAAGATTCGATGGTGCTAAATTCCTCCTCGAGAACGAGGGCCTCATCAAAACCTGCGCTTACTTCCGATTCTGGATATGAAGCTCGACCGGCCTGGGCAGGACCTGGCTGATGCGCCGCAAAGGCCATTGGAGCGATGGCGGTAGCCTCCGCCTCCTTTACTTCCTGGATCCGCTTGACAATCTTCCACCCTCCAAACATAACCACGGTTACCCCAACCGTCACACCAGCCGCAATCAGGAATTGCGGACTGGCTAGGAGAGCAAAAATCGCGGGGCTCCCACCCTTAATAACAGCCAGGAAGGAAGGCGACATCTTTCCGAGTAGCGCGGAGAGTTCGGCGAGCGTAAGGGCGACTGCCGCTGCAGCATCCGGGTTGCCCTGTAAATGTTGGATGATGTGCGTCGCAGTATGATGTAGGCATTGTGCTTCCGTTAACAAGTTCTCAATCTTCCCCATGAGATCTAACGCCTCGCGCTCTTTCTGGGCGGTTTTATAGGCCGGGTCTAGATCTACCCTTTCCTCCAGATCCGGAGGAACATTTCCATACGCTAAATTTAAGTCGATGTCCTTCCCCTTCTCCCTCAACGACGGATCTGAAGCTGGTCGTGGTACAGGTGCGCTGTGCGTCGGGGTTTGATTCGCGGGCTCGTCGACGTAGATTGACTTTGTTGGAGCATATGCTAGGGTGGGACGGCTCAATGTCATATCTCGTGGGGCTGTCTCGGCATACGGAGAACGGTACGCGACGGGAGGGCGCGAGGGGCCCGTCGAAGAGACTTCGGTTAGGGTCTTGAGGTTATTCTCGGTCAGGGCAGATCTCGCCTGCGACGCAGATCGACGTCTAGAACTTTCGTGATGCTTTGAACGGTAGCTTCTGCGGGAAGTGGCCTGAGACGCAGCATCATCGTGAGACGCTCGTCGATGCCACCCGCCGTATTCAACCCCGTCGTAGTACCGTGGTACGGTTGGTATATCTATGGTCTCGCTTCGCCTGATAGCCCGCTCGGCCTTAATGGCCGCCTTCTTCTCCTGGTAGGAGGCCTTTGCCTCCTTGAGTACGTTGATCAGGTGTCTGCCCTATCGGAAACAAGAATTGTTAGACTGCGCAGATCCAAAAGAGCCCCATCCAAAGGAGATGAGCTTGTCACCAGGATAGAAAAGGCGGTGTTTTCTTTGTACAGCATCTGCGAAGAACTATGTATGGTGTAGCGGAACCAATGACGAGTGGTCGTGATTGCAGCAAACGGTAAAAAGAAGCAAGAAACTGAAGAGGGCGGAGACCACAAAACTTACATTGCTGATTATCTTCCCCGACGAGTTCACGATGGTAACAACTTCCACAGGCATTATATGATAGCACTTATTCTCACGAACAGTTGTGAATGGGAATAAGAACGGGAGAGGAGTTCTGATTTGGATCCTTATGAAATAGCGGGAAAAAGGACGAGGCGGGAGCACAACCGGTTAGCTAGACAGCACGGTTGTCATTTGTCTGTCCGGCCAGCGCGCGGCGGTGAAGGGATTGCTGAGCATGGACGGGGGTAATAAGTGGGAATAGGAGGTCTAAAGTCGGCGCATTTGACAAGACTTTACATGCGGTGCGAGAGTTTTATCTACCTACCTAGGTATGTAAGGTACCTACTTACCTACTTATTTACTGTATGGAGGCCCACGAACCGAACGATATAAGAGGGATGTATTATGAAGGAAATGGAAAACGCCTATTTTGGCAAGAGTCCACTCGAGGGACAACAGCGCATCCGAGCCGACGGTCTCGGGGGAGGAGGCATCGCTGATTGGCCGAAAGGGGGGGGTTGGATTAGGCGTGCTTGCAGGCGCTTTCGACTGCACCACGTTGTTGACGACTTTGTGGCGGCCGAGGCGCATAAGGGAGAAGCGAGATCAGTATGCAATATGATGTTATTTCTCACTCGCAGGTCCAGTTTACCCTATGCCTCCACGCAAACGAGACGGTGCACCTGTCTGCGACCGCTTTCGCAATCCTAGCAACTCGGGATCATAAGATGTTGTTTGGAGGCAGCCTCGAAGCCGAAACGACGGGCGAGGAAAGGGAGAGGGTACACGCATGAGGTGGAGGGGGGGAAAAAAATTTACACATTGTAGCCGAATTAGGGCGGTAACTGGACGGGGTTTAGGACAGGGACGGGGGCAGAGCGGACTGCATCGCAATTGATCGAGTCCGAGGGATCATCTGGTCCAGCCGCAGGCCAACGGACGCAGCGCACTCGCCTCGTTGCTATCTGGCAGGTCTGGGTAAGTACGTTATCGTAGAAGTGGAAAGATGTGTGAATTTTCTGGGAAGAGGTTAAGCAGCAGTTCCAATCGGAGCAATTAGGCGGTGGTTCATCTGCTTGGCTTTCTATCATCACGTAGTCTAGCAAAGAGAAATGCAGGCTTTGAATGGAGACAAGTGGCGGCTATCGTGACCGCTCAATCGCTCAATCACGCCAACGATCCTCCAGGGGGGGCGGGGGGGGGGGAAGATATACATACCTCTACCTACCTAGGTATACATACAGCACAGTACACACGCACATAGGTTCCCCCTGACAGGAGAGGAGAGGGGAAATCATGGCAACGGCTCTAACGGGAAGAGCCCGCGCAAGAAAAGCCAACCTAGGGCTGCGGACCCTCGATCATAGGTAGCAAGTGGCTGAGGTGAAACAGACATAGCTCGTAGGCCGTGGCCCACTTCGCACGCCCTGTCATCATCGGAGGTTTAATCTTGGAACTCCTATTGATCACTGTACCCAAAACCTCCATCTATATACATACATACCTACATACCTACCTAGGTAGATAGATATGTAGATAGGTAGGTAGGTAGAAAGGTAGGTAGAAAGGTAGGTATGCGATACATATAAGCTGCCTGCCCAAGGGTACAACACCTCTACGGAGATAGGTGCGGGCAACCTAGCTCTTCCGCGTCCGCCGCGTACGACGACGGCACGTTCGAGACTTCGGTCGATCTAGCCACTCGTCTGTTTCATGTGTCTGCAAAATGTTGTAATACTGAGGTGATGATACCCAAGTCGGGGAAGAGATATAGTTGGAACCTGGGGAATTTTGGGGAGATTTGCGCGACCCTTTTCGGACCATCTGCCATCTATTACTTGCGTATGATTTGTCTGTTTATCCCGACTCCTCCTAAACCCCTCCTCTCCCACTTCTCTCCCACTTCTCTCCCACTTCTCTCCACGATCCGGTACCTACGGGGCTGCATACGTGCATGTACTATGTAGGCATAACCTCTACCAAACAAGTCGACGCTACGCGTGGCTAATAGCTCCCTCGACCTTTTCCTGTCACGCCGGAATTATTCCAGATATTCGAGTGGGTAGCTACCTCTTTTATACACTCGTATACAAATGCTCCTATATCCACCGTAGGATGTCATATGTTATACATTTTGGTATTCTGGAGAACGTTATTTCGTGTTTCTAGTCGCTTCCTACCCGTAAATCATACACCCACGCAAGCTCTGGCTCAAACATCCGGGCATCTCATATACTGCCAATTCACAAAATTGAAGATCAAAAGTAGGCCCGCCCCATAGGCAATTTTGCGGTCAATTTTAGGTGCTTTTGCATCCAACAACAGTGCTCGACGCACCAGCTGCCGACACCATGCATAGTCCATACTCCGCAGGACTTTCTCGTTCTCCAACATTGTAAAAGCCCCCGGTGTTGCCGCGATCATCACCGGGAAAACTGTAGAGCCATATGGATAGCGTAGACATAGCGAGATTCACAAGTCTTTCGCGTGAAAGCTGTATGGTGTAAGTAGGTATCCATTCTCTCGATAGCCGGAGCCTGATGCATGAGTAGCCCCGATCGACTCGATACCAGTGCCTGCGTCGGAGTTGACTTGAAAACAACGAGATATCGTAACCTTGTAGTCACATCCCAAGTCATACCATAACGAGTCTAAAGTACACTATTTAAATGAATAGAATGATATAGCCTACAATGGACACTGCCTACATGACATAACTCGAGATCTTTGGAGTTAAATGATGCTCAATCCGAAGTCAATGACTACTACATAGGTAGGTACCTAGGATTCTAGAATGAGAGCGGTATGAGTCTGGTCAAAGGGAAGACGATTCTAATTGCCACAGAGCGATGATATACACATCTTGTACCGTGTTCGCCGACTACTGCAAGTAATGGGGCCTGGTGAATGAGACACATGTAAAGAGATCTTGATATTTTATATAAAGCCCTCGACTAATTCATTTTCTAGCTCGAATTCTATAGGGGTGTAACTTGACACAAGGCCATTCCAACTTGATAGCCGAGAAACACTCCAGTTTATCTCTGGGATAAATGAAAGCCCGGCAAGGGCTAGATATGGCCTTTCGTCCCCCAGCTATTCATACGCTGCTCTATGTGCCGCTTCCTATGATATATCGTGGAGTTCGTGCCGCATCCTCTTTAGTCGGTCCCTCCTGCGGCGGAATACCGTATCCTTACCTCCTGAGTACGGATCAGACCCGGACTCCAGGCCCCGCAACCCAGGACGCGAATGCCGATATACGATCTATGCGGGTAGGACGAGAGTAGAGATTTAGGCAGCTGACTTAGCAACGCCTAGGATGCGGAAGGGGGCGCAGCGGAACGTACTAGAATAATACCCGGGGAGATGGCCGCCCATCATGATAACGCCTAAGGTCCAACACGGCTTATCTCTGGCGAATGTTTTTGGGCTTTCGTTTTTTGAAGACAACTGTGGGCGTAACCCCTTCGGCGTCCTCCTGCTTGATCGGCGCATCTCGGTCATTCCCCCCCTCCGCCGATTTGATGAACGATAGAGCTTGGCCGTCGTCCGTCTCCTCCTTTTTCACGTCGGAATCTTCTTTCTTGGTACTTGGCAGGTCGGTCCCTTCCTTCATAGGATCTTGAGAACGGCTTTCGGGCTTGGGCGGCCTTGCTAGCGTCCCGCTGAGGAGGGCGTCCAATTCCGCGTCGTCCTCTACTACCTGCTTCGTATCGCGACCCCACTTCTTAGGTTTCTTGAACAAACTCTTGATCGCACTCTCTTCCTCCTCATCCTCTTCCGCCTCGCGCTTCGGCCGTTTCCGCACGCCGGAAGCGACGGCCTCGATGTTCCGTGGTTTGGCGTCCGGGTCGTTGTCTGCCTCGGGTGCATCATTGACGACTCGTGTGTTGGTGACCGTCCACTCGCCGGCCATAGCCATGTCTCTTCTCAGCTCGGTCGGAATGTCGATACCCATCTCGGCCAACTGCTCCCATTGTTTCTGGCGCTGAGGGCCTGTAGGCTCCGGCTGCGACGAGGTCGAGGTGGGTATTCTCGTGGTGGTGGTGGCGGTGCCGCTGCTACCGCTCCCGGCACGGTGATGGTCCGGAGAGGCCGAATTGACGACGCCATTCAGTCGCTCAACCTCGCGCTTCGCACGGTCCTTTTCCCGTTGTTCTTGCTCGTGGTTGCGGTGTAGATCTCGTAGGAAACGCTTCAGGGCGCCTTGGTGCTTGGCCGTGGCCTCGTGGTTTTGGCGCTCAAGCTTGGTGTCGCGCACGTAGGTGCTGCAGTGCTTACACCAGTACTTGGGTGTTGATTTCCAGTATTCGGACATGTTGGGAGGTCGCGTGTCGCGCTGCTGGTTGAGAGGATATACCGGGAGAAGTTTTCAACGGTGGAGAGAAGTGGAAACTGGAAGAGAGGTAAGTCAAGTAAGTCGAAGGATATTCGAGGAGAGGTATCGATGATATCGAGAATAATCCGTAGATAGGTCCCTACCTAGGTAGGTAGGTATCGATACGGTTATTATGCTTATGTGCATATACCCGTAATGACGTTTAGCGTGTTTGGCAATATACAGGTACCTACTACGTAAGCGCATGTAGTGATAATAGTAGAGCTTATATTTTAGTGGAGAATTAAAGTTTGAACCCGTTAAATTTATATAAGTATTTATATAATATTATATTATATATAACTTATCATATCAAGTGAGATATTATTTACCGGATATTAGATACTATAGATATATTTAATAGTCGATAGTCCCTCCCTTAACTTTTAATGAATTGTTGCTTAACTTCGGGGAGATCTAGCGATATTATAATAGGGCGGTTCCATACTTACCTAGGTACCTATGGACCTATTGTAGGAGGTACATGTAGGTACCTAGATAGTGCTACAAGCGAAGCTAGTGTACATGGAAGTGTGCGAGACATTAAGAGAAGGGTGCCGACGCTAAACTTCGTACCTACATGTACCTACCTAGGTATAAATCTTACCGTTGGCGTACCTCTACGTAGGTAGGTAGGCAAGTCTTGCATCACGTTTAAATTTATAGTCACCACCGCTAGGTTCTACTACACCGGCATGAAGGGTGAATAGAGTATTTGAGCGAAGTAATATACGTATCTCAAATTCGGGGTTCTCTTTATCCAAGAGCTAACAACCTCACCTATCTACGAGGCTCGATCCCTAGCTTATACTGTCGGGCCCTACTCGGTATTTTATGTCATCTACCAGCCTTCTTACGCCAACCAGGATGATCTCTTTGTCATCGAGGTTGCTCAGTGATGCGAGACCGAAGTTTTGAGGAAAAGTAAAATATATATATATATACCTATATATATATAAACATAAATAATAGTCAAAAGTTGGGAAGAAAAAAGACAAAGAAAAGAAAGAAAGGAAGAAAGAAGAGTTACGTTTATTCGTGACGGGCCTTTTATATTAGGTTCTCCCTAAAATTCATGGTTGCTACTATTGTACGTTGCCTCGTTTCCTTCGTATGTCACACATTAAACCATCCTATGATGGCACGCATATTAATTCCGAGCAAAGGCAAGAACCGTCCTTTTGTCCCTCAACAACCCACTACTGTGCGGACCTATCTGTGGAACCCGTCCGACGAGGATCCGAGTCATATTCATAGATAAAGGAAGGCCACCATCGCGGTGAAAACTAGGGCGCCGATAGACCCAACTGAGATGCGCGAAGATCCGCTTTGAGGCGGTGCTGAGGTCTGGGCTGGCGCGCTAGGACTTGGCGAAGGCGAGCTTTCAGGGACGCTGGCACTGGGGCTGGCGGAGGAGCTCGATACGCTCGCGCTGCTACTGCTGCTGCTGCTGCTGCTTGGTACCGACGGCGCTGGTGCCGATGGAGTGGGTGGCGCCGGTGATCCTGCAGTGGGAGTAGCCGGGGGGGCTGGGGCGCTGGCCGGGGGCGTCACTTGAACTTGGCCGTCCGTGTGTTCGCTCACGGGCACATACGTACTAGTCGGGCTGCTGGGGGCTACCGAGACGCACGGCGTAGTCACCTGCTGTACCTGGCCGTCACCGATTTGGCAGATGGGAACGGGGACTTCGGTTGTGACAACCTGCGGCTGACCGTCCGGTAGAGCGGTGACGATAGTAGTCTGAATGACGCTAGTGCCGACAACTTGACCATCAGGGATCTGCGAGGCTGGGTCATCTGCGCCACATGGCACCGCAATGATCGAGACGGGCTCGCATTGAGGGGCCCAGTTACGGTCGTATAGGTTATAGAAATCCCCAGATAAGCATCGGTAGAAGGTCTTAGAGTCACCAAGTGCGAGGATGTTATTTTCGCAAAGAGAGAATCCACTAGTGTAAAGGGCGCCTGCTTGGGCGGGAGCGTCGAACTGGAACTGGTAGTTGGATGCAATGTAGCCCGTTCGGTCTTTGGCGTCGAAGGTCGAGCCATCCTTTAGCGTCAAGACAAGAATCCCATCACGGCCGCACTCGGCTCGCTTCTATTCCCATCGTCAGCCTGAGGTCTACTCGACTATCCGAGTTGTTATTCGGCGTTAGTCAAACAATGTCCACTCATACCTCGTGTTGAGAAATGCCTCGCTTCTCAGTAACCTCCGCGACGCTGATCTCAAACTTGCCGTCGAAACTGCCTGTGCAGCCTGCTGGTGCAGCGCCGGTAGGTGTCAACTTATCGGTGACCCCCTGGGGAGCGGCAACGGCAGTTCCCAGTAGGGTAACGGCGAAGGCGAGCGTGAATCGCATATTGCTGGTATGATTAAGTCCTATTAACGATTGGTGGTGTTGTACGTCGACGGGGGCTTGGGAAAGCTAGAGTTTATACAGGCGATTTTAATAGCGAACGACTTTTGCCTCCAATAATTCACTTGCCTCTTGCCTCTCAACCTATTCTTATTACGAGACCAGTGTGAACAGGGAAAAGATGGGGAGGGGGGGGAGAGAAGAAGAAAAGGGCAACCGATCCGAGGGAGGGGGGAACCAACCCTTTTACCAGTTTTATATCAAGCATGTTGATTCTATCAAAGCCAGGGTTCCTTATGAAGTGTATACCGGGCTCCTATTTGTCGGTCCGTACTGTACACATCTATTGGGTGTGTACCTACTCCGCGTACACACCTATGTAGGTACCTACCTACACACACGAGGTATCCAACACCCCCTATTGTCTTCATCTAGATTAAGACATCCTTTGTAGGTACTAGACGTATGAAGTACCCCTTCCAGCTCATAACTACTGTTTAGGGAGCTTTTATCCACCGCATACTTACACGTGCTTCCTTACTGGTAATGATATTTAGGGATTGTTCGGTTCTCAGGTACCGAGGTTCTGCTTCCCTAAGTCCATGTCGATAAAAGCAATGTGAATTTGTGTTGCCAGTCATTTTTAGGGAGTCTAGTCAAGCCAGTTAGCCATTCGGGCAGGTATACATGCATGTCACACTCACGCACACACACGCACATACGTACACATATCCTTTCTCCCTGCCTTGATGTTGATCGCTTTTGATAAATGCTAGGCCCTGGCTTGATTAAAACCGTCGCCATTGACTTACCCAGGTTATTCACGCACCTCAGGTTCAGATATTAAATGGGCCTGGCTATACCTCGTATTTGAATCGGCTGCGTGATTAATACTGACATGCATATATGTTTGTAGGTAGGCATCCGTACGTCTTCTCTTCAAAACAATAAGACACATTCAATAGGTACCTATGGAAGTTGGCGAACCCAATGTCAAGAAAAATATTGAAAAGGTCCAACGGATCGACATTAATCGGCTCCACAAGTGAGTCGAATCAACACGGTTCTAGGATTTCATATACTTCTACGTACTATCTTCTAACCCTAGGTAGTATGTACTGTACAATACATCCCGGGAACGACGTGGGTTAGTTCATAGGCCAGAGATACCTATATACTGTGTATCTATGAGTACATTAGCCGGATAACACGATGGCAATGGTTCGCACACGTAGGTACCTAATGGATTAACTACCTACGTATTCTAGATCACATGTTTTTAGTCGAACCTCTCTTCTCATGCTGAAGTGCAAACCCAGCCATTGCGGTGGAGGAACTAACACTATTGCGAGGAGCCTACGCCTTGCAGCTGTATCTTGCATCGTCACACTAATACTAGGATAGGTGGCTGAATTGGAGTGATAACATCTACCTATCTAGGTTAGGTATTCATGTCGCCTGGTGATCTACCTCTCTTCGATTTGACAACTCCGGGATTAAAATCAAGCTTCTACCCCTGGCCATAACCCCGGGCGCCAATACTTGGTAACTGCTTCCCATCCACAACGGCAATCGAACTACGACAACCCAGATCGGAGATGATGTTCCTCACTTACCTAGTGGCGACCCGCCAGCCGTGTGTGTGGGGAGACAAGGGGCTTGCAAGGGGTTCTAGTGGATTTTCTAAGTCTACGACGGTAGGGATTCTTACTGATATGTTCCAAATTCCTAATTCCTCTTTAATACCCTTTGGGACCTGGCGGGTAACGTCTCCGTTCGCTCAGCCGTTCGATCACGATCCCTATCCCAAGCACTGGAACGCCGAGCAGTATTCATTTGACGGAGTACTCACTAAAGCTCAGCGCAGCTTTGCTATTATCTGAGGGGGGCGTACTAATGGGTCACGGCTTAAGTAACACGTAGTGATCTCTATTCTAAGATGACGCATCTCACGTAGAATAGGTGCCATAAAATCATTCGGAATCAATATTGATCTTTTCAAATGGAAGGATCGGGCGAGTCCCAATCCCGTGGGCTAGGGAAAGGAAAGGAAAGGAAACCGGTAGGTACGAGGTTTTACTGTTCAGGCAGTGATGGATAGACGTGGATGCAATCCTGGGTGGAAAATGCAGCGGAATGCTACTCTTACCATGGGCTGCAAAGCCAGTGAGGCTCGCGTAGATGGCAACAATATTGACTTGGGTTGCTTGGGGTTCCTTCTGCCTATTGGATGAGCCTCTCGTCCGAAAAGGTTGCTCGCATTTTAAGAGCTCAACCAGGGGGTAACTAACGCAGCACGCAGGGGTAATCTTTAGAGTGCGGTGTGTAGTACATAGACAGGTCTACTCCTTATGCATGATTATTCCTTCCCGGCCCGGCTCGGTAGGGCGGGAAGAGAGGGGAGAGTAACAGTAATGACAGTGTGATGACCTCAACTGATGCGAAACTCCATGATACGTATCTACCCGACTGACCTACACGCTTAGGCGATCGTTGCCATTATTGTTGTTAACACCCATTAGGTAGTGTTATCGGTCCAAAGTAGCATTAAAAGGCCGCAGCGGAGTCGACCTACTCTACGGTAGCGTATATTGCCTTATATTGGCGGTCTCCCCAACCCCCCCTGGAGACCGATATCACCGCGCTGGCGGCGGGAACCCCCGCTCTACACCATCCAGGTCGCCATTGGACTCACTATGTAGGTAGGTAGGTACCTATTTCATCAAAGCGTCGACATGTTGACATCAATAAGAAAACAGGTGAACGGGTGAAAGGGCGCGGCCGACCTCCTAAGGCCCCACTCCCCATTCCCCCTCGTATGTGGACAAGCACATGGAAAGGGCTCGTAAGGAAATTATCGGGATTTCCCAACACACGTAAGCATATGGCGCAACGGAGGATACGGTTTTCATTGATCTAGGCATACAGGAATGCCCATGTACCTACCTAGGTATTCGCATAGTTCTCTTTTCAACCGTAACGCCTCGATAGCTTAACTACTTGGATCGTCCAAGGGTTCGGAGTTTCGCTGGCGTCGGTCGATTAAGTCTTGACCCTTGACTTCATGTCAGATATCGTTAAGATCCCCCTATACGCGTTTGGTCGTGGGCGAGCAGGTACCTACTCTTATAAGACACTCCGGAAAATAAATAGTCGTAAGAGACGAAACCGAGACACTCATAGCGACGCGCACTCGAAACTACAAAATAACGGAGAGGGAAAAAAAAAAAGAAAAAAGAAAAAAACGTCACCTATACTTACGGCAGCCGTATCCACGCTTCGCGAAAATCCGCAGTCCTTACCCGATAGGTAATGCGAGAGAACTACGACGATATAGGTCGGAGTCGCGTTCGCCACGCGAGACACCTTCACTTTACGTACCTAATTAGTCCACATTTCGAAGTCACTCCCGAGGCCAGGCACAATCGCAAATTTCTCGAAACAAGATAGTCGACCTCAAACTCACTTAGGGACAACCCATAATTTCAGAATGGTCCCTTTCAAATTTCTTGACCTCCGCTTTAATCTACAGCCACTATAGCGAATGAAGGTTCGCATCGGTACGTCAGATTGACTATTAATACTTCCTCATGAATTTCTCTTTTTAGTGAAACGCAGCTATGGCTAGCTTCGCAAGAAACACCAAGTAAAAACTGCCCAGGGGGAATCATCTCTGTGTAAATAACGGTAGCCGCCGCATGTCTTCCATCCTTCATACACTCATATGGCTTCATGCAATCATATCCATTTCCTTTTCCGAAAATCCCATTTCTTTATTGAAACTTCCGTATGCACTATTTAGTGAGCACGCGAACCATCTCCTGCACAGTTTCTCTTGTTTCCGGCTCAAGTTGTTCTTCCGGGGGCCCGAGGACTTGTTGGAACACATTGAGTAGCTTGGGAGTAAGCTCCTGGACCGTGGGGTTGGAGAGCACATCTAGAAAGGTACTATTAGCATGGTATCTCTCAAGGCAATAGTTTCGAGCTCCTCCTTCAAGTGGCAGAAGCGTGCGATTGAATGTGAAACTCACATAGCTTGTGCAGGCATTGGTAAACAGGCTTGTTCTCTTCGTAGTCTTCCTTTAGAGGAAGGAGATCAACGAGCGCAGGCAGCACGTCTGCGATCGGAACATGGTCGGGATGGGCTAGTATCATACGGCATAAGCACCCGGCGGCGTTGTCTTGCAACCGGGCATCCTTAATCTGCAAGAGAGGTTCCAGCTTTCCTAGAATCTCGTTATATGCTGGGAGATACGTCTTAGCATCCTCTGAATGATAGACTAGCTGACCAGTTGCATAAGCCGCATTCGACTTAGTCTCCTTGTCCTCGTCGGATAGACGGTGCAGCAATGGGCGCAGCAGAGTCGCGGTATAGGGTGTTACGCCGCTGCCCATGTACGCGACGCATTCGGCTACCACTCCAACAGCAGTAGAGCGTTCGATGGCTTCATTGGAGCTGAGGAGCTTAATGATGGGCTTCTCGAAGACCTTCCAGACCTCGGCGAACTGAGAACCTAGAGCGCAGGCGAGCCCAATTAAGACGTCCAGGGCGGTGTCCACCACTAGCCAATCCCACTCCGAGCTCCCCTGAACTTCCTCCTGATCCTCTTCTCCCTCGCCGAGATCTAGCTGGCAGGGATGCGACCGGGTGATAATGGTACCAAGGACTGTCACGATCTGTTCCATCATGTCCTTCTGTCCTAATATTGCTGGACCGCATGTCTTTAAAGTAGAGGCAACACTTCGGTTAATTTCCGTAACCGCGTCCCTGGAGAAGATTAGAATCCATCTCGCACTGTATCTACAAGGGCAGAAGTTGCAAATAGTAATGCTTAAAATCAGATTTTGTTGAATTACGTGTTCTCAGCAACCGCATTTAGCGTCTGAGTGAGCTGGGTATAACGTATAGTAGTCATCATTGAAATCGGCATGGAAAGGGGTAACTGTAAGAAAAGTGCAACTCACCGATCAGATTCATCCGGCCAAATATGCAGCGTGGCGGTGGTCACAATCTCGCCTAATTTGGCGATGTTCGCCACAGGCTCAAACTTCAAGGGGAAGCCTGGCTCCCACTTGCGACCGGTTTGCTTCTCCATGACTTCCCATACGCAAGCATATGTACGCCATAGAGTTCCGATAGCATTCTTTCGGCATCCCTCGTATGAATGCTCGGCGAAGGGAGCCACGAGCTCCACCGTCTTTTCAATATAGGGAGTACTCCTCTCCTTGGCGGCGTAGATGACATCACCTAGCACCTCCAATGCAATTTCTTTTTCGAATGCCTGGGCGGAAACGCCAACGAGGTCATCCCAATCGTCGTCATCGTCGTCATCCATAATATCAGCATCTTCGTCATCTGCCCCTTCAGCGTTCTTGACCTTGACCTTCTTCCCGTGTACGACAACCTCTTCATCGACAAGGCCTTCCTGGTCCTCGGAAATATCTAGCTCAACCTCTTCTTCTTGCTCGAGACTGTCGAATAGTCCTTTGAAGATGCCGGCAAGGGATTCGCCAAGGTCACCCTCATATACCGTGGCTAGTTGGCTCCATAGGATGAACGTAGTCTCTCGGAGGCGAGGATTACCAAGGTGAAGGGCCTTCTCGCTAGCTACCAGGAGCGGCATGACATAGGGGCTAAATTCTTGGGCTCCGACGCCGACGGCTATGCGGCCCATAGAATCGCAGACGGAGCTCCTCAATGCGAGCTCTTCCTCTCCGCTCTCTACCATGATATAGGGCGACATAGCCTCCATGGTCTGCTTGAGATAGGGTACGAACGCGCTCTTGATAGAGACAGCGATCGCACCGAGCGCGCCGGCCGCGGCAGATTTGACCTTAGGATCCGGGTGTGATAGGAACGTCCCAATACGATGTATCATACTCTCTCCGTATTTGGCCATGATTTCCGCCCCCAAACCTTCCGCCATAGAGTCGATAGCGCCACAGACCGACCGGATGATCTCGACATTCTTCTTGTCTGATTCATCGCCGCCGGCCGCGTCTAAGTTTAATACTAAGGCGGTTATGATAGCGTCGTGATGGGCCGACATGGTGTCAGACAAATCCTCACCTAGGCGTATAAGACCTAAGAGAGCAGAGTGGCGAACGCTTTGGACCGGATCCCGAAGGAGATTTAAGACAGTGGGCATGACTGACGCGATCTGGGTTGAAACGAACTCGGGCGCACCTTCGGCGCACGTACCAAGGGCTAGCACACACGCTTTCCGCTGTCCCGGGTTCTGGGAGCTAGCATACGCCGGGAATTCATCCAAGAGGGGTACGATGACCTGCCGTGGGGGGAGATCAGTTGCTAACTGGTCTATTAGAGACAGAGCCGTCCGAGCAGGTGTGGTGTCCTCCTCATCATCATCGTCAGCCAGCTCGGACAATATAACCAAACTCTTCTTCATGAGCTGGGAACCCATATCAGGAATACCCTGGACCTTCATCCGGCGATACTTCACACATTGCGCAAGGAAGGATATAGCTTGAACCCGTACATCGTCCTCGGCGTTCGTATTGACGGCAAGGTCGAGCATGAACTGAACCAGATCCTTGAAGTAGCGGGAGATTAGAGAAGGGTCATAAGCCAAGAAGGATTGGAAGACTTCAAAGGATTGTTGTATCTTCTCATCGTCGCCGCTGTCAACAGCATCCTTCAGAACGTCAACCATAACAGGGACCAACTCTTGGACGGCATTGACAGATTGTTCATCATCGTCACAGTCGATCAGCATCAACACAGCGCTGATGGATTGCATGGTATTGACTCGCACGTCACGACTTTGGGGGTCCCTGATTGTCTTCGTGAAAAGCTGAAATAAGGAGGACAGGTGGTCTTCAAAATAAGCCGGGTTCGCCTCGAGAAGACTGAATATGATGTAGGAACCGACCTCGCGATGGGCGACGGTGTCGGAATTGGTCAGCTGCATGACCGAAGGCAACAGATCGCCCCATTGCTCGTTATTAAAATCCACCGTCGCAATAGCAGCAATGAGGCGGGATTGGCCGTGTCGGCACTTCGCGTCCTGCTCCCGGATGATGGCCTGGAGAAGCTCATTGCGCACGGCGGTCTTCTGATCGTTGGCTATCTTTTCCCAGTGCTTAGGGACAAGTCGCAGGGCCTGGACAGCCGCAAGCATACGAACGGTGGCCTCGGAATGGGAGACGATGACGTGGAGGAGACCGAGCAGAGAATCAGGGTGAGGATAGAAGTTCTTTCGAAGCTCGGCGGTTGCAGCCTTGACCTTCTGCGTATCAGCTAGAACGCGAACGGATTGTTAGTAACTTTTGACTCGAGCTCTCTGCGCTGTGTCTCGAGATGGGTGCGCAGGTAGGTGGGGTTAGACACTTACGGATTTGAGACGCCTGAAGCAGCTCGACGAGCCTTTGCTGGTCCATGGTGATCAAGGAGTCAGGGTCGGGATTCTAGCGTCTCTCGAATTGTCCAGGTGATTGAACTTATCTAGCATAGGTACCTAGGTAGGTATGCTAGAAATAGTAAGGAAACAATGGACCCGATTTCATCGGCGACGTTTTGGTCTACGATGCTGCTCCAGATGTAGGATTCTTAACCCTATCGCGTTGCTCCTCCGTTGGCGATGAGAGGTTAGGCAACGATGGGTGAGGAGGGAAGAAGAGAAAAAGAATATTTATCTGCGAAATTGTTAAGTGGGGTTCGTCGCATAGAAAATTTAAAGGGAAAAAAAATTTTGATGGCTTGCACTGATAATGACCGATAACCAATTTTCGGGCTGAGCTACCCCTCCAGGGTCCAGGGGCGACTTGGGTCGGGTACCATGATAAGGTAGGCACCTACGTATTGTACACGGGTACCTACCAGGTAGAGGTAGGTAGGTAGGTACCTAGGTATGTAGGTGTTGAACACCTACATGTACCTAGACATAGGTACATCGGTACCTGATCAGTTGACAAGTATTTATGTACCATGTACATGTTACATATATGCAGGTACCTAGGTACCTACCTACTGTCCAACAGCTGTCATACGCGACAATTGTCAAGACAAACATAAAAAGACGTATGGACATTGGAAGCCACGTTTATGTCTGTAGGTAGGCACCTAGGTACAGGTAGGTAGGTAGGTAGGTGGGTACATGAGACTCCAATATAAGAATATTTAGCCATTTTATAACTTCTAGCCTCTCTCATGATCTTACTACCTAACACCACAGAACTATTATAGGTAGGTATTTTCGCATTACCGTTACGTTATTTACGAACCATTGTGAGCGAGACATGGTTTGATCTGCTGCGTGACAAGAATACCATGTCAAAAGACTCGGCTCTTCACAACCCTAGGTAAGTACTGAAAGACCCCAAGTCTGTTGTAAGAATCATCTCGATGAGATGTTAATAAACATCGATAAATGCACCGAATGATCAAATAATGCTCTATTGTGGCTGGATGATTGTGGAAGAACAGTGGAAGAAGACTAACATCACTAGGGCTGAAAAAAATCTCCTCGGCTCCAGGCTGAAGTTCCCAATCCTAACCAACACCCATTTCTCCGTTTTATTAGTTTCTCGACCTAATATGAAAGTTATCCGAAACTCCGGGCGCGTGCCAATAGGTAGCATAACGCCAGAAACAATGGGACGCATAGTACTCTCGTCGTTGATTCAACTTGAGCTGCTTCTCACAACCCCGGCCTTGACTAACCGCGGTGTTGGGGGCGAGCTAACACGATATTGCAGCTGCGATCACATACACTTGCTATTCCAACATCAGGATGTGCGAGAATATCGTCGATTTCCGGGTTTGCTGCAAGGGGGGTTCACTGAAGGCTTGCTCCTTGGCCTTTTGGATTTAGTGCGATACTATGACCCAACAAGTGTTTGCAGCATGAGCTCAAAGACACGTTACTGGCAAGTAATCGTCTCCTTAAGGTGATGCTTCAGATCCTTTTACTCCTAGCCCGTCCGCGCTCCCGGACTACCTTACTCAGCCTGTTTTTTTTTTTTTTTTTTCGAGTACGAATGCGTAAACCTCCGATTAGGTACTAGGTATTCTCTAGGTATTCCCGATACGCTGTAGAGATGCCGAGACACCTTGTGGGACGAGGTGCTAATTCAATGGTTGAAGATGAGTGGCTCGATTGTTACCGCGTGGGACCGATAGGTCCCCAGACAGCCAGAGCAAGACAGCCAGAGCAAGACTAGAACCCTTAAACTCTTAGCTACTCCCCTAAGCCTAATCGGCAGCACCTCATTATTTGCCCCCGGCGATCCTAATCCTTATCTCCCACGCCGAAAGCTACCGTACCGCCTTCCGCAACGGCGAGCGATTTATCTACATGATCCTCGCGTCGGCGGCCGCGGCCTCATCTTGTGGATGTGGCTCCTCAGCGTATAGGAAGTCCGAGACCGCTGCCGGAGCTATTGTTGGTGGCGCCGTGGGTGGTATTTCCCTTATTAGCTTCACGGCCTTAGGAATCTTCCTCATTAAGAAATGCCAGCAAGGTATTCCCATGGCCGCCTCGTCGCTGATTTCGCCCAGTGGTCCCCGTGAACTTTCCAGTTCTAGAATACGCCGTGCACCTGTCCTCCTTTATGACGGCGCAAGACAAACGAACCACCAGTTCCAGTAGCACAGGCATCGCCCATTCTGGGCGTGCTAAGTACTCCCGTTACTTGGTCCGCTATTTGGTCCGCCTATAACCGAGCCTAATTAAACTGATATAGTCAGAGTCAACAATATGGGACGTACCACGTCCCCGGAGGCGGTATTTATATTTAAAAGGGTGTTCTTTAAAGTTGAGCTGATGATTATCATAAAAGTAATTAAGATAGGCAACTACATTGGTTCGATAAGTAACCTATGATATTAAAGTGCTCCCACCCGATAACCAAAGAAATATTGAACTATTAACATCTATTTAAAAGCAATTCCTTGTCTGTGTGTATATTCGCTAGAGCTATGCCCAATGATATGCGCCAGCACCTACCGGACGGGAACCCAATCGTTCAAGCATTGCTGGTGTTTTTATTATAAGTCGAGGTAAAAGAAACTGCGCCGAAGGTTGTCTCTTTAACCTAGAAGAATAACAAGCCGAGTCCCTATTGAAGCATACGAATGCGCACGGGTAGGTACCCATACATTATAGTTATCTTTTCCTATACCGATACTGATTAAACTCATATAATGTGCCTTATGGTAAGGCCGTGTAGATGCACCTTACCATTTCACACACTAAGCTATCAGGGTCCGGAAGGCACCTCCACGTTTTGGAGCGACTCTTATTGAATCGAGTCTCCAGCTTTTCTTAAGATAACCTTCCTAGGCTCTGAATAGCCTCTAATTCATGTGAGTCCTCGTTGAGCTCGGCCTACTTGATTATACAGTAGGTATGAATATTCTACTCAGAATAGTCTTATAATATACCATAAGCTGCTAGAACCCCAGCGTCAGCGGTTGGCGAGAGCCATCATCAACAACATCGTAGTCAATTTTTCTATCCATCAACCCTGAGAAGTACGCGAGCAAACGACGCTATCACGGTGCTCCAGAGCAACTCTTAGATGCCCCCGACCAAACACGGTATATCTACCTAGAAACAGGTAAGCACTATATCTCAACCCCTATCTTTCTGGCATATTCAATATGGAGAACATCGCCAAGAAATGAACTCATATATGGATCCAAGACACGCTAGGAGTGACGGAATGGGGAGGCACTCGAGGAATAAAGAAAAGGCGGCGATTGACTATAGGCACCGGTGGCCGACCCAACAGACCCTACATGAACCTCAGGAGTCCGACGAAGAAGAATCGAGAAAAAAGCCGAGATCACGACGAGCGAGAGCGCTAGAGGCAATTTCGATTCCTTTGTTATGGATAAATAAGAAAATTGAGTCTTTGCAGGACGACATCGATAGCTACGTAGAAGCCTTCGAATCTCGGAAGCGAAGAAGGCCGAGCGCGCCGCCGTCGTTCGAGGATTACGAGGTACGGAGATCTATGCCTGCGAACGCCAAACCCGGCAAAAGCACACACCCATACGACACTAGTATTAGAAACGCGATAACAACAAGTGTAAGAGATGGCAAACTATCTAGACCGGCGTCCCTCCAAATGGAACTATCCAATACCACAAGACGACAACTACCATTGGCATCTAGCCAGTTACGAAGGGACGATATAACTAAATCGGTTCCAAATCTCCCTCAAGGCAGATCAACCGCATCTACGCCCCAGAAGAGGAACAAATTAAACCGTACGCCGGATCCCATGGGAGAGCATAAAAATAAATTTCGAAGCATCCTAGGACTAACTAGGAGTCGGGGAAAGATGTCCAATATCAGTGCTTCGGAAGCAACTTCGGTATCTTCAGCTCGACCTTCAACAGAGACGGAAACTAAGATAGAAGCCCGACAGAGGCAAAGGTGGTTTTCCAAGAAGCAGGAGAAGGGGTACAACGGCCAGGATGGGGGGTGTATCTCGGATCTAGCGGAGAGAGCGGCGCTAGGCGATGAAGAGAAGAGGGATTTTCTGGCGGCCCGAGCTAAGCCTAGGAGTACGTGAAAATTCAATAAGGTTGGCCATGTAGGGGAGAGCCGGGGGGATGAAATTGCGTAGGATGCCCGAGAGCACGAGGAAAGACGTTCGTGCGGGAAGCGAGGGAAAGAGGAAGAGGAAGATATTTTACCTTAACTGCAGGTAGGGGGGCACGCGATGGATCGGATGAAAAGGCGGGTCGACTGCTGCTTCGGAATGTATTTTAGTCGGGAACGGAGAGGAGGTACATATGCGGGAGGCCGGAGGAAACGGCGAAGTCTACACTACCTACTCTACGATGGATAGCATAAAGCGCGCAGGCAGATGGAGAAAACGGCGAGCCGGGTTAACTAGAGGGGGGAACACGTGCAAGGGGTCGGGAAACGGTGTGTCTAGACGGTATCATACCTACGAACTGAGGGAGAATTGCCGGAGACGTCCAGACTGAAGGTATTGAGACCATCTTCAACCCGGATCCATGCGAGCTAACCTGGGAGCCGGGCCTGGGGCTGATTCCAACGCCGTGCAGGGTAGCAAGCCGTAGGGATCCCGCACATGATAAGTAGAGGCGCGAAAGTCCACTTCCAAACTTGTCATGCCAACTTACGTTCGAGGCTTGCGTTCGAGGCTTGCTACTAAGCCCTAAGAGGTCACCACTATTGAGAATAGCAACATGGTAGGAAATAGGGAGGCCCCACAGCGACGGTACCGACACGGAATCTCAAGTCTCAAGAAAGGAAGGCTAGATCGTGAATGCCACGCTTCCGGCAGACGGGATTCCGTTCTGGGGAATCACCGAAACCTCAGGCGGAGCATTCACCATACGAAAACATGGATGGAACCTTGGGACGGTAGAATCGCTCTGAATTAATGCCGAGAGGGCAGGGGGGCAGACTCGGCGGGTTAACCGGAAAAGCATTCTGGTAGATGCCCACGGAAGGGCTGGAGAAATCTACCGTGAATATAAATCATCGCCCCCGAACCGGATCGAGGGGATGGATGGGCCTCTGTTAAGCCTCTGAGCATTGTGATGAGTGACTGAGGTTTTGGTAGCCTTTATATATACCTAGGTACCTAGGTACCCGGTATCCTAGGTAGGTACCGAGGTAGATATATTCTTTAACGGAAACAGACCTACATACCTGAGTACCACCTACCTATACGTATGATGTAATCGGCAAGTAATAGATGAGATCCAATGGGATGCGGGATTGCGTAAGTTCTTCGGTAGAGGGGTAGAGGGGCAAACCCCCCATAGTAGTTGCCTAGTGCTAGTGCACACCCACCAGGTAGGTAAGTACAATACATGTATATTAGGTAGGTAGGTACCTAGCAATAGCATCGGGGGCGGCAGCATCAACAATCCGACCTACCTAACGAGCACCCTTGTCTACCTGTATATAGGTACCTACCTACCTACCTAGGTATGTAGGTAGGCATGGGTGTAGATGGTAACGTCTGCGTGCTGATAAATCTCGCGACTTCGGTCCCTCTTTAGCGTCAAATCTACCAACCTGCCAGCCGACCTTGGGTACCTAAGATATACCTATGGATCCAAGGTCCTTTCTCTGCCCTTCTATCTGTATAAAGCCCCATCCTAGGTATTATTCGCAATCTTCTGTCTAGCGGCAAAGAGTTCGTCTCTTCTCCGCTCCTAATTCTCACGGTTACTTAATACTCCTAGACCTGTTTATTAGCAAACCTAGGTATCTACCTGCCTACCTACCTACATACCTTATAGAAGGTTGCCTACAGGACCAGGTAAAAATAGCTGAACCGCGAAAATGGCTTCTAATCCTCCCGGAGACTGCTGCGTCAAGGGTGTCAAGCATGAGTGAGAACTATCCCTCCCCCCCAAGTTTGATGATTCCCTTCTTCTCCCTGCCGTGCTTTGCTTTGTCGCGCTCTCCCGCTAACTTCGCGTGATATTTATCGCCTAGGGGCACGCCGACCGGTACGTCTATTAAGGTGGACAAATACGATGCCTACCTGGCTACTCCGGAGCCGGCTCTGGCTAAG
The DNA here is from genome assembly GCA_902806595.1 of Pyrenopolyporus hunteri. Lineage (NCBI taxonomy): Eukaryota > Fungi > Ascomycota > Sordariomycetes > Xylariales > Hypoxylaceae > Pyrenopolyporus > Pyrenopolyporus hunteri. The sequence continues at coordinate 2,306,503 of CADCXC010000011.1, read as the reverse complement.
GACGCCGCCATCTTGATCATCCCGGACGTTATCAGTATCTGGCAGAACAGCAAGCTGATTGCTGACCAATTTGCCGCCAATGGCTACCTTACCCTCATCATCGACCCGTTCAACGGGGATGCCCTGTCTCTGAACCGCCCCGAGGGCTTTGATTTCGTGTCGTGGCTAACCAGGGGCTCTACTGGCGACAACCCCCATACAAAGGAGGCAGTCGACCCTATCATCGAGACGGCTATCAAATACCTTAAGGGGAAGGGCGTTAAGAAGCTAGGAGCTGTTGGTTATTGCTTTGGAGCCAAGGTACGTGTTGATGTTACCTTCCCTTCTTGCTTGCGCTCGGGTGAGGGCGAATTAGAAGGCAACTAGAAACCGCCGTAGTTAGTTACTCACGTTTAGATTCTTAGTACGTCGCCCGTCACTACAAAAACGGTATCCAGGCCGGCTTCATGGCGCACCCGTCCTTCGTCGACGAGGATGAGCTCGAAGGGTTCAAGGCACCACTGTCCATTGCGGCGGCCGAGGTGGACGAGATCTTCCCTGCGGAAAAACGTCACAAGTCTGAGGAAATACTCGCCAAGGGCGGCCTGCCCTACCAGATCAACTTATATTCTCAAGTTGTTCACGGCTTCGCCGTCCGCTGCGACACCAGCAAAAAGAACGAGCGTTATGCTAAGGAGCAAGCTTTCCTGCAGGCTGTCACCTGGTTCGACAACTGGCTGATTTGACTAGATGGCGGTTACGATATGCTGGCAAGGGAACGGCTGTGAAAATATTTCGGATGGTCTTGAACCAATGGAATTTCCCACAACCGCGACATGTGTTTGGAATTAGATGCAACACGTAGCCCCTATATAAGATTGTTAAAAGAACTGAAATAAGTCCTGTCACGGCACCCTAGGCATTTATTGACGACTCTGAGTTGCTGTTATTTCATAACATCGACCCTGCTCCTGCGTCGAGAGCGAACGTGCACTTACAGTATCAATATTACACGATTTTGGGGATTCGGCTAGTCGGCGTCACCTTCGGGCTTTTGCGCGGCTAATAGCTGGCTCTGCAAGCCCTTCTTCCCTACGTGCATAGCTCTCTCGATTTCCCGTTCCTCCTCCCTCAAGGCGGCCTTCCCGTACTCCAGTTGCCGCTTCTGCTTACGTCTTTCTTCGGCGACAACACGCTCTCGCTCCTCAAGTGCCTTCTCTCGCTTCCTCCGGTCTTCCCTTGCCTTGCGAGCCGTCTCGTCATCGTCATCGGCCGCATCTGCTGCGGGGGGCGGCCCCAAAGTCTGGATGTATGCCTCGATAAGAGGATCGCGGATATGCGGTTCCAAGCTGATATAGCGCACGTCGGCGAGTATCTGGGGAGGGAGGTTTTCAAGATGGGTTTTGTTGTTGAGGACGCGCAAGGGGGTACTGCGCAAAAGAGCTGTTAAATCCTTTTCAGGGTGTCCAGAGGAAGTTTTAATCGGCTGATGTGCTCTCGATACCACGTTTCGCGGTCGCGGTCGGTCAGGGTAGTGTCGCGCATAGGCCCCTCCTTCTTGTACTTGCGCCGAAACTCTGGCCAGTAGAGTTTAGGTGTTGCCTTCTGCTGGAGAAAGGCCAGGTACGGGATCCTCGGATCCTTCTTCTCTTCCTTGGCTCGCTGCTCTTTAAGAACGCGTATCCGTTCGCGACTCCATTCTTCCCAGACGTCTCGGCGGGCCTTCATCGTGTTAAGCACCGTGTACCGCGCGTCCTCGATAATATGGCCGTCTTCTATGAGCTTCTCCCATGGCGAGTACGGGTTAATGCCGTAGTCGTTCAGTAGGTCCTTAAACAGCTCTCTCGCATCCGCATCGGATAGAGGATGACCTTCAGCGCCCTCGGGCCACGCGTCGGGGTTCCCGTCGTCGTACTCTCCGGGGTCGAGGTTATACTCTTCCCCCATCGCCTGTAACTGGTAGGCAATATCGTCCTCGTTGAATTCTACAGGCAATCCACCGTCGATTTCCTCCGTACGCTGCCGCTTTGAAGGGCGCTGATGGTCGTCATCGTTGTCTTCAACCCCCTCGCCATCTTCGCCTTCGTCGTCGTCGTCGTCGTCGTCAGTGACCTCAACCTCTTCATAATCTGAATCGAGCTCCGCTTGCTCTGCCCGTCCCTCCGACGTAGGTCTAGCCGGAGGCTCTTTCGGGGGTTCCGTAGCTATAGACGTAGACCTCTCGGAATCCGTGCCTCCCTGCGTTCCCTTCGCTTCTCCGGCTCTTTCCTTGATCCCCCTGATATCTAGTTCTAGCACGCCCTTCATAATCTTCTCTGGTATCCGCCAGTAGCTTGCGTTCTTGACAGGGTTATATGCGAACCGCCGGCCGTACTTGGTGTACACCAATAGCCATGGCTCGCAGCCCGGTATGGCGACTTTAGATTTAGGCTTGTCTAGCGGTTGGGGCCGCGGACGGTCCCTTCTGTCGGGGATCCCGCCATGACCGTCGCGTCCGCCGTACTGGTGATGCTGCGTATGACGTTGACGAGCCGGGTCGTATTGAGCAAGGAAGGCGTTCGCGGTGGCAGGGTCGGAAAGCTGAGGGATAGTCGAGTACTGGAAGAAGCTCGCGTGCGGGTCCTGCGGCGGAGGCGGATGAGGCTGGGAAATAGTGGTAGAGGCTGGTAGGGGTGATACGGTGGGACGCTCGTACTGGGACTTTTTCGTGGCAGCATTGTAGTAATAGGTATACCCGTTGGGGGCTTTGTGCTCCGTCCAGCCCGGAGGTAGAGGCGGCGGGGGGTTCGACGAAGGCTTATATGTAGATTTTAGCATCTTTCAAGGCGTACTCACGTATAGGTGAATGGCTTGGGAAAAGAATTTAGCATATAAGCGGGTTTGACTCGTAAAATATGGATGGCCGCAGTATTCCAGCCAGAGGGTTGTTGTAAAGAAAGAAGAAATCCGATGAAGAGGCGTGTATGAAGTTTCCAAGCCTGAAGCTCACCTTGGCTTCTGCATTTAGGTGCTTGGGTACATACGTACAGGTACCTAGGTACCTAGGTAGATATGGATATAAACAAAAGATGGGCCTAGGTATGTACCTAGGTACCTAGGTAGATATGGATATAAACAAAAGATGGGCTTAGGTATGTACCTAGGTACCGTGGACGGATCCGTGGAATCTTACCTACCGATACCTAGGTACCTGGGTACCTAGGTAGCTACCTACCTACTTACCTATATGTTCTTAACCTCAGCCTAGCCCTCGACATTCTTCCGGTTTACTATACGTGCCACTCGACATATAGGAAGATAGCTGGAGGTAGATTATTTCTGGAGACTTTTCTTCCCAGTTCTTCCCAGTCTATTCTGCTGTGACCCTATCGAAGCTGTTCCCTCTTTACCTTTCCTTCCGCGTCTCCCTCTCTCGGGAAATGCTGTGGAGCGTCTTTAAGACCATACGTGGACGGTGACTTGCGACTATTGCAGCCATGACACCGCGGAACGACCCTTTCAAGCAAGGAGGGATTATAGGATCGTTCGCTAGGTTCTGGACTGTATGGTATTGGCCTTTCTTTCCGTTCACGGTCCCGGGGATGGAGCCTCGTCAGATCACGGCTAACTCTCCCTCAAGCATTCATATGCACCTGATTATGTAGGATTCGCGGGCTTGCTCACAGCCTATCTCCTGATCCAATTCACGGCCGAGCCCTTCCATCGCATGTTCTACATCAACAACCTGAATATCTCATTCCCTCACGCCGAGGTCGAACGAGTACCGGTATGGTTAAACTTCGTATACGCGCTCTTCGTCCCTCTCGGGGTTTTGCTGCTCTACAATAGCTTCACCCGAGCCTCGTTCCACAAGCATCATAGCACCATCCTTGGCCTTGCTATAGCTCTTATCCTTAGCTCGTTCCTCACCGACGTCGTAAAGAATGCGGTAGGCCGCCCTAGGCCAGACCTGATTGCCCGATGTAAGCCAGCCGTCGGCACCAAGCCGGACGTATTGGTTACTATCGACGTATGTACCGAGACGGACCACCATACTCTCCACGACGGCTGGCGATCTTTCCCCTCCGGCCACTCTAGCTTCTCCTTCGGCGGGCTCGGGTACTTGGCCTGCTTCTTGGCCGGTCAATTAAGAATCTTTCGCGACAAAAAGGATCTTGGCCGGTCGTTGATATGTCTCGCACCGCTCGTCGGCGCGGCTATGATAGCCATTAGCCGCTGTCAAGATTATCGCCATGATGTTTACGATGTCTGTGTGGGGTCAGCGTTAGGCTTTACAATTGGCCTCTTTAGTTACCGCAGGTACTGGCCGCGGCTGAGCAGCCGTGACTGTGACGTGCCCTACCCCGCCCCCGGGACCGAGACGGAAGATGGGGAGGGCTGGAGGAGGATCCGAGACGAGGAGGAAGGCGGGCTCACTATAGGGCGAAACGCCGGGTATGAGATGGCCAACTCGACAACGAGTCGCAGCTAACCTTGTGCTTATTAGATAACCGGAACGAAGATGTGTAAAGTGAGAAGAAGGGCATAGAACAGACATATCGTGACTTGTATAGCGGAGTATCGTTCATCAAACACGGTTTATCGTTTTTGGGTCGACTCATGCGCCACCAGGTTGATGGCCTTATGGATACCTACCTAGGTACCTATCTACAGTTGCTTGTATTAGGTACCTTACATACCGAGGAACAAGTTCCTCCTATAATCTACGAGGTATCCAATCCCGATCACATAGGCACCTATCTAGGCCTATCTTCAAGCAATGGTTACCTTATGTACCTAAGTACCTAGTTAAGATATTGGTCTTCGGAGATAAAGAATCAAGTTAGGCAAGGCTGTTATTTACCGAGACTTATTCACGTATATTACGACCTACCCAGGTAGGTACCTAGGTGCCCTAGGTATCTACGCGTGCATGTACCTATCTTAGGTAGATACCCGGTAATTTAAGTACATGTAGGTAGCTGTCTGTCTTTATGATAGGTACCTGTATGTTATTTTAGGTACCTAAGTTTACAAAGATAAAAATATGTATATAACCCACATATCGGGTACACAGATACTATTTAACTGCGCCACAGGTACCTGACTAGGTAGCCACAGCAGCACTAACGCAGGGTCCCCCCACCCCCCGGATATTACCGTATTTTTCTCTCCAGTGTGCATAATTAGTTTTAGATACTCGGTACTTAGATGGTATTTGTTAGTATTCATACCTATTCAAAGCCGTTTCCCTAACAACCCCTATTTTTTTTCCGAGGAAGCCTCACGTCAACTTCACAACAGTTACTTTCAGTTAAATCATACTTCTAAGGTGTTCTGCGAGTCCTAACTCTTCATCGCCTCCATCGCTCTCCACCCTCATAATTTCCTCCCTCTCTCCACCATTAGCGAAACTGACCCGAATACCTATTTCGTCCCCTTTGACGCCCTCTATAAGCAAGTTGAGCGTTTCCTTGAGAGAGAAACTATCTGCCTACATAACGCAGCCCAGGCGCATACTTTACTGTCAATCTCCCGGCCCTCCTTTTGCGGATCTTCCATTCTTTCTAGGCCTTCTATTCCTTTAGCCTTATACCTTGCTTGCCCCCGCCTTACAGGTTAGATAGCATTATACCGTATTCAGGTCTAGGGTCAAGACTCAGGTTTGCTTTCTCAAAGTAATCGTGCCGTCGCCTTTGTTAGCCCATCCCGTTCTACCTCCCGCGTGAGTCTCACCATTAAGTGAACCTTCTTAATTAGAAAAGATTATACTGACTTGAACCTAGAATGTCAGAGTTCAACAGTAGCGTCAAGCGTGAGCGCGCTGGGTCACCTCCACCAAGCATGAGATCGGGGACCATGGGACCACCGTCCCCCAATCCCCGTAAACGCAAAGCTCCCCCCAGTGACTTTCCGGATAGTCATCACTCAATGGCCCGCACCTTTGTTCGTTCCCAGGCTCGTAAGCAATCCCCTCTTTCCCTGGATATCTAGGTAGACTCGGCTGGTCTTGCTAATACTAACCATTTCTTCCCTGTCCGTAGCTAGCGCTGATACATATCCGCAGCTAAGAGAAGAAGATGCCGAGCCTATGTTGATGGAAATGAGGCCTCGGCCAAACAATTATAGAAATGGCCGGCAAGGCTCTCCTTCATCCCAGAATCCTGATGCTAGTTTCCTTCAACAAAGCTTCTCCCATCCTACATTTGCGGATATTGGGTTGAAGCAAAAGGCGTGTAACGATACTCTGGGTGATCTTCAGACGCTCGGCGTGTCTCGTAAGTGATAGCTTCATTCTTCCTTCTCCCCCCTATGATAGATTACATACAAGGCCGACGGTGTTCCCTTTGCAACCCTGTGGAATGAACATTGAATCATCGAGGAGAGCTCTACTAAACAAGTCCTTTCCAGATGTCGCTGCTCTTCCTGAGCTAGTCCTTGTTGGTGACCAGTCTTCTGGCAAGTCTAGCTTGATGTCGGGCCTAGCCCGCATAAACCTCCCGCGGAGCGCTGGGGTGTGCACGCGATGCCCGCTCCATATTCGTCTGATCAGCAGCAAGACTGATCACTGGTCATGCACTGTGTCCTTGCAGCAAGATTACGACTTTCAGCCAGTCCCTGATCGTAAGCCCGAGATGTCGGACGTTACTACGACCAAGCCGTTCCCGCCTTGGGTTAAGATGTCTCATCGGGACATTAAGACATTTAAAACCATTTTCGATCCGTCTGAAATTGAAGAAGTTCTTCGCTGGGCCCAAGTCGCGATATTGAATCATAACCGTAGCTTTGAGCTTTTTATCCCCGGGGAGGGCGCCGTTGCGAAAGAGAAACCTCTTGACGGTAAGTCTGGCAGTTATCTTATGCCCTAGCTAACTAGCCAAGCGCCATATATGAAGCAGCGTCCTTAGACGTCGCTCTGTATTCTTCGACCTAAATCCACGTTTGGTCATATGCTAATTTGGTATTTCTCAAGTGGCCGCTCGTGAGACAGACGCCCAGTTCTCCCCCAACATCGTCGCACTGGAGATGAGGGGACCTGGGCTTCCCGATCTGAGCTTCTACGACCTGCCCGGTGTCTTCCAATCGCCAGAGAAGGAAGAGGATATGTATGTGGTAAAGGTTGTTGAGAACTTGACCCTCGAGTATATAAAACGGGAGAAGGCAATCATTATGTGGGCTCTCCCGATGAATGTCGACTTGGAGAACTCAATCTCTCTAAGTATCATCCGCAGGGCCAAGGCGTCCGATAGGACTATCGGCGTCATGACAAAAGCAGACCAACTCCCCCCCCAGAATATTTCTAACTGGCTGGCTATGTTCCGGGGAGAAAAGCAACTTGTGGGACACGGTTTCTTTGCCACGTCGCGGCCGCCCGATCAAGCCTTAGAAAATGCTGCGAAATGGGAAGAGCTGTTCTTCAATCGCGAGATTAGCGGTATTCAGTGGCCTGCCGACTTCGCCGACTTTGCGGACCGCTGCGGCGTTGAGGTCCTGCTTAGGGTAAGTTTATCGCCCTCGCCATAGATGTATTGGGTCCGCTCGGGGGTTTCCTTGCTACGCTCCGGCACTCTAGGAGATTTATCCGAATCTTTGAGCAGAGGCAGCTAACCAGTCACTGGGCCATAGTACCTATCGTGTAAACTAGGTGAAGCTTTCACCGAAAGTCTCCCGTCGATTAAGAATATGGTCTATACACGTCTCAAGGTAATCGAGAGCGAACTGGCCGCGTTACCCGAACTTCCGGCCAACGTAGAGTACGAGGTCAAGAAGAGTTTGTTTGAGTTTCTTCAGCAGATGAAGAACTCTATGAAGAACACCGAATTTTCATCCGAATGGAATGCCTTAAACAGCCAATTTCAAGAATGCATATTCAAGATAAGGCCGACGTGTACAGTAAAAGACTCGGAACTACAGACAATCGATATCTCCGGGGTCGATTCAGAACCTACTACACCGACGCCTGCAAACAGACCCCGACCTACTGACTCTACTATTCGAAGCCTCGCGACACCTAGCAGGCGCCAGCGTCATGATAGTATTACCACACCGGTGAAAAATGAAGAATTCCCGATGGGTATATCCCGCGCTTCGTCCGTCGCCGGCGCCCTCGGGGCCGGTTTACCAGACCCCTTCACCAAGTTCTACAATCTTGGCCGATTCGCGATGGATATTAAAGACATCCGCAGCGAGATCTTACTAAAGAAACGGCCCGGTATGCCACGAGACCTAGTGCCAGATGAAGTCCGCGAGACTCTATGTCTAAAAGCGGTTAAGAAATGGGAGAAGCCGCTGGAGACCTACATCAGCAAGACTGCGGAGCTCCTGAAGAAGACAGCTAACGCTGCCCTCGAAAACTCCCTTGGGCTGTTACGTCGCCGATTGATCTTTAGGGACTGTGAGAAATACTTGAATAGGTTCATCGACGACATGGTCGCTAGCCAGCGAGCTCGCCTGGTGGAAATGTTCGACTCCGAAACGTATCAGCTGTATATGATGAACGACGATGCTTTCCATCGCTACAAGGCGCAGGAAATGAAGCAGCTCACACGTATGCGAGCTATTATGCGCCTGAAGGCCTTAACCCTGATCGATTGGAACTATCCGGTTAAGAAGCTGGAAAGGATGTCCGAAGAGGAAAAGACCAAGGAGCAAAGGATGATTGATGCGAACCTATCCAAGGTTGGAAAGGACCCCTACGATACAGAGATCGAGGTCGCGGGTTTCGTCCGCGGGTACTACATGAGTATATCCTCCCAATTATTTCCCCGTTATAACTTACTTGAGTGATTAACCATTTTCCATTGATAGTGGCTGCAGCCCGGTTCGTGGAGGGCGTAACGATGAATGTGAACTCGCATCTGTTTCGCACATTCCGGGAGCGTCAACTTGACGAGTTTCTGGACGCCAAGTTCCAGATCTTTGGTCATTCAGGTAAGATGGACAACTCCCTACAGGGTTAGCCCCATATGAAGCTAGTAAGTAAATTATACTAACCATAGTTCGCTCGGTAGATCCAAGCCTATACCTGAGGTTGATGGATGAGGACGTCAATACCGCGAAACGGCGCGAACAGCTGAAAGGGGAGATGGATAAGCTATCAAGGGCTATGAACAGCATCAACAATCTCGAGGGTTCTTCCAACGGCGCTGGTTTTGGACACCCGTACGTGACGTCTATCAATTCCGAAAGTGACATAGATGATGGCATGTTGTGAGGGGGGCGGACGATTTACAAGGGGGGATGGCATCGACTATATTCGATGCCGGTAACAGAAGCTTGATCGGTCCACTATGTAATTGCTTTCTTACCTAGGCTACGGCCCATTTACCTTGGTACCTAGTAGTCGTACACGGGGACTAACGCGGGTACAGTTACGGATACCGTCTTAGGCAATGAGGTAATCATAGGATAGGTTGGGATCAGGACATCTGAAATCGTTTGGCTACCTACCTACCTAACTGCCTAACCTGCACGAACGTCTGAGAGTTCCATAATAAAACTACCGTAGGTACCTAATAAAAGGACCAGGATCCCAAGAAGACAATCTTGGCATTCGGGTTTGATGAGTCTGAAGACGACATGCTAACTACCTACCTAGGTACCACCTACCTAGGTAAGTACCTTACGTAGGTAGGCAACGATACTCAGATCGCCTAGTATTTGATCATAATATATGAAGAGGCAATAGATGATGAACCCCTACCTATAGGTTTGCGTTAAAATGATAAGAGGAGAGGGGGCTTTATAATACAAAATAGGCCGAGGAAAGATGGCGCTCACTGATTCCATCCATGTCTTACGGAAACCAACTTACATACCTACCTAGGTACCATACCTAAGACGTACGGATTATGTTAGGGGAGAGATGAAAGAAACATATGTTGGGTCCCAGGTCCATTGCCAAGGTGCCTCTTTATGAGGTTCGTTATGTTTCATCCCGCCTTTTGCCAATTAACCGGCCGGCCCTTTTCTGGTCCACCACAACCAACAATACCATATAACGCTGCGCTCTGCGCCGGGCGGATACGTCCTACATCCAATAGCGAGCGAGTCCATATGCCAGGTTTCCCACACGCGTGCAATGGAAGATATGAAGCCGAAGTCTATATAGTAGATAGAAGTATTCATCTTTCATGACACTCTTCTAAATCGAGACGGGCTGCGACAAGGATCAGGCGTTCCCCAACCCCGGAGTGGGATAGGTAAGCCTTCCTATCCGTTCAAGGTCGAAGGTCGAACGAGATACCGAATAGACAGACTATGCAATCGTCGTAACGCGTCGTCGACGTTGAATTTTAGATCATCGCCGCCACGCATAACGTATGGGCTGGTGGAGCGGACCATTGTCTGTTTTTTTTTTTTTTTTCACTGTATCCCCTAGCTCGCTTGCTCATGGTTCCGGGTTGTCATGTGCTTAATGTGTCGTGGTTTGCAATGCCTGCTGTCACTATTTAGGTAACGTCCTTCGCACGATGCTTGAGCAGATAAAATGAGAAGGATAGAGTGCACCAGGGGCACAGAATTTATGGCATAGGCCAACTCTAGGAAGAGACACGAACACCCACGGCGCAGCACATGCTGTTATTACGCCTTCTCAAAAACCTAGATCACAAGGAAACTATAAGACGACTAAACGTTCGAAGTTACGAGTAAAATCCGTAGCAGCCGACTGTCTGTGGGTTTCCCGAAAACGTAAATTCGGAGCCTTAGACGCGCCACGAGATTCTTCTTTTTCGGAAGGGAGTGGACGAGAGACGTGACCAGATCGTAGCCGGCCTGTCCGTGTGATAGGCCGCTAGCCAGCCAGATCCCGGTCGAGGACCCTCCTTAACTGCTACCGTCCACAGATGCCTTCTATGCCATCCCCGCATTATCATAACACGCATTAGCCGTCGCAAGGGTTACGGTATACTATGTAACGGCAAGACAGGGTACGGTGTCAAGGGGTGGTCGCCTTTTCCATTCGACTATTACTATGTATGTCTCTTTGGCCAAGGGCACAGACGGGCATTGCTTGTTTAATTGCCAGCCCCAGCGTCCCGGGGAGCGGAAAGGATATGAATAACATCACGTTCCCTCCTCGCATCTTGCATGCGTCGCTCTTTACTCCCCGGATCCCGTACTGCCTGTCGAAGCTGAGCTAAGTCAGCCCTACGACCTCGCCTTTCCACGACCCGCGCGTGAGTACGTTAATATAGAAGAGTCAGCATGGTCCGTCCTCGCCAACCCGCCGCTAAGGGTCACGAGGAGGAACATGAGCAGTTGGCGCAAAGGGAGGGCCCCGTATTCGAGTACGTGCACTGGACGAAAGAGCCACATCTGCGGAAGTTATATGCGTGGGCCTGTGTATTGATGATAGCATCGGCGACTACTGGATATGATGGGTAAGGCAACGGGTGGTATTTGGTGCTAGCTTCTCGCTAGACGTGTGGCTGATGAATCACACGCAGGATGCTGGTAAACACGTCTCAGCAAATCGACCGCTGGAAACAGTACTTCCCGAAGACACAGCACAGCCCTGATAATCCTCAGGATGTGGCCGACAGTTGGCTTGGCCTTCTCGTTAATATGTTCAACATCGGGAGCATATTAAGTTTCTTTCTCACGTAAGGCCTATCCACTACAACGTCTAGTTCCTCAAACACGGGACGTCGCTAAATCGAGACCCGCAGGCCGTACGTTGCCGACAACTGGGGCCGGAAGACGTCAATAGCTATTGGGTGTGTCTTCATGATCCTCGGGGGTTGTATCTCTGCCTTCTGCAACGGATACGAGAGTAGGTGTAAAAATGGACATCCCGTTAACCCATAAGGACTCCTATCTGCTAACGCCCAGCTCAGTGTTTGTTGCTGGCCGACTCATCCTCGGGTTTGGCAATAGTTTATCACAGATGGCCTCTCCTCTACTGCTTACCGAGCTCTGCCATCCTCAGCACCGCGGACCCGTCACCGCCGTCTACAACTGCTTGTGGAATCTGGGTGCCTTGCTGGTCGCTTGGATTGGTTGGGGCACCGCTCAGATTCGAAACGACTGGAGTTGGAGGTCGATAACCCTGCTCCAGATCCTACCGTCTCTAATCCAGATCATATTCATATACTGGATCCCAGAGTCCCCGCGTTACCTCATAGCAAAGGATCGCCATGATGAGGCTCTGGACATACTGGCCAAATACCACGCCGGCGGTGACAAGAATGATGTTCTCGTCCAGTTCGAGTTTCGCGAGATCAAGGAGACGATGCGAATGGAGAAACAGGTGGCCCGCTCCGCCGGTTATCTCGACTTTTTACGCACCAAAGGCAACCTGTGGCGGTTGGCTATCCTCATCTCCCTAGGTGTCATCTCCCAATACAGTGGCAACGCGCTCTTTTCTAATTACATGGACACCGTTTATGAGGGTGCCGGAATTACGGACCAAGATCAAAAGCTAGCTGTACGGATAAGCACCCCGGAGCCGACCCCTGTGTGTTCATCGTAAGTGGGTATGCTGACATTCTCCTCCAGCTGAGCGGCGGCAAGACGATTCTCGACCTCATAGTAACGATACTGGCCGCCTTAAACGTCGACAGGTTTGGCCGTCGACCTCTTTTCCTCATTTCCACGTCAGGGATGGTAGTGTCGTTTGTGAGCTGGACGATCTGCGGTGCCATTTACGAGAATTCGGACATGACCAACGCCGGTTCTGGGTATGCTCAGCTGGTTTTCATCTGGTTGTTCGGTATATTCTACGACATTGGCTTCTCGGGCCTGCTAATCGCCTATGCGCTCGAGGTTCTTCCCTTCAAACTACGTGCGAAAGGTATGATGATTATGAACATCACGGTGCAGGCTATCCTCGCGTTGAGCAACCAGACCAACCGGATCGCATGGAACAGAATGCCGAAGCACTGGAACTTCATGCTCTTCTACACCGTGAGTCACATCCACCCCCGCCCCCGCCCCCGGGGTTCAACACACGTCCTTTGCTAAGGTACCATTCGCGTGTAGCTCTGGGATTTCTGCGAACTGGCATTCGTCTATTTCTTCTACGTCGAGACGAAGGGACCTACTCTTGAGGAGATTGCGTGGATTTTTGACGGTGCGGACGCGGTCGCCAACATCGACATTCGGCAGGTCGAAAAAGAAATGCACGAGCTCGAACGAGAACAAAGCATTGATTCAAGAGCTGTGTCGTCAAGAGGAAAGGGCGCCGTTTGACATGCCCGTCCTTCACTTTACTTCTGGTGTCGGGGAGTTGACGATTTTATGAATTAACGATCATGGCGTCGTGGTCTTGGACACTATCGTTTGGTTTGGGCAAGGCATATGAGATACCAAAAAAGTTCATGCGGAAGGGAATAAGTTAGTTTGAGTCAGGAAAATATTATATCATCGTAATCAAGGTAGGAAGATAGTTACCCAGGTACCTATAAGCTAGTTATCTACCTACCTATGTACCTACCTAGGTAGGTATGCTAAAGGCTACATAAGTGGCTTTTAGAAGTTTTATCCATACTAAAGAAATCTACCAGTTGCTACATCATTCTATCAGTACGGCGTCAATTGGCGCATTTTCGAATAAATAACAGGACTATTATCTAAAAAGCTAAAACTTTAGAATGTCAATAAATCTGAGGAGATATACGTTAAATTATAGCGACTATTACTGAAAGTGTAGCGTAGTGACCGACATCTCAAGACGAAACGGTTGGCAAACACCTGTGCAGATAGTGCGATGGCTGGCTGATATTTCTGGTATATGCAGAACTTTCGAAAGCCATATCCGTACATTAGTACCCATTAGGTACCACCTAGAAACCTACCTAGGTACCGTACCTACCTGGTACCTATTTAATTAGTTGGCCCCTACGTCGGGCCCCTCCTATCTCTCCAAAGAACAAGTTTAACCCCTATTTAAAGGGTCCCGCCGGCGAACATTCTACGCTTCCAGGCAGTTCAGGTAAATAATGGAATGTTGCGCAACTAGCACGATATCTGCAGATTCGCAGTATTATACCTCTATTCGTAATATTGGTAACACATCTTCGGGGTATAAGCACCTCGACGCCAGCATAAGTACTCCGGTTAAATTCACCAGATTTCTGGCTTCGTTAGGATGAGATACCGCCCGTTCAACCCCATCATAGCGTACCATATAGACGCTTTCGTGGAAACCCATCCCGCATACATCCGGGTGCCCGGGTAGGCGCCTACCTATCATAGAAGCGAGCTTATGAGAGGATATGAGCATATACAAGTACCAAAATCCAAGCACCGCTCCGTGAGACAAAAGCGTACCAGGCAAAGGCACATTAGGGCCTCGTATTGCCATAATTACTTTCAGCATATAAACAGGCATACCTATAAACATCGCAGATGCCGCCCCTAGGTCAACGCTTCATGTCTTTGACAATCTTGGACGCGCCAGCAAAGTTGAACTCTTCCATCGTCTCCTCCCATACTCTATCTCTCATATCCTGCCCTTCCTTCGTGTACACGATAAGGGGATACCTGCTGCGGTTAGTCTGGGGAGGCCTTAACGATCATCTGGAGTGCTGAAACATACGGTCGAATAGCCCATTCGCTAACGTAGCTGCCATGGCTCTCCTTGCCCTTCGCCACTACAGCGTCAACGATAGCACTGGAACCGACCTCCACACTTCTCCCGTTGGTATTCTGGAAGAGCCAGAAGACCAGTTTAGATAGGAAGGTGCCTGTGGCATCGCTGCCGAAATTCGTAGGCTTGCAAAGTCCGGGATTGGACAGGTTGACGATGACATCGTCGGCGCTGACATACTCCGCCAGCTTAGAGACGAAATAGTGCTGCAGTAGTTTACTCCTGGCGTAGCAATGCATCGGCTGGAAGACCTCGGGAGCATCAAACTGTGGAAAGACTGGGCTCGCAGGCTTTAACGGATGCGCCCAGTACGACGTGTCAGAGGTGACGATAGAAAGACGTGGTGGCGCTGCGTTGCTCGACGGCGACCTCTTGGACTTGAGTACCGGCAGGAGCAAGATAGCTAATAGCGCCGTCGATAAGTAGTTAACCTGCAAGGTCTGCTCGTGGTGCGTGGCTTCGACGCTTTTGAACTTGTCACTCCGTAGACCGGCGTTCAGTATTACGATATCGATGCGCGGAAGCGTCTCGCACCTCTTCGCGAACGCCGTGACGGACTTGTATGACTCCATGTTAAGAAGCCACACCGAGACGGTTGACGCCGGGAACTCTTTACGTAGCCTATTCGCTGCCTCGTCGCCACGCGCCTGTGACCTCACACCCATGACGACGTGCGCGAGGCCGAGTTGCAGTAGCTGTCGTGTGGCTTCAAACCCGAGGCCAGAGTTGGAGCCTGTCACGATGGCTACCTGACCTGAGAGGTTGGTGCCCTTAGGGACCGGTTTCCGGCGGACTAGCCATTGGCGATAGAGGAATCCAACGAAACGGGTCTCGAACGGAGCCTCACCCTCAAGGTACTGGGACATGGTTAAATTAGATAGTGGAAATTGCAAGACATGTAAGGTAGGTACCAGTGCCTAAACGGGAGTGGGAGTAACTTGGGTCGAGGGGTGGTTTAAGAACAGAGAAGCTATGAAGGGGAGGCAAGACGACAACGAAACAATGACGAGTACATTCTTTTACCAGCCATGGCTACCCACGCATCCACGCATCCACGCTGCTCGCGGGACGCTGGGGATTAAATAAGGAGAAGGCTAGCGATGGAGGATCTGCCCGGACCAATAGGTGTATCAATATAGCTTCACGAATTACACGTACCGTCAGGAGGAGAGACTTGACGTAAACTCATACGCGTTGGGATATACTTGCTCTCGAATGGAATGTGTACGTGATTACAGAGTATCCCGTAACAATCCTTAACTGACGCCCGTTTCTTCGATCAACGTGACGGCGTGGATAGCTGGCGTTGGTAACCGAACGTCCCCATTGTTTGCCCCTAGGAAGTCGTCGACTTGTTCGCCCATACCGACGAAGCAACGGAGGATCGGTCTCTTCGGAGGCCGTCAAGCCCAGATTATTATTGCCTATCCAGGTATTATTCCGGGGGTGCTCCAGAGGATTCAATAAAAAAAATTGTCTCATTCCCAGGTGCTTCTAAGATGGGGGACGTTGCGCTGACGGCTTCCTTATCGAGCTATACGGGCCAAGCGCGGGCGCGGTCTATCCCCAGATCATCCTTCACCCTTGCATAGGTAAGATCGCATCGTGACCGGGCACGGAATTATCGAGACGCCAAACACCGATATTCCGCCACGTGCAGGCTGCAGCTGCCTTGCAAACCGAATCCTAGAACCAACGAGGTGAGGGACTGACCGCCGCCCGCCGCCCACTTTCTTTTATGTGGAAGTGGAGATAGGTTACCTACCTAGGTACCTAGGTACCAAGGTACCTGTCATCCCCGCATTCCCCTCATTCCATGCCCATCAGCAAAAGTTACCAATCGAAATCTCAATGCCAATCACAATCCCACAACGATCGTAAAAGGTGGTACATAAATTCAGAGAAAAAGAAAAAGGGAATAGTCAGGTCCAGCCTATGATTGCTCACTCGATGAACTAACTAAACTATTTCTTTTTTTTATTCCCATGTTAAAAAAGTAAAAGTCTCATCGTTTTATCTATGAGAAAGCAGGGTTGGCGTGAAAACACCTAACCCTCCCTGCCTGGGTGCCTGGTAGGTAAGCAGTCTCACACTCAGATCGTATTCGTTTTCAACAAATACGGAGACGGGTATAAGTATTCCCGGTAGGTGAGGATGCTAGGTCATGTCCCGCTATGAGAGAGAGAAAAAAAAAAATAAAAGCATTGGACGAACGGGTATCTATTG
This sequence comes from Pyrenopolyporus hunteri, assembly GCA_902806595.1. Lineage (NCBI taxonomy): Eukaryota > Fungi > Ascomycota > Sordariomycetes > Xylariales > Hypoxylaceae > Pyrenopolyporus > Pyrenopolyporus hunteri. The sequence goes on along the minus strand of CADCXC010000011.1, from coordinate 2,289,726 downwards.
CGTCGAATGCTGGCCTTGACCTTGTCGGTAAGATAGGGGGGACGCCTCAACAAGCCGAACAATATCTACAATGTGAATCCCTCTCTCATCTCATGCCTAACGTCCATGGGCTTGGAACGCCGCCGCCACGGCCTTTTGCATTGGCGGAGGGGGCCCCGCGATTAATTCGTCAATATCCAGGCCCGGGTCCCCTTTTTGCATCGCGTGCCTGTATCCGTCTCTTGCGGCTACGCGCTTCAGGTAAGCTAGGATGTTTGGGTAACCGCCCAGGTCGAATTTGATGAAACAGCGCATCGTTGTCAGACTAGTCACGTTCATAATATCCGCGGCCGTGAACTCCTCGCCCGCAAGCCAGGGTACCTTGGATAAGCGCCCGTCCATGAACTCGAGTATTTGCTTCTTCCTGGCCTCGCTGCTTTTCACAATCTCGTTGTCCTGGCTCAGGCCCGCCCGGGACAGGGTCAAACTTAAGACCAACGCAGGTTGCAGGGTGCCATTTGCAAAGTCTGGCCTTGCTTTTAGCGACAAACAGGTCTACCAGAAGAGGGTCCCAACTCACGCAACCAGTATAAGAACTCGGCGTATTCTTCACGTCCCGGAGCGAGGGCGAGCCTTCCATTCCCTCGAGTTTGTAGTATATACTCGACGCAGGCACCAGACTCGGCTAGTCTCATAGCGCCATCTTCAATGACAGGGGCCGAGCCGATAGGATGTAGGGACTTATACTCCGGCGGAGCCAAGATAGGCGATCGGTCATACTTCTTGAGTTCGTAATCGACGCCGAGTTCTTCGCAGAGCCAGACGATCCTATCGGATTGCGAGACGCCGAGATGGTGGACTATGAGAGTCATCTCTGGAGCCGTCCTAAATGCGCCGGGTGTAGTACGAGTAATAATAATAATAATAATGATAACAACAAACGCAGGTTGGCTACCAGAGCGAGGTAAAGGCTTTCTCGCGTTAGCCTAAGGTTGTATAATCTACCTACCCAAGTAATGACCCTGATGTATCGTGACGAGAATTTACCGGTCCACAACCAGGCCGCCTCCCGTTCACGTAACCCGATTAGAACGTTTCTATTAGACTACCAGACAAAATTTACCTTATAGCCAACGTACGAACTACTTAACTATTTAAATCCATTCGTCGGGATTAGTATCTACCCGGTCACATGTTGGTACCTCTTTATATGGCCTGATTTCAGAAGCCCGCCTGCGGCACGGGTGATACTGTCTTATACTAGATAGTCTCGCCAAGCGACAATGACACTACCATAACTAGCGCCTCGAAGCTCCGCTAGCTTATCGAAAGCCACCACCAAGAAGATTATAGGAACGAGCTTGCTATAAACTCAGGTACGTTATCTATCCGACCTATTACCTATTACCGCTTCTTTAGGCAGAGCCCTCGGGCATGACTTTAAGGACGACGAATATCGCCATATGTTTCTACTATTTATACCCGGGTGGGTACTTGCTGGTCGTTAATATTAACTCACTTAATTACTTATTACTATATGGTTTATATCATATATACCTATATAAAACAGGAAGCTAAAGGGTGCAAATGGTTTCATTAAAAGCACCGAATACTCAAGTAGATAAAACCCCTGAAGTAATATAAAAGAAATGTAAAGAAAGCGTGGAATAATACATTAATAGCATGGATTAACTACTTAGTTAGAAGATTTTTATACTTGTTTACCGTTAATATATGACCTATTCCTATTCTAATAAACGGACTTGAGTTTAGCCCGAGAACTTGCGAAGATACATTATAAAAATAAAAATCGAAAATATTCGCGATCGCTTTTCAGGCGTTACGTATCGTTGAAGACTTATCGTCGTCTACAGAAAAATATATATTAATAAAATGTAATCGTATTAATAATTCCGAGCTAGTAAAGATCACTTTATAAAAGGGAACCTTATTAATGAATTAATATAGCTAATACTAGATTAAAGAGTGATAAAATGCAACTATTTACGTATATTGGCTTTCAAGTATTCACACTCAGCTATGGAAAAAAGTAACAGATTGAGGTGATTATATTTTTTTACTGCCTCTGAACTTTCGCTCGGAAGTTACCTACCTAGGTAATTAACAATTGTTGATTAAGTCTAGTCAATAGTAAGAAACTCGGCTCGGTTTGGGTTTATGCTACTTTCATATATGCTAAAGAGCTTCCCTCCAGTTAAGAAGACTCATAATTTATGCGTGTGAGAGTGATATCTCCGGGCTTGAGTTAAACGCGCTTCCGCGCTTTATTAAACCGCCGCTGTATTCGGTACAGCTTGAGAAATGGGTTATCTCCGCGTTGTTCTAGAGGCGGCCCCTAAATATTAGCCCTCACTCAGCTCATCGTTCGTTAAACCCTAGGGTGCGATGTTAGACGTTGCTATCTTATGCCTGGTGATAGAGGCTATGTCTGGCTGGCAGAATCGGTCACTCCCGCAACGGGTGTCCTAAGGCAGTCCGGTATATACTAAGAAAAATTGACACAAGCCTTTTGCCAACGAAGATACCTACCTACCTAACTTGGATCTAAATTTCTGCAGATTTCTCCCAAAGCCTTTTGCTGATCTCTCCCGAGCTTCTTCTCTACTCCCGTTCCCCCCACCCCTCTCAATGGTTGGCGACACGTGGCTGTGCGTACACTTGACACATTGGAGATCTGAGGGCCATTGAGAATGGTCGCACTGCAGAGCAAACGAGGTCTCGCGTCCACTCCCAATAGGTGCCCAGGCAGAATTTCCAACCCCCGAAATACCACATCACCCCGCTCCTCTTCAGATGCTCAAGGGAAGGGCATTGCCGATGCTAGGAGACAGTAAGCCCTTTTCGATAGAATATCTGAGCTTTACTGTTCGGAAGGCAAGTTTATCTCGGTGGGACTCAAAAATAAATGCCCGGCGTAACAGCAGCGTCGGTGGCGGCTACGTCACTCCGCAGGGGTTCGGGTGAACCCCGTGCGGCCCCGAGTCCGCGATCTCATCGACAATTAGCCGGTTCCATACTATGGCTGCCCCGTATAGATGAGTTACGCCGGGATTGCGAGTCTGACCTAGAAGCAGACCGGTGCAACCATCCGGTGGTGGTTCTCTCACCACGGCTAGAGGATGGAAGGGTGGTCTATCTCATGGTATGTATAAACATGCTCCTGTGGATAAGATCTACGGGACGTATATTTCCTCGTCGAAATTGGCCCTAACCCTCGCGAAACTAGATGACGTCTTTAAGGGGGGCAGACCTCGAGTCGCGATTCCTTCATAATTCAAACCTAAGACGCGAATACCTTCCCATCCGTCCCTGCCGCCCGCATCCGGATAACGGAATACTTCTCAGCCTCGAGGACGTACATCTAGAGCTGCGGAAGAAGTCGTACGTTCATACGAAAACGCACCACCGCATTCATTTCGGATCGCTGCAACCGTACGCACGAAATGGCTCTGAATATGTCCTATCGCGGAGATCATACCAGGAACTAATCGAATATGCCAAATTCACTCCTCCTACCGCCCACCCTAGTTCAAATACTGTTTCCTCGCCTGGAGCCGTGGGGTGGTACGGCCAAGTGATGCCCGTCGCTCGAGAACGCAGCGGCAGCTATAGCGAGTACGTGTCCGTCCAGAGGGGCCTAGAGAGTGCAGCGTTGAGCCCGCCTCGCGTCCACCACGCGCCGGTCACGAATCTGGCCCGGCACAGTGGCAGTACGGTTGGGAGAGAACGGGAACCGCTTCTCGCCAGCTCCTACCTCGGATATCCTCGGGATTCGCACGCCGGCTATCTAGGCTCTTATCCTGCTACCTATTCGAGCAATCATCCTGTATACACGCGCAGAGCATCAGCACGAGCCGGGTCCCAGAGCGGGGCACCGCGGCCGCGCGGCGCGGGGGTAGTCTGGAAGGGAATGAAGATCATATTCTGGATTACGGTGGCGCTGCTGGGGGCATACGCGGCGTACCGAGGTATCTCCTGGTTGGCTCGCGTCGCTACGCAAGCTTGGTCTGTGTTGGTGGATGGAGCTATGGAAGTTGGCCATAAAATTGCAGATTTTTGGTCGGGCCCGAGCGGTTCCACGGTTGAGCCCGCATTGCCATCCTCTACAATCCGGGCAATTCGAGCGTCTCTCTAGGTAATTGTGATTTCACGACTGCAAGGCTTAAGATAAGGCGGACAACAAAAATGTAAACTGTACGATTGGTATTATGCCTTGGGCCTGGCGCGCATGGTAATTGGGTAGGTGGGTAGGTGGGTAGGTAGGCACCTAGGCAGGTAGGTAACAATGAAGCAAAAGGGTGCTATTTACTGATGACCGTTCGGCTGAGGCTGAGGCGTTGCTGGGATTGTAATATTAGGGAGATCGCAGTACTGTACATACTGCCAGGGAGTTTTCGTCTCTTCGCAGCTCGGCTCGAGAGTCGTATTAGCAATATGCCTTATAACGGTCCTATGATGATATTTAGTTATGTCTATAACTCATAACCGTCACCGATAGTCTTGTGATAGTTGAGTGGGAAAAGGGAAGTAAAGACAAACGTACTCGCTATCGCAGTTCCAACTCTGGTTCACACTCAGCTTCCACTTATCGAAGACGAAATTCGCCTTCGTGGTGATGGCGTAATTGACTCCGTCTAGATCATATGTCTGATCGGCGCACGGATACCAGTAGTTGTCGACGTCCGCCCATTTGTTGTCGTGCGAGGCCCTGGTGAGGTCGCACCGCACCACAACGCCATTGGCTTCATTCACCACCCCGAACACAAGACTCGTGAGATTAACGAGGGAGCCGTCCGGAAGATTTGGTGCTTGCTCAATCCTCTGGTAAAAGAAGTCTATTTCCGAAAAAGTCGTCGTGGAGACGTTGGCGCAAGACGACTGGGTCCGTTCGAGGAACGATGGCTCCTGATACGATCTTGCCTGAATAGTTGAGCACTCAAGAGCCACTGCAAGGAAGAAATGACGTGGATGAAGGAACGGCATGGTTTTCCCTTTACGTTTTTACGAAGAAGCGGAGTGTGATGATGGCTACCTACCTACCTACCTATGTATGTTCTACACAGTCCGGAAAGAAGGGATTTATAGCGCTTTCAATATCCTACCATCTCGCGAGGCCGAACGACGTTATCAAGTTTTTGGTCGCGTTGTCCATCGTTATCCTTGTTCGATAAGTTGGGTAGGATCCCGATATCAGAATGATCCTTGCGGCGCGGCCTCGATACCTGGTCGATGTGACACTATCTAGACTTTATCCATCTTGGATACACGCGTCGAGGGGTCACACCAAGCGCTCTATGAGGTAGCGAGGATGTACCGTCTTGCTCGCCACCTCTATGCTTGGCGGTTCTACGGTATTGTTCCCAGGAAAACTAATTTGAAATTGATAGCCTATTTAGTATTGGCTGGGATGATTCTGGTGAATCACGGAGACTCTCGCCTTGGTCAGCCTAGGGTCCGGGTTTACTGTAGTTGGAGAGATTGCGCGTTACTCTGCACGGCATGTTCTGTACGGCTAAATGATAAGCCTGTACAGATGTCTGCATTGCCTCATTCGGTTGGATACCGTATATAGTGCGACTTATGGTACAAATCATGCATACTGGATCTATCTTAGGGCATCATGCAGATCTAATCTTACCCCTTATCCACAAGCCTGGGCGTTGGTGTCTGATCTGGGCGGTGACATGACGGGCTAGCAGCTCGCTTCCTGTGCGTCCTGCCACTCCTTTGGTTTCCCTTAAAACTAACATATTTTAAACCAGCCGTCTACTTGAACCCCGAAGCCTCGCACGCTCGGGTGAACTCTTTCAGTAGAGACTATGTCGCGAGACGCAGAGTTAGCAATTGATCCAGTATGTATATACCTAGGTATATAGGTAGGTAGGAACGAAGCCCCTACCTTGAAGTCATGGTCCTCGAGAGAGCCGAAGATGCTTTTCTCGTGGAGCTTAAGCTGACTGACTCGGGGGCTTTTGATACCGAAGGCGACGCGCGCCAGGAATCTCGGGTCGTCTCGCACATCACAGGCGCTAAGGATCCTTTGAATGCCGGCAACGTCAACAGCAGGGACCGGCTTGTCGGGCAATATTACGCGTTTCCCCGTTAGGCAGTGAGTGCAGTGTCCGCACTTGGTCTTCTCGTCCGGCAGTCCCATACCAAAATGGTTGGCTAAAGCTACAGCGAAACATCTATCCCCAGTGATCAGATCGACCACTTGCTGCGTCCGTTGCAGCGCATCTTCTTCTCGAGCTTCCATCTCTGCGTAGAGCTGTTCGGCAATCCCATCAATCTCCCGCGACGTATTAGGAAGCTTCTTGAGAACCCTGAACTTATTTTCGACGCCGCTCTTTTTGAGCACGATGATGCCTCTGTCGTTATAGTCCTCGAGCTTCCTTATTACGTCTGTGCGAAGTAGGCCGGTTGACTGCACGATAGAGCTTACGTCAACATCATACAGCTTGGCCCTCTTGGGCTGAATGGCGTATTTGAAGATAGCCTTCGCCTCTGGGGAGGGGTCATCTTTGGGCGCGTGATGGTATCTGTGTGTCGCCTCGAACTTGTAGGAACTATATTCTGGGGTGATAGACCGGATCAGGCCAAACCGCAGCTCCAGAGCCGCTAGCAATATAGCAAGGGGGCTCGGCCTAATATCATGCTCTCGGCCCAGAGCTATCTGGTTCAACTTGATGACGTCGCCTTCTCGCGTATGATGGATTGGCCGATGGAATATATCTCCTAATAACCGATAGAGAGACTGTCGCGATGGTAGATCTCCCCGAGCAAAGTTCTCTCTGATGTAAAAGTCGTCTGGGCAGATGTAAAACATGCAGTGGCTGGGCCTGCCATCTCTTCCCGCGCGTCCGATCTGCTGCGAGTATTCCTCTACCGTACTGGAGAGGTCGAAATGGATAATATTTCGTATGTCCGCTTTGTCGATCCCCATGCCGAAGGCGATTGTAGCAACGACTATGGGTATTCTGCCAGCCATGAAATCGTCTTGTATCTTCGTCTTGATCTCTGTTCTGAGGCCTGCGTGGAATGCGGTCGCGTCGAAGCCTTGGGCTTTAAGGTCCTCAGCAAGCGCTTCCGCCTGTTTCTGTAAAGTCACGTATACGAGAGTAGGCCCGGGGTGTTCTTGCAAGAATTTGAACATCCTGGGATACTTGTCCTGCTTCGTCCGGGCTGATTCGGCTAATAGACATAGGTTAGGCCTATAGGGAGAGGTCCGGAATATATTGGCCTTGGTGATGTTGAAGTTCTTCGCGACGTCATCCGCGACGCGAGGGGTAGCCGTAGCGGTAAGGCAGACAACTCTTTCTGCTTTAATTTCTTGAATGAAGCGGGCGACTTTGAGATAGTCGGGACGAAAGGAGTGTCCCCACTCCGAAATGCAGTGTGCCTCGTCGACGGCGACCAGCCGAACCCCTCCGGGAACATACTTCATGCTTTCGACAAAGCCTTCGTTATTGAGCCTTTCGGGCGCGCAGTAGAGCAGCTTCAGCCGACCTTCTCTGATACCGGCCTTAATTTGGTTCTGTTGCTCATAAGTCTTGGTAGAGTCCAAGCAAGCGGCTGCGATGCCTTTCCTCAGTAAAGTATCTACCTGGTCCTTCATGAGAGCAATCAAGGGTGAGACGACGATAGTTATGCCCGTTTCTGTAGGGTCCTTGCTGTTTCCCATGCGGTCTATCTCTTCAAACGCAACCGCAGGTATCTTTGAATCCGGTAGATGCGTGTTAGCAAGGTAAACAAATTCTGATGGACAAATGGCGGGATGGGCGACTTAACTTGATAACAGAGTGATTTTCCAGCGCCTGTGGGAAAGATGACGAGGACATTTTCCCCTCGTAATGTTGATATGATGGCCGAGAATTGTTCGTGGCGGAAGTCGTCGAAGCCAAACTTGTCCTTAAGAATCGCCTTAGCAATGTGTTTGAATGATCCGGAGCCCTCGCGTTCTACGTCTTGTATCTTGCGCTGCTTGTTGACCTTGATTTCATCGTCATTCTCTCGCTGATCAAGAGAGCGTCTATGCTTAGTCCCTGCGACCAAGTTATCCGCGTAGAAATCTCCTAGAAGTTCGTCTCCTGAATCGTAATCGGAGATATCGCACATGGTTGTTCTGGATGGTGGTCTAAATGACGGCCAATACCTATACCCGACGTTGGATGTCTTTGGTTTTCTTCTTCTTTTCCCTTCCCTTGTCTTATTCGCCTTTTCGGAGCCCGGGTGATCAGTCACTCATATGGGGAGAAGAGAGAGAGAGAGAGAGATAGGAAGTAAAAGCGGCGGCCCACGTTATTGGAGCCTTGGCCATCCCTGACCAACCTGGCTAATAAGAGATAAGTAGGGCAACCCAGACGCAATTGCATAACAATAATAAGGGTTTGCACACAATACGAGCGGCTAGGTATGTAGGTACCTAGGTATGGATTAAAGAGACTTCTAACTTTCACTCCTGCGTTACTCGCCCTTAGGTATCTAGTTACCTGCTCCTGCAACATGTCCATTACGCCTCTAGAAATGCTTCTTCTCCAGCATACGAACGCCCTAATGCAATTGCAATAATGCCCACTAACGCCCCTTTACATAGGTCGATGCTCGGTTATTCATGCAGTTGATCCAGTTGATCTTCGCAACCTGAAGTACCTATATGTACTTATGCTTTCGACGACACCTCAGAGCGGCCTTGGCTGGCCTGTTCCCATAACTTGGCTGGGTGCTACGTAATAGTGTTAGCAACCCGTGCATGTGTATTGTCGGTCGAAACCCCCGGCACACAAAATAACACACATTTCCCTCCTGAAAATCTCCCTCGGCAACCGACAGACCGTCGTCGTCGTCGTCATTACAAATCCCCCCTCCCTCTCTCAACTACTACGTGCCTTATTAATGCAAACAGAATCAAGTTTTGGACAGCGGAGCATCCTCGCCCGGTGAATATACTCCGGACCAACGTAACCCTGGAAGCTGAACAACCACTCAAACTGAACGTCCAACTCCAGTTGAGGATGGGATTCTGGGAGTGTGGCTGCCAAAATAGTCTTCGCTTCTCCGACAATAGCAACGCGTTATCACATGCCTATCGTAGCTTCTTACGTAACTCATAGCCAAGAGTAGAATACTCTCAACGTCGATCCACAACCCCGAGTAGAGATGAAAAGCATGCTTGCATTATTGATCGAGTTCTCGTCATCGACTCCGGCGCATACTAGCCTGGCGCACTTAGTTATCTTCATCTATAATCCTCTGGACCTCGGGAGCGTTCAGTAGAATTCGTTTGCCGAGTTCGTCTGCAGATTTACCGTCACGAACGGCTCCAAAATCGAGAATCTGTGGTTGAATTAGGAATCGGTGTCCCGTCATGCGCGCTGGATTATTTGTGATTAAACTTACCTCGACGTATGTCAAGTTGTCTCGCTGGACAGCCGCCACGCACCGACGCTCATCGAATCTGACCTGCCAGACCATGTTAAGGTCTGTGAGAAGATCCTGAATACATTCGCCCGAGCGGATATCCCACATCTTAAGGGTTCGGTCGCTGCCACTAATGACTTTGCGTCCATCGTGTTGGAAGCATGTGATCGCGCCGTTATGGGCAGTTAGCGTTGACTGGCACCGCCCGCTCTCCGGGTCCCATATGCGAAGGGTACTGTCTGCCGCCGCCGAGACGAGCCGCTCGTCACGAAGATCAAGAAGCCCCACAAGCAAGGAGTGACCCTCGAGCGTGTGTAAGCACGACCCAGTATCCAAATCCCAGATCTTCACGAAGCTGTCCATACTCCCCGATATGCATCTATTACGGGCGACATCTAGCACAACGCTGTATACTTTCTGCGAATGTCCTTGTAGGACATGCACCGTCTCGCCTGTACTGATGCGCCACACGCGGACGGTATTATCGTAGCTCCCGCTGACGAGCGTGTCGGCGTGGGCAGCGATGGCGCGAACTGAGTGACTGTGGCCTTGGAGTGTGCGAATAAAGTAAGGACAGTCGGCATCATTGGCCGGCGGCCCAGTCTGGATATACCGTCTGGCGCCAGATTCTGGAAGCCGCCAAACCCGGAGCTGGCTGTCGCGGGATCCGGTGATGATTAAGGGTTTGGGAGGCATCATGACTGCCTGCCCATTTTCCACTTTGCCGGTATCCGTCGGCATTAGAATCTGCAGGCATCGGACCGTACTGGTGTGGCCGTAGAAAACTTGAGTACAGAGACCTTTCTCAATGTCCCACACACGAACCGAACGATCCGTCGAACCAGACACCAAAACATTGCCTTCATATTGCAAGGCCCATACGCCGCCTTCATGGCCCTCTAGGCGACGACGTAATTTTCCCGTCTTGGTATCATAGACGTGGATAAGCATATCGTCGCTGCCAGTGATAATCTTGTCTTCGTCAAACTGCAGACAGGTGATTACGTGCCGGGGATGGGCGGCGAAGGCGACGTGGCTAGGCTTGACCTTGCCGCTTGTCCAACTCTTGCGAATCATATAGTGGCGGCGATAGAGCGACTTGAACAGATGAAGCTTCCTGAGACTCGGGAGGCCAATATGCGGATCGGGAACGGCCACGGCGGCGGCATTGGCGGCGGACATGGGACCCTCGGACCTATGTACTCGTTCCCCAGTGTACGTCTTCTCGTCCTTGGCCATCTCTTGCGCATTCGCTCGTCGCTTCGATCGCTCGGAGCTGCTCAGGCTGTTCAAAGCTCTCTTGCGCTTAGAAGCCCGCGGTTTTTGTGGAGGCGGGTCGGGTTTTGAGGAACGCGTTAATTCGGTCTCGGTAGATGTCAGTCGGGCCTGGGTGCTGTAATCACGTTCGCAGCCCTCAGGTCCTACAGGATCTTGCCAACCCCAGCCCTCTCTAATGGCCCTCTCAAGCTCACCAGGGGCGAGGGTAAACCCATCACGGTCAAAGAGCTCCTTCCAACCGGTCTCGTTGCTATCAATGATGTTCCGCCAGTACTTCGAAACCTGGGCAGCGCGGCAGAGGTCGCGGTGATCCAAGTAAGAAAGGATGTGTAGGGTCAACTCGATTGGTAGGTCCTTCAGAATATCGCATTTTAGGGCGGGGTTGACTACATCGGCAACGACGTGTAGAGTTTTCCTGGAACATCTGCGGAGGAACTGATACATCATGAACGACTTCATCTCCGCGGGCATGGCATCAAACATCTCCAGCATCGAGCGAGTATCCATTATCGTCGGGCGGGAAGGGCGGGAAACGTCTTCGAGACGTCTGATAGCCATCGAGGAAGGATCCGTAGCGGATGATGAAGCAAGTTCATAATCCATCGTATTCTGGCTTTCATCGTGGAAACTTAGGGACACATCTTCGTCCACAACATTATCACCTTCGCCTTGATCGAGTTCGCGGGGTTTAGACGCTTGAAGAGTCGGGGACAAGCGTGGACTAGGCAGGCTGGCATCTTGAGCCGCGAGCGTGTTTATGGGTCGTGGGAGGTGCAAAGCACGGATAGATCGCTGGAGGGATTCATCGGCATCGGCATCAGCAAACGGCTCCGCGTCTGCATCTGCATCCGCATCGGTGATTGGAGGCGTCGCCACATTACTACTGAAGATCGTGTGCGAGTCGCTGCCGGAAGGGCTCGAGATGTCAAAGAATGACTGGGGTTGACTAGCATTATTGAACTCAGGCGTCTCGAAAGAATCGAGATGCGTATGTCGAGGTTTGAGAGGCCGATTTACGCTGACGGGAATTAGTTCAGACGCGTCGGGGGTGACGGGAAAACTATTGGTAGATCTCGTATTGCTCTTGGTGGCATCCTTACGGGAGCTGTGGGTTAGAGCGCGGCGTAACTTGTCGGATACGGCATTAGGGAGACTGGGTGTAAATGATCGTGTCGATTGCCTCTGCGAATTTTTCCTAACAGATCCGCCGACAACGGGTGAGGCGGCTCGCGAGCTGGTCCGATGGGCCCTGCGAGACGACGTTTGTAAATATGGCTTGGACGAGCGTCGATTAGGTTGAGGGCGGGGAACGTCTAGCTCCGACTCGGTCTTGATCTCCTGAGATCCATCGCTGATAGACAGTTGGGACTAGAGCGTGGACCGGCATGTTAGACTAGAAAAACGAAAAGCTAGGGAGGGGGGTGAGTATTCTGGAGTAGGGGAACGTACATCTGGTTGATAATCGACATCGTCATCGTCAACGGGCCAAGGTATACCGCCATAGCGGGCAACGTTGAAGGTAAAGTTGGCCAACTCGGGAGGTGTGGGCTTCTGGGCCAGAGGATATTCCTTGGAATCAAGAGACGAAAGTGGTTTGGACTCCCTCACGAGAAGAGGCGGATATGACCTCTTGGTGGTGGTGGTGGTAGTGATAGTCTTAGTTTCGATGCACTCGGCAACACCGAATTTGAGGCGTGGGTGGGGGGAGATAGGGTCGGCCTCATCGTAGTTGACAGATACCGTGGTCTGACTGGACTGGGGTCGTCTAGATTCCATCTTATCTTCCGCGGGAGATGCCAGTATCCTCATCTTGCGTCTTTGTCGTGCTGAGAATCACGTACGTCTAGTGACTCGTTGTGCTCGCATGAAAGAGGAAGCCAGCGGTTCAATCTTAGAAATGAAGTTGAGCGATTATAAGTATGGAGAAACACAAGGCCGAAAGCTGAAGTCGAGGGTCAAGAGCCGAAGTCGAAGTCGAAGTCGAAACCCAAGTTAAAGCCTGGGACGAAAAACGAGGACGAAAAACGAGGACAGAAGGAGGAGGCGGAGGAGGAGGAGGAGAGTGCCTAGGAGAAGTAAAGGAGGAGAGAGAAGGGAGGAAATAGGAGCGCCAAACTCCAAATAATCGTGGCTGCGTATTTCCTTACAAGGTTGCCGTGATATTCTGGTTTGCCTTAATGTTCGAGGTTGGAGAAGGATGTCATATCGGGAGCGTGTCTTGGACACGCGTGTTGACGCAAGTGGGTGTTTGATGTGGTGAGGGTGTTATTATTTTATTTTTGGTTTTATTTTTTTATTTTTATTTTCTCGATTTCTGATTTTTCATCCGGTTGTAGGTTTTGTAGATGACCGTGTGGCAGCGGCAATGGTAATGGCAATAAAGATCAGAATTCAAGGAGGGGAGGCGTTCGGACTGGGGCTGGCCAGTGGCTGCTGGCTTCAGCTAGGCTGGACTTGGGACTGTCAGTGGTAATTGGTGTCAAAGCACAGACCCATTAAAGGTCAATCCGTACATGCATTAAAGTACTATACTGAATACATACATACTTATGTACCTAACCATCGTTTACGGTGAATTTCACACAGTACTTAGGTAGGTAACCTACCAAGGTACATACCTACTACTTTTGGGTGTTAGGTACCACATAACACGCTGGTAGTTACATGTACCTCATGGAAGCTACCACCTAACCTACCTACATAGGTACAATTACCATCTCCTACTTGTATGTAATTACGGGACCACAATACACCCAACCCCGCTACGGCACGCTACCTACCTACCTATGGAGGTACCCTACGTAAGATAGGTACCTAGGTACCTGCCCAGGTATGTATACGCACCTACCGGGTGCCTCAGCACGTGTACATTATTGGGCTAAACTTGAAGGCTTATCTACCTACATGTAGGTCATGTATGGAACCGGCACATATGTAGGTAGCCGATATTTGGGGGATGGGGCCTAGGTGAGGTGGGTATCTAATACTCGGTCGGACCCTTATCTAAGCGAGTACACGCGCCTAGTGCGGAAAACAAAGTCTTTAAGGTTCTCTAATGTAGGTGTCCCATTGTTCGGGGGGTATTTGTGCATCTACTCACCGTACCTAGGTACCTACCTACCTAGGTACATGTAAGCCAATATTACTACGCCTAGGTACCTGCAAAGTGCCTAAGACTCGTTAAATACATTCATACACACCTACCTACATTTATGTATATACCCTAGATGCCTCATTCCTGAGAGGAGCACGTACATGTTAAGTGGGTAGAGCCTGACAAAAGTTCAGATGATCCTGATTTCAAAATGTAGGTAGGTAGGTACCTATGTATGTACCCGTTTACACGCATCCCTTGCTACGCGCATCTAATCCATACTTACCTACCTACGTATGTAGCTAGGTACCTATGTAGTAGGTAGCAATACATGTACCTATCTCACGCATTAAGGCCAATTTGGACAGGTGCCCAAACATGTTTTAGGTCATGAAGGTACCCGCCTGGCAGCCTAAAGGCACCCTTTTGTATTTTTCTCTCCCACCCTAAACTCCATGTACCCACCTACCTAGGTACCTAAGGTACGCAGCAGTTCGGAATAGCCGCACCTCTTGACCGTCACGCGTACATGTAGGTAGCGTATAAAACGAATGAAAAGACAGTCATGCTGCTGCTTACATACCTGATACTTACATACCTAGGTACCTACCTTACATGTATGTTCATATCATATGTACCTACCTAGGTATTCCCTTATACCATTTCCCCCTTATTTACCTAGGTATTTATTCATTTATTTATTTATATTTTATTTTATTTTTCAACTCTTTTTTTCCAACTTTCTTTTATTCCCCTTTCTTTCATAACCCCCTTCCCTAAAAACTAGGTACCTACCTACCTAGGTACCTAGGTAGTTATTCTTCCCTTCCATCGCGTACGTACCTAGATACCTACCAAGAAGCAGACCTGTATTGTACATAGGTACCCGTAGTCAGGAATGTCCGGTAGCACTATTAACGGCTGCATATCATAGCCGTGCTTCCTGCTAGAGAATCCCAAGGTCGTTCAAGCACAATGACGCTTGCATCATAGCTTTGTTAAAATGGCTTCTATTATATAAGGTGAAAAGAAAAGATTGTGTTCGTCTACTATTGACCATTTAAATATATTACAGATCCGCGAATTCGAATATCTATATCGCAAGCTATTGCAAATACCTAGGTACCTAGGTAGGTAGGTAAGCCGGTCATCTACTCCTTCACGGCGTCTTTCGATCGAAAAAAAGAAAAGGAAAGGAAGGAAAAGGAAAAGATAAAGAAAAATCATACTGCAGTTGGAAGGGAAGAGGTTGCCCCCGGTACCCGTTAAAAGTAGACGGCAGCATAATGGAAATATAAGGTATTAGACCAGCCAAGACATTGGAGTCCTTTCGGGTACGGTCCTGTTGTCAACTGTGACGCCCCCTATTACGCCCTCTGCATGTCCCACGCAGACAATACCAAGGATGGCACCGCCGAATCCGAACAGCCAGGTCGTCAAATGACCTCTCCCACCGGAGCCTACCTACCTTACTGGGTGCCTACCTACCTAGGTAGATATTCGGGCTGCGGCTGTGGGGTTCTAAAGACACAATAGAAACGTGTACGGCTCGATGCGCTGCTTTATTTGTTAGCCGTTTGTATGCTGGGTGATGTGCTACCGCTTCTGCGTTTCCCTTCGGTCCCCGGATCTATATCGGATAGCTTTTTGGGGGGTTTCTTTTTTCTTCAATAAAAAAAAGAAAAGGTGATCACACGAGGAAACCATTTCCATGCAAGTCTAACCAAACACGTGTTGCTCGTCATCGTCCGAGACTGAGCGTCGAGAACCCCTCGTTCTAGCCATGCATGGAAGATCATCCCGCCAATCGAGTGACAATGCTAGACCCGGCCGACGTTTCAATACATCAGGACAGCGTTCGAGGATGAGGGGAGAAAGTATTGGGGAATACGGGGAAACATAAGCCATGGATATTAAGGAGAGTTGCAACGGGTTTTGCGAGCCTGCATTCGATGAGGCGCCCACCGCTCAATCGCGCTTAGTGGTCAGTCAGCACTTACATAGCTCGACAACTCGCTCATTAAGAAGCGGGTAGTTCTCTCCTAAACCTCCACCGTTCATTCATAGCGGTGGTCTATCTATGGCGGCGCCGACGAGGGCTTGGGTATACGTGCTCTCAAATCATGTTGTATAAGACTCTAGGAGAATTGCCGGCTGGGTATAGAAAGTACCTAATTTTACGAGCTGTGATGCGGAGAGTGTCTCCGCTACACATATAACAGGTGCATTGTAGCTTTATACCATCGGCCCTCCACCAATGCTTTAGCCATTTGACAAGATCTGACATAATCACCAAGAAAATAATCGGCTAGCATTATTTTGAGCCACACTGTTGGTGAATCGACGGCCGTCCTCTTTCACAACCCTAAGGCCCGTGTCTATTGAGCAGATAGACAGTGTGTTGCCAACGAGGGACTCGGATGTAGCCTACGCCGTCGCCAACCATCTTTGGCGAGCTTGGGAGGATTGCCTGGGTGTAGTAGCCGAGATGAACCCCGCGAGGCGATTCGCAGGATCCTAAGCTTAGAGGCGATCGAATCGACATGTCTGATCTTGAACCATACAATACGCTACCACTTCCGCCCCGGGACCCCAAACTGTTGGACGACCTAATACTTGCCCTTGGGGATATCCGATAAAGAGCTTTCTACCACCTTCTAATCCTCTTCGAAATTTGGGCCATTTACCAGACTCCCCTACTCTAGCCGATAGCCCCGAGATGTTCTAGCTACGAGGTCAAGACGGCTTCGTCTAGCCTGAACGAACTGCTGCTTCCGATATTCTTGAGTCAGTTTCCTCATGTAGGAAATCCTCTACGACAAGAATGACTTAGTCACCAGTTACCAACCTAGCCGCCCTCCAAAGAGGGTAACAGAATACAATGGCCGCAACACGCCCCCCTAGGATGGTATATGCAGCCATGGCCCCATAGCGCTAATCATGGCAATGGGTTCATTACCGTCAAGTCCTCAAAGAATCTGGGGTGGGTTTCCGTTAATTGTCCGTTACGTTCACACCTCCCACTTCGTATAACTCACCCACTATAAGACTTCAATACTTACTGAACCCGCCCTCCAAAGCTAGAGCGGTTTGACGAGCATCCACCTCCTCTCCATCTCAAATGTCAACGACGATTCCGTCGATCCACATGCCCAGTCTTTAGTTCTACGTTATCAGCCCATTTCTCAATGTCCGATTAGTATCCTGTTACAATCATTTGTTCAACCACCAATGGCGCAGCATCAACGGAGCCCTGGGTTCTAGTCCTCGTCGGGGAAATATATGGGTATATACTAGTAATCAGAATTCACCACAAGCGACTATCAGAGGGACAATCGTTGTTTTTAATGCTGCTACTGCCGTCTAACATCCCGACGTTACCCTAGTTTTCGAGCCGTTTCTCGTTTTCTCCTCGTTTGGCTACACTGCTATCTTTAAAGGGATTGGCAACTCAACACCAGTCCCCGACGGCTCACAATTTCATTCATTGATCCCACCCCCCCAAGCTCTATATTCCAACCGTGGTCATACCTCGAATACCCCGGCAAAGCCTAACCCCCGGATAGCTCAATAGCTCAGCTTGGCTGTCGGATTCAGGAAGGGGGCTTACCGTGCCTCTACATCTACTTATCTAACGTCCTCAACGAATTGGTACTGGCACGCTGACGCCCCTGGTTCTTTCTTTATCTGCTCGTATCACTTCGAGGGCTAGCATCCGTGAAACGTGGCCCCGGGACTTCTTTCATAGGGAGTGCCCTGACAGTGGTGATCCACCGAAGTACTTCTTCGGAAAATCTGTAATGCAAAAGCACCTGCTAAAGGAGGCGCTGGCGTGGATGGCGTCCGCGGACCGCCAAATGCGATGGCGTCGGAGGCGTTCCGGGAGATGCCGGCGTAAAGTGGTATATGAAAAGGTTAGACGAGGTTTTAGGTTCTGTACCCTGCTAGGCCTGTCATGAGGACGTTATCTTGATCAACTTCTTCCTTGTCATTTTGGAGCTAACGCAACCGCAACAAGCTAAGGATACCCAGTTCTGTGGTCTAGCTGCTACCTTCATTGCGGCCGACTATCAGCCTTGGAAGCGAATTCAATGGCCCCTGGCTTCGTGGATGAGATCAAGACACGGATAGCTCTAAAGCTTTGTCCGGAGCGCGACCGAGCCCTAAGTTATGGGGGTAGAAAATGGTCGATTTTCCAAGTGGGCGCCTGCAGAATTAACTCTCCATTCGGCTTGCTATTGCGAATATATGGTCCAGATCGGTAGGAAAGGGTTATGGGGGGCAGCAAAAGAAGCTTATAGACGCGCGTGGTGGATTTGTCTGGTGGTGCTGCCCCGGCCTCACGCTGCGGGACTCTGTCTTTGGTTAGCAAGCTACGGATGTCGGAGCGGGCCTACATGTGACGGGTGGCAGCATGAACTCTACATAGTAGGTACCTATCCGAAAGCTGGGGAAGCGGTGGAGAGCTGCTGAGTAGGTAGGTAGGTAGATAGGTAGGTAGATAGGTATAATATTATGGATATCTCGCATACGTAATTCGTATAAATAGTATGTTCGCCGATAATATGTAATTGGTATATTTAATGAGTAGCCCCTTCGGCGGGCGTTAGCATTGAACGTAGAGAAAGCGTGGGAAATCCCAAAGTAACGGGGGCCCCAGAAACAGATGCCTGACACGGTTCCGGAGAGCATGTCCACCTTGTCTTTGCCAGCCTAGGTACCTACCTAGGTACATGTGTATCTATGTACGGATCCGTATTGTTAGTAATTGGGTATTGATTACATCTTAACTCCCTGGTAGGTAGGTAATACCCCTGAGGATGCCTCGCCATTCTTCTTCGCAACTTTATGCTAGCGGCACCGGGTTATTGGATCATCATTCCGCGGCTCCATCCGAGTATTGCTAAGTGTACTAAGTTCCAAGGTCCCAGTGTTTCGGGTATACGGGATTACTAGCACCTCCTTTAGCTACGTGCTTGGCTATTCGGGTACCAGCTAGGACGCCTTTTGCCTTCGCTGAGGCGTTGTTAGAAGTTGGAAAGATGTCTATATCCAAGAACGAGGGATGAAGGACATATTGGCATATACGCCCGGTACCTACATAGGTAGGTACGTAACTATTGCAGGTAAGTACGTACCTAGGTACATGTGTGTGCATTGTGCCTTTGCACAACACATCTTGTACGACTTAATAGGGATTAATTGAATGATCCCTGTCTGTCCAGTTCGATTTGCTGGGGTTTGGTGCCGATAGGTAGGTAGTGTTAGATTTAGAGGGATGAGATACCGCTGCAGATGTATGTAGTGTAGGAGATCATACGGGGACATGCAACGATACCTGGGTGCTATGTAGGCCCAACGGTGTTACCTGGCTACCTAGGTACCTACCTAGGTAGGTACCTGTACAGGCAGGTACCTAATGTATACTCGTAAGAGGTACCTACCTACATATATAACGTCGGGCTTCCAGATTTTGTTTTAAAAGAAAACTCCTCTTTAAAGATTTGGCAAAGAACTAATCTGGCTATTTCCCCTTCTAGAAAAGAATAAAACGGGGTTCTACAGATTGGGTAACAGGGAAAACCCTAGCTTCCAGCTCTCTTCCGGCCCGCCCGTCGTACGAGAGTTTAGCGGCTCCTTTTCGCTTGCATGTGATAGGTACAAGTTGCATGTAGTAGTAGGTACCTAGGTAGGTAGGTAGGCAGGTAGGTAGGTGGTAGGTGGCAGGCAGCATGTATAAAGTTACCTATTTTAGGTGCAGGTACTGCCCGGAAACCTTCCCCGTAAGCCGTTGGTTTTCCCTATCAAGCACTCACGGATTAGACAACCAAACCACGATTCTGGGTGTTGCCCCCCCTCCCCTTCTTGGCAAATGAAAGGTTGTAGAGAGAAACAACAAGGCAAAATAAGCGCAACTTGCCTCAGGTGCCTAAGTACCTACCTACCTAGGTAAGTATTGTGCATACCCACACAGCCTGGGGAGTGTCAGCTTGTTTCGCAACATGATATTAAAGGTGAGTTTCCCGATATCTAGGTAGGTATCTACCTACCTAGGTGGTACCTAGGTCATGTCATAAAACCTTTGGACGTTCGTCGTTGAGCCGCCTTACTTACATGTATGTAGGTGAAATACCAAAGTCGTACTCATCTTACCCCTTATAGGCTGGTCTAGATTCTTCGATGGTCCCAAGTACATGTCGGTGTTCCGTTAGCAGAGCTCGATTGGCTCGCTTCCCGTTTCCCGCTTTCTGCACACCATCTCCTATCACCCGCCCTAGTTTCCGTGTCGCTGTTTCTTGGGTGCGTGCGTGGGGTGCATAAGATATATACCTATGTATGTTACCCAAGCCAGCCAGATAAATGAGGGAACTATCACGTCCGTCGTCGACATTTCTTACTCTCCGATCCAGCAAAGACGCTGTCGACGAACTATGCGATTAGCAAAGGGCCACGTCGACGCCATCACCAACCACACTTGCTTCTGACGACGGGGTCCCGGATTACAAGAGATTAATCCAACCTCTCTAAAGTAGTGGGTTTAAGGAACCAAAAATAGACCGAATGCCCTCTTCCGCGACGAAAAGAGCGACCGCGTTCCCTAGTCAAAACTGGACCGAGCGAATTAGGTGGATTTGCCAATCGCCATTGGCCCCGTACCCGGCTCGGACATGCAGAAGTTACTTTTGCGCCTCCGGCGATACAGTCATTGTGTAACGGCATCCGAAGATAGAGACGGCAAACACAGACCCAGCAGGTCCGTGGAATATATATTGAAGGGCAAGGTCTACGTCGAGGAACTCCCTCCGGACATCGAACCCATCCGGAAACTACTGGAGAAGTATAGTGGCATCCGTGCAAGAGATGTCGATGAACATGTTCATCAAATTGTGCGTGCCGTAACGTAGCTTGCCCCGCACTCCTTTGGTACGATTATTAACCACGAAATAATCATAGCGGGATCGCCTCTGGGAGATATATCCGTACGTCTGTATCGGCCACTTCCGCTTCCTTTCCCTCAAGCTCACGTTAGACCCCCGCTACCAGGTAGCCCTAAACCGGCTCCTCGCTCCCAGGTCGGAGGCCAACTTTCTCGACGTGGGCTGTTGCGTAGGACAGGTGCTGCGGCAGCTTGCTTTCGACGGCGTCGATGCTTCAAGACTATACGGCACGGACCTTGACCCCCGCTTCTTAGACGTCGGGTACGACTTATTCAAGGATCGAGATAAGTTTAAGGCTACGTTCGTGGCGGGCGATATGTTGAGTCTAAGCGTCAACGACAGAGACTGCGACGAGACGTTCAGCACGATCAACCGCAAGATGAACATTATCCATGCGACGAGCTTCTTCCATCTTTTCGGCTGGGAAGATCAGGTCCGGGCTGGCCGGCGCATGGTGCAATTTCTTGACGCGAATGACCCTAATGTCATGATTTTCGGGCACCAGGTCGGGACAATAACGCCCGGTGGCAGGGAGGAAGCTAGGGGCTCCAAGAGCTTTCTACATAACTCGGCGAGCTGGCAAGAACTGTGGGACGAGATCGGTAAATTCACGGGGACTTCGTGGCGGACCGAGGTAGATGAGATAGAGGAATCTGGTGATTATCCTGAAGAGAGTGCTAATGGGACGTTCCGGCGCATACGGTTCGGTGTATTTCGGGCTTAATATAAGATATCTAGGCATATCTCGGTATATGTCGAGGCTGCCATCCACGAGATTTAACGGTTTCATGGGGAGCCTGCGGGAGCTGTGGTATCTATGGGTGTGACGGATTATCAACAAGGCATAGTCCTTGATACCCTCAGGACATCGTTTGGCGTTGGATGGATTGGAGATTAAAGAGGGCGGTTTATATCACATAGGTACCTGGGTACCTATTTGCTTATTGTTCCAAAATCAGGAGCCGTCTAGGTTCCAATTCTGTAAGGTGAGCTATATAAAGGAATGCCGCCTTACTATTCCTTCCCGCCTTTCCCATCGTAATCTTGTGAAAGGTAGTTTCATCGTTGTAGTTGTTTGCGTCTCCTTATGGCTCGTTCCCGCCCCGCCATCTGCATTATTAACCTTCTTAGTATTGTGAAGGGACTACTAATAGTTTTACCAATCGTAGTGTTGTAGAATATTGCTGTACGGCGGACACCTATAGATTTATCGAGAGGTAATGCGTGAGGTTTAAGTTGGGGCGTTGTATCGTCATTTACAGAACTTGAACAACGTAAGGGGGGAGGGTCGGGACGGGGAAACCATAAATTGAATAGAGAGCAGAGAGTAGGGTGCGCGAGGGTCGAAGTATGTGGAAAGACTTGTGATATTACGGAAACACTTGAGATTGACATGCGGACTTAGAACTAACGATACGGCCACCAAGAAATAAATATTGACGTAGGTACAGCAGCAGTGATGGTGTATTGGTATTGAGATGCTAGTAAGGCTGAGAAAGGTATTGCTGGACGCCGCATGGTGCGAACGTGATGCAATACGATGCTTTTCGACGCCCTGGGGAAAAGTACGGTAAATCGTGTCGGCTTTGAATGCGCTCTTCACCATATCCTCTTAGCTACCATTTCGTACCTCACCACCTTGGAGAGCCCATCGTCGCCCTTTTCCTTGAATTTCTCCTCCGTCTTACGTTCTCGCTCGCGCATCTTCTTCAGCCCGTCTTTATCGTCCTCGTAAATCCATTTTCTCCGGTCTTCACCAACTTCGACAGCGCCCCACGAACCGATGCGTTTCCCCGGCTGAGAGAAGTTCTCGCGCTCTGCCTTCCCGGTCGCCACTGCGTGCTCCTTACGCTTCATCGAGGCGTATCGATCTTTGGAATAGCGTAGCAGAGCCATGCCTAGGAGGAGTTTCACAATAAGAAGCACGACCCAAGTGAGAAAGAAGAATATTACCATGGTGAGAAGGGCGATCGCGTCATCTGAAGAGAAGGCCAGAAACGGGCGGGCGTGGGGGGATCCGTATGGGTAGCCGTACACTGCTCGGCCTAGAGCGTTCCTAAGCAATGTATCTAAGTGCTCGAATGCGGCGACCATTGCGGGCGAAGACGGCGTTGAAGACTCAACCGAAAGCTCCATAGTTGAGGTCGGGATTGGGGGGCTGATATGAGTAGCTAGGAACATGTGGTAAACTTGTATCGAGGCTCGGATGAAAAGACATGATAGGGGGAGCAGTGGCAAGCCCAGTCGTCGGGTTAGCGAGGGCGCCGAGAAAGCCTATATATATACATAGATAATAATTGATTAGTTAAGGCTCGCCTAGAAACCCTATACTCGATGAACCAGGCTTACGTTGGTGTAGTAATCCTTGCACAGGATATCTAGCATCCTACTGTAGAGGGTTGGTTTGACGTTATTGAATTTATTGATAAATGCGTGCTTGGTCCAGTCGACCATCATCTCAATTCCTATGACGACGAGGAAGGGTGACAGTACCTCCCCGGAAAGTATCCACGATGGCAATACAGTGAAGCTGTTGGGTAGACTTGAGCTGGTATGTACCGGGCCGGGTTTTGCAGAGACGCCATCCATTTCGCTTCCCGCTCCTAGCACGGAAAGCCCGCCTACTTCGACGACGTTTCTCATGCCAATTATGAACAGAATAATCCACAGCTGGAAGCGCTCAACAACGTCCGAACAGGTGAGCTGGAATAAATTCTCCTTTTCGATTCTCTTGAATACGCTCCCTTTGATTTCGACGAATTGATTAGATATCAAGAGGCTGAGGAGCGAATTCGAGTACGAATTTACAGCAACATTTAAGGTGATGACTTGGTAGAATAAGCACATGGTGTGAATGACGTTGTATATGAGTGAAAGGATGAACATGCCGAAAGGGAGGAGGACTTTAGATCTGCCGGAGCTGTTCCTGGACAGAGTCTCTGAGCTGAAAAGACACTCCAAGATGTCTTGACCAAGGGCTGAGAGGAGTCGGTCGGCGACCTCAAGGATGTTATAGATGACGTAAAGCTTCATCGAAGATTGAGCTCGAATGAAGTGATACATCCGACTGGCGTCTAGGTTCATCAACGCTAGAGAACTGCAAATGAGAACGAACCCTTGGAGGAGGTCGGCTTTGTGGTAAGACGTCAGATTGGATGGCATCGATTTTGTTCTCCGATGGCGAAAACCCCCAGGCCTGGGCATGGGATGTTTTGGCGGATGGAACACGCCGTTGCTAGCCAGCCTCGAGGTTTCTGGGGTAGAGACGCCTGCCGCTTCGGATGAGGTGCGACGCCGTGCTGTTCCGTTCTGATTGTGGACGCTGGAGCTGTTGATACTTGCTCGGCTCTGGCTCCTTTCTGGTTCGCTAGCCATGTGGCTATTGTCCGATCGGTTTCGCGACGTAGCTCGGCCTCTTCGCCCTCTCTGCCAAAGACGCCAAGTACCCTGCCAGACGTAGCCGACGACCCATCTGGCTTCTTTCCCGAGAACGTATGCCCACCATTTCACAAGTACGCCGAGGGCAATTAAGAACCTCATAGGCAAGATAGTAAACGTGTATAGCCACGCGTCAAGGCATGCCAACGTGCCAAAGGTTAGAACGCGTTCGAGGTAAGGTGGTAAGAGGAGAGCATTTAGCAACCGCTCAAACTTGACGGCGCTGGATTCATACGGGGTGTCCGCGGTGTGGGAATGGTGAATGTAAAGAGGACTGGGTCGTTGGCCAGCGAGCTCTAGCTGGAGGTGTGTGGGAAGAGACATAGGGGGGAGGGGAATAGCTGGAGGTATGGGAGACGGTGGCGTCGGATCGGATCGGTCTGCTTTGGGGGGAGGCACGGAAGGGTTGGAGGTGACGGAGGAAAGGTTTAGGGGAGGTGGACGGGGGAGAGGGTTGAAAGAATTTCGCCTCATGACGCTCGATTCCGTCACAAGAGGACCGGTTGTAGATCTCCTGTTAATAGGAGGGGTAGAAAGCGTTCTTGACGGAGCGGGAGATCGTCTGAAATCGGCTGCTGTTCTCGGGGCATCCGCATACGCTGGCATGTGTGCATCCTTATCCGCCACTGGAGCCTGAGGATCGTTTTGCAATTGATCCCCCATTGATGAACGGGATATGGACTCGGCGGCACCAGCGGACATGGGATACTCGGTACCGTTAGGCTTGCGCTGGGGAGACTGAAGGGGAACGACAGCGATCGGAAGCGAGTCGGGGGACGACGTTAGCGCTTGCATCTGGGAGGCGGAGAGCTTTCTAACACTCTCGTGACTCGCTTTCTTCGTTGCTGATTTCGAGGCCGACAGCGTACGCGGCTTGTTTGGGGCATCGGTGGGCCGATTGTGTATGGATTTCTCTGCTATACTAGGGGATTTGGCTGATAAGGAGTGTCCGTTGACAATGCCGTTATGAACGTCGCTTGATCCCCTATCCGACGAAAGGAGGATGGGCTCGATTCCGTTGACGACATCTTTCTCATTCTTGCAATTCAGATCGAAGGCCGGCTTAAGTCGTTCGGTAATGGGCGTGACGGGGGTCGAAGCAGTGATCTCGAGAGTCGGGAAGGGATCGGTCGGTGGCGTCGGGTAACTGATCGCTGTCCTAACCGTGGAATCGTCTCGATAATGCCCCCCTCTCTCTAAGCTTCGGCCGGGTCTTTCGTCGGTAGGCCCGTTTCGCGAATCTGACGGATTGACATCGCGGCTGTCGTCGACGGGGCCGCCAATGCCCGTATCTCGTCTGGCGAATTCCGGCATGAAGATGACGTCGTTATTAGTGAGCTCATCCCACCTGATTCCGTCACCTTTTAAAAGAGCGGTAGCATTTGGCCATGGGGGTACGGCGTTGCTGAATAGGGAGCGACGGCTGTTTTAGATGTACTGAATCCGGATTGATAAGCGATTGCGCTGCTCTTTGTCGTTGGATGTGGTGGGCGAGCTTTGTGGAGGGAGCGTGGGGATTGGATTGGATAATGGTAAACCCCAGATAAAGAGGCCAAGTTGAAGAAATTCCAAAAAAACCCGGGAAGTTCACAGGGTCCAGGGTCCAGAACCTTATCAAGCACCGTGTCGCAACCTTGCAGCAAACGGTATGGGAACCTAGGTAGGTATGTACAATACATGTACCTACCTATGTACCTAGGTAAGCACCTGTACCCCTATATATGTACCTAGGTAAGGTACCTAGGTAGGCACTTGTAGTGTGGTAATGAGCGGGATACGTCATTCTGCTCGGTCGGCGTAACCGTAGGTACCTAGGTACCTAAAACCAAGCTACCTACCTACGTATAAAATCCGCACTGTACCTAGTCAGCTGGATCTAATTACATATGCTCCTCTTCAAAACGCTCCTCTTCAAATTAGCTTCCTTTTTGTTTGCCCTTTTTCGTCTTCTTCTTTTGATAGATACCTACCTACTTAGGTACATGCCATACCCATTCTACCCCTATTTTACAAGAGCTGCTAGTAAGCCTTTTCTTGAGTCGAGTGAACTTGACCCAAGGTACGGGTCATCGCGAGAAAATCTCAGATTTGAGCTTGACCGGATAATTGCCTACCTTACTTAGGTATTTTACTCGTGTTGGCGTGTTCGTAAGAATCTACCTCTTCTCTCGGCGCAATCCCTTAAACGTGTTTCTGGCTCATCATGTGCCCTGAAGCACAGCGAAGCACATCAGGTAGCTCTAGCCCTCCTAGCCGCCTATTCTTTAAGGAAAACCTGGCCGGGAATTCGGTGAGTTGAGAGATGTGCTGTATTGAGATTTTATAGGTTGCCTTCGTCGGACTAGTACGCTGGGTTTCTTGTGGACGGCTACAGTACGCGAAACAATT
Organism: Pyrenopolyporus hunteri; assembly: GCA_902806595.1. Taxonomy (NCBI): domain Eukaryota; kingdom Fungi; phylum Ascomycota; class Sordariomycetes; order Xylariales; family Hypoxylaceae; genus Pyrenopolyporus; species Pyrenopolyporus hunteri. The sequence continues at coordinate 2,263,173 of CADCXC010000011.1, read as the reverse complement.
CACTCGACGGGTAGGCGGATGCGAACTTATTTAGATACAAATACCACCTCAACAGCCTTGTTTTGCTGCTGCGGCTGAGGATGAGTGACGATGTCGATGGGGCCAGGTCCGAGTCCGAATCCGAGTTTGACGACGGGGCTGGAGACCGACCCGACCAATCAAGACAATCGGATCAAAGCTTATGAACATGAATCTACGGTTGACGCGCCGCACCTTGAGCAGAACCCATGTTGCTCCAGCTGTCCGAGTCTAAAATTCGGGGGTTTCTTGCTGCTTCCTTCGTTCCCTTAACCCCTCCACTCCCGACCACTATGACCGCTGCGCTCTGCTTAGATCCTTTCATTGGTGGCTGAGGAGGAGAATCTGGAAGCCAAGGATTAGGCAGATCTATAACCAGGATCCAATGCAAGCAGCTCGTCTATTGTCTCTATTTTGAAGTCTCATCCACTTCATGCTATGGGCCTACAATGTTAAATTCCTAAGACAAGGAGGACGAGGTAGACGTGGGTAAACCGGGGCGGATGCAAATATAAAAGGTTCCCTCGGGCGAGCGTATTTTGATTCTGCATCCACTCATTAGTATTGTCCGTCTGCCTGCCTACCTACCTATCATCCAAACACGGGATGTTTTCTCATCGCAGTGCATCCGCAAGCTTTCTAGCTATATTTGCGGCGGGAAATGCTGCTCTAGCCGCGCTTAACGGCCACTGTCCCCCGCTGGGGCCGGTCTTGCCTGCTCCTACGAACCCGGCGGCGCACGACTCGGTTCGGCGAGCTATACGGGATGTCTCGTCTACCCTCCAAAACATTACTGCGGACCTCGACGCTACGGGAGTATCCGTTGCGGTTAAGTCAATACACGAAACTGATCCTCTGCTAGAGCTTCATCACACGCCCGTGAAACTAAACCCCAATGGAACCGCCGCCATCGACTCGCAGACAGTCTACCGGCTTGGAAGCATATCTAAAATCTTCGCTGTCCTTTCTTTGTTGCAACAGAGCGACGTCCAGCTGGATGATCCGATCACCCGATATGTCCCCGAATTGCTTGAACTGAAGGGGGAAACAGATAAAGTGAATGATATTACGACGACCAGATGGAATGAGGTGACTCTTGGTGCGCTCGCTTCGCATATGAGCGGCATTAGCGCAGACAGTAGGCAAACCCAGTACCTCTAAATCTACCTGCACGGCCGTTAACCGTTCCTAGTCGTGATCGATCTAGCCGTTTTCCCGTTTGACTGGACTCAACTCGGTCTTCCTGAATTGGATGATGCGTCAAAAACTGGATGCGCTGGTGTCCTGGGCCTCCCACCTGTATGCTGCGTCCCAAGCTTCCCTACTCCCCTTCACCCTTTTCGACCCGTCCCAAATCTAGAGGCTCCCTAATCGCACAAACCACAGCGATTTAACTTCCAAGTTGTGCCCGAACCCCTAAGACTGTTATTTAGAAGGCTGGTTACTAAGTCTCCTCGCTCTAGTGTAATAGGACGGAGTTCTTCAGGGATTTCGGCAAGCGTCATCCCGTATACGCTCCGTTCACCAACCCAGTCTACTCAAACGCTGCTAGTATAATTCTTGGATTTGCTGTTGAGGCAATAACTAATATGACCTACGATGACTACGTCAAGCAGTCTATCTTTGCTCCTCTATCTATGGCAAACACGACCATATTCAACGGTCCGGAGAAGGACGCGTGGGGCTTCATCCCGGTGAACGAGACATGGTGGGGTAGCAGCTTCGGTTACGAGGACATGTGAGTTCCAATCCTAGCGAAATCCCAGATGGTACCTAACCGTGAGGCAAGGGCTGGTGGTTTCTACTCAAACACGCTAGACCTGCTTTCTTTCGGCACTGGTATCCTCAAGAATACCATTCTAGAATCATCTAAGACGAGGAAGTGGATGAAACCGACCACATCTACTTCTTCGTCGGGCATGCTTCTTGGGGGGCCTTGGGAGATACACCGATCCAATACCGTCACCAAGGATAGGCGTCTGATTGAATTTTACTGCAAGTCTGGGAACCTTAACACTTATAATAACATATTGTGTCTGGCCCCCGACTATGATATCGTCATCACTATTCTTTCCGGCGGATCGCAGTCTAATGCTGACCTGGTCGACCTAATTCTCACGAAGGTTGTACAGGGCCTACTCCCTGCTATCGAAGACGCCGGCAAAGCGGAGGCTTTGCAGAAATTTGGAGGCACCTATGCTGATCCTACTACGAATTCTACTGTTACACTTTCGCTCGACGATGCCCCGGGGTTTTCTGTATCGGACTGGGTTGTCCGCGATGTCGACATTATCAAGAACTACGGCAAATTCTCGGCGCTTTCGAGTAGCCCGAACGATCAAACCGTGTCCGTCCGGTTGTATCCCACGAATTTGGGTTCAATGTGCCATACAGCCTGGCGAGCCGTATTCGATATCGGCACTCCTGAGCAGCTCGCCGAGAAAGAGGCGAACACGTTCTGGCCCGACGCAGGCTGTAATACTTGGGCCACCATGGACAGACTCACCTACGGCTTCCGATCTATGGACGAGTTTATCTTCTCTTTTGGAGGAGACGGAATAGCGCAGAGCGTGAACTTTAGAACGTTTAGGGTTGAATTGAAAAGGGATGCTTGAGCCTTAGATACCTCTGAGAGTTGGGCGGGCGTAATCTCGACAAAACTAAGAGTCATTGGCACTGTTTACTAAACGCTGGACTAATACCTAACTAATATTTTGTATAAGTATATATCACATCCTCTTGTATTTATAGTTCATTTAATGCAAAATTCTCGACTAGACATGGTGTCGCTGGATCATCTTAATATGTCAAAGGACGCGGTAGGATACTTCTATTAGGGCCTCAAAACTAACTTTTAACTGGAGAACACCCTAATCGCCTAATCTCCTATATCACTCGCGCTTTTTACTTCGCCTCTACGGGCTTTTTCGCATCAAGACCATCTTCCAGGACTTTTGACAAACCCGACTTCCGCGCAATGCTCGTGAGCACTGCCCTCTCGTCCGAACGTATACCTATCCAAGAATCTGTCTGTTGATTCCAGACAACATAGGATCCGAAAGCTGCAACCAGGGTCCTGCGATCGATAATCTCCGGCACTTGTAAGACGGTCTTGAGCAGATTTACTTTTTGACCCAAGTCTAGCGCCCGCTTTCCTTGCAGCCCAAGGTAGTACTTGATCTGGGACTTTGCGTTCTCGTGGAGCTTCGCGACCTTAGCCGTGTCAAAGACGCCTTCCTGGCTCTTTTTGGCGGTGTCGAGAAACCACTTCGCATCTTCTTTCGAAGCTGCCTCCTTGCTATTGGCATATTGTTCACGAATGAACTGATGCCTCTGGGCACCGTGAAGGCCCATCTCCTTGGCTTTTCCACGTATATAGCATTCTTCACACATGTATTTGGAAAGCTTGCCCATGTATGCAATAGTAGCCATATGGAAGTCTGACTCCTCGTGTGGGTAGAAGAGACAGAACTTTGAATAGCTCCTGAAGAGAAGTAGCTGATGCCCACAGCTGTAGTTGGCTCGAGTCAGAAGCGCACAGGATCGACACATCGCGACGGTTTCGGAACGGTTCGAAGTAACGATTCTGTTTTCGATGCGATAAGTGCTCGTGAGCGATCGGGAAGAAGAATCGAGGTGGGGAGAGCTTAGTACGAGGCTTTTGAGTGACCCGAGACTTGGCAAGGTTTGGACTGAGATCCGTCTCTTATTTAGGTTATATGCTTGTTGATGACATCTCTATCGGAAAGGGAGGCAGCGGCTGACCCATAGTTATATATGCCGGAGTCTAGCGTGGGTGTTATTGTGTAAATCGTTATACAACAAATGTCATTGTCTTCTCGCAATACAAGTGACTTGGTTGACGACAAAAAAAGTGTTGTCAATGCCGTAGTTATTGTTACGGTAACTGAAACTCAATTATCGGCTACAACTAGTCTTAATAAAGAAACTTAGAGAGTCAAATAATACGTATTCACTCATGATCAGGATAAACAATCGATTGAATAGAGGCTGATTATTCACTGCGTATATGGAAGCCTCGTGAGTATCTGACTGCACGGGGGAGTGTACAATCATAGTATAACACGGTTGGTGTCGTTATGACCCGGACTATTCTGGATGACAATATACGCTCCATGGTAACGCCCGCCGCACTTGCCAACTTATAATCTATCATAGGTGTATATACGGGAGTTCTGAAGATGGCATATGCTATATTTACTTAGTCTTGGCTCATGTTTCCCGAATAATTCACATGCACCTACCTACTTACCATGAACCCCTTCGTCGTTCCCTACTTCGGGTGCCCAGTTAGGTGCTTAATGCTCCTCTTCAGCCTATGCCTGTTACTACTACCGTGCGTCCGCGAGATTGTAAATACGACGTAATATACTAACGGGATACTGGAAATAATAGAATTTACATTGTCTAATTGTTATTGGTGTATTAGCCTATCCTTTCTCTAGCAGTATTTTGACCCCAGGTGGTTGCTCGGCTGGGGATGTCATTGAGACCTGCTTACCTACCTAGGTACGTGGCTGTGGCAGAAGTATAATATAATGTTGTAATAAATGCAAATATCGACAAGCTCTGTGGCGCAGCGGAAGCGCGCCGGGCTCATAACCCGGAGGTCCTCCGATCGAAACGGAGCAGAGCTAATGTTTTGTTTGCGGCCTTTTTTTTCCTTTTCCGAGACTTCGTCCAGCCTAGGATTCTTTACGCGCCAAGGTACATATTCTACGTAGCAGGTAGTATCACCACCGATGTGGAGCTCTGTATGGCTCTAATACATACATGATATGGGTGTGTAAACGCTTGCATTCCCCGGCACTGGTTCCATAGCGAAATCTGAAAATTATAATGGCCAACTCTTTGAGCAATTCGTAGACTGGGGAACTTGTTATGCATGACTAAGGTCTTCATAGTACAATGTTGGTCGGTGCCTCGGCTGGCCATTTATATACCTACGTGATGTCGAGCTAGACTGTTATCCATAAAAAGCGCCCAAACCAAAACAGGATGATGGGTTGGGGGCTTGGTTAAAATGGATAGGGAACAGATCGGATTTGTCGCATATCAAGTAGATCCCATTAGCTGCCACTTAGGTAAATCTTGTTTAGTAGCAGATTGGTAAGATGAAGCTACTGCTTTTCTAGGTGTATGGTTGATATCTGATGCGGCCTGTATTTTTCTGAAATAGTGCAATCATCATTCGACCGGGATACGATAGTTGCTGTCTGTAGTCGGGTTTTGTTCTAGCCTATTGGTGCTGACTTTCTCCGTCTCTGTCTCTGTCGGCCTCTATGTCGGCGATCATTCCCCACAAGACGGACAATCTAGGGAGGGAGATGATGACGTGATCACGATCAAAATGGCGATATATATACTGTATTATCATCATCAGTTAATTCGGATGGTAGCCGGTGTTAAAACAAAAAAAAAAAAAAAAAGCCCGCGGCGGGTGTTGCGTCATCCTTTGTATTCCCCAAAACGCTGTATAAGAACCTGGTTTACTGGCTCTTGATCTAATGTGGGTTACTTGGGAACCGTGTGTGCTACTCTACGGCCGTAAAAGTTATCAGAACACCTCCCAACTACCGGGATAGAACAAATAAACATGTCTACTACCGTCCAGAAGAACCTGGTTGAGAAAAATGCCGAATATGCCAGCGGATTCGCCAAGGGACATCTAGCCCTTCCTCCTGCCAAACAGTATCTGATTCGTAGGTAGCTCTTGATTGCCGGCAAATATTGGCACATAAATTACCTTCTGTACGCATTGTCTAACGTCTATAAAGTTACCTGTATGGATGCTCGCATCGACCCGGCGGCTGCTTTCGGCATCGATCTTGGTGATGCCCACGTTATCCGCAACGCTGGCGGCAGCGCGAGAGATGCGCAGCGTTCTATTATTATCTCTGAACAGCTTCTCGGAACGAAGGAAATCCTGCTTATCAAGCATACTGGATGTGGGATGCTGACCTTCTCTAATGAGGACGCACACGACCTCGTTAAGAAGAACTTGGGGCCGAGTGCTGCTGCGGAGATTTCCACCCTTGACTTTCTACCTTTTAGCAACTTAGAAGATTCTGTGACGGAAGACGTCGAGTTTTTGAAGAGAAGCGCTACTGTACCTGACGACGTGGCTATTACTGGCTGGGTGTATGAAGTCGAGACTGGAAAGGTGAGACAGGTCGTCTAAGGAAGTCTCATCAAAATGGCGGCTAGGTAGGTAGGTACTTGGCTTTCCATGTGGTGCCAGTTTTGGTTTTACGAGACCACAATCGGATCGTATTCATTCTATCTATTTGCATCGTGCGGAAAAACATCGCAACTTTTTGGGACCTGAATAACCCATCTCCTTGATACACTTGAAATGAATCAAGTGGCGCCTAATGAGGCGGGGAGGAAAGAAAGAAAAAAAAGAAAGAGAATTCATCGCACGGCCCATTACTTCATCTCTTGCCTGCTGCTAGAAGCCAAGGATTAGGGAATGACCTTGAAGCAAAAGCCCACATGGAGCGTTCTGAATATCAACCCCTTTCGCAGTCTCCCCAGGGAACCCATCCCTTCTGCCTTGCTAAGTAGATTGTTGATGTTATGCGCAAGCGTAGGGAGCTGCACGTTGGAGATGATAGGCACCCGATCTCATCCAAGCTTTCTGCAAAACGACGTCTTTTTCCGGGTCGTGGATAGTTTTTCTCGTCGACGTCGAATGTGTTGAACGTGTAGAATCCGTGGCCTCCGGGCGCGAAACCGATGTCGTTTCCTAGGACCGATGATTCGAGCGGCTCTCCTTGGAAAACAATGTTCCGGCCTATCTGATTAATATGTTTTATGATCCCTTTGCTTCTTGATCATCCGCAAACACCATAATGCCACGCTCTCCCTGGGATCATGCTTGCGGCTGTATACTCCTATGTAGATCTGCTCATGCTCTTGGTTAGAATATAAATGGCCGAATACCACCGTAAGTTTTATTCGATGGGGTATACTGACATGGATAGGCCGTCTTGCTTTTCGGTAAGTTGGGCCTGCAAATAGGAGAATTTAAAAAGTACGAAGCCTGTGGAAATTAAGAGGTTAGGAATAAGACACCTGAGAATAGGAGACGACTCGCGAAACTGGAACAGACTTACCTCCCCGAAATTTATTGGTGCGAGAGAAAAGAAGAGAAGGACCTTTAACTTTGACTTTGATTTGAAAAACAGAAATGATTCCTGTCTACAGCACTTGGCATGTTTGGTGATTGTATCCGTTGCCTGAGCAGCTTATGCTGTAGCAGGAATCAACGAGCCGCCACCCGCTCCGGGAGGGCCCTGGTCTTCATGGCCTGGGTCACGATCGGGTCGGTCGGGGGGAGGTACGTAACTCTCATCGCTCTCACCTTGGGAATCATCGTCGTCTTCATCGTCGTCATCGTCGCCGACATCAGCATTGTTGTTATCACCTGCCCTGACTAAGCTAGTTACGCCTAGATCCTCGGACGCCGATTTAAGCCTATTCGAGCTTCCCCTGAAGCCGTGTAAACGGCGCACGTGGGCAACAAGGGAGTTAAAATTCGCGTATCTCCCAGGGCAGTTATACGCGCACGGCCATGATACACTCTTATCTTGGTTTCGAAGATATGCGGATCCTTTTTTGTGACTACTGCTCAGATGGGATATAATGTTGTGTTTTTCATTTTTCATTAAAGCCCAGCAGGGTTTGCCTCGGTTGATGATACCACATCTAAATCGTCCATCCGGACGAACGGACCCTCTTGCATCTGGCACGGCGGGCAAGCGAGCAGGGACACCCGCGTTGGTTCTAAGATGTCGGATATCTTTAGATTTCCCTTTCTTCTTGTCGCCGTTGCCCTTCTTTCCGCCATCGGGCTTTTTTGACGGCATTTCTAATATCAGCACATAATATAGTTAGCAGATCAATAGCCCGGTTCATATTAAATATTATGTGAGGAGTTATGGCTGTAAGACAGAGCAGAGGATGCAACCTATAGCATGGGTATGACGCATAATAGGGGCAGTCGGGGGAACAGATACCAGGGAAAGAGGCAGGTAGGTAAGGTACTGACTGGGTACTCTTCGCCGAGTCGTAGTTTGACTTGGGTGGGTGCGACGAGTAAGTATGGGGATTGTAGGCGCGAGAAGACACCGCGGGCGTCAGAATTTGGGTGCGACGAAGTAGGAAGGACTGGGAAAAGACGTATCCTGTACCCGTAGTAGTGGTCGACGAGGGCAACTTGGAAAAAAAGAGTGATGGCTGAATAGGTGTTAGAGGTTCTAAACGCCGTATGAAGTATGAAGTGTGAAGTATGAAGAAAAGCTTGGTGCCGGTGGGTGTGGATGGCACGGCGGGGAAACTGGTAGTAAGGATGAAAGTTGGCGGGGGAATGTGAAGGTAGTAGATATGGAAACCATGTATTAATCTAGTGGGAGCGGCAAAAATATGGACTCGCAACTTACCGCAGTTGATCAAGTGTTAGGTGTATCGGAAAGTTCGCGGCGTGGTTGCGGTATTAGGCGGCGGCGTGAGATGATGGCAGGCGCGGCGAACGGGTTAAGTCCCGGCGAGCAGGATAGGTAGTATTTCTACTTAGGTAAACCGTCTAACGGCAGGAATATTCCTAGGCATCTGGTAGAATACGAGTGTAATTTTGGAATATATCTGTTTCCTTAGTGAAGAAAAAAAAAATCAGGCGAAATGCCCGAAATCGACGAAGTGCGGCAAGTATCTCAAGGAAGACAAATATAATAATTCAATTTATTTTTACAATGGAACCGATCTCGAAGTCTAGGGCCCTATATGTCTTAGGGGACATTTTTAGGAGGTAGATAATAACGAACTTGCTTGAAAGCTGAGATGTGGCAAGATCTAACAGAAAGGAGAAAGTCACTTGCCAGCAGTAGGGGCGATAACAGTCCTGTTCTTACATCAGACTAGGATGCCATAGCTAGCTTCAGATATGAAGTACATGACTTCTTCCTTGATGTGACCAATGTAGGAATACGCCTACGGAAACTGCTACTAATCTATGGACACCACATCTATCACCTAGAGGGTTGTTGTGTCGGCCAAGGATAATCAGTGTGCGCCAGCCCAGTCTTTGACATTAGCCCCTGCCCTTTTATCAACAGCACCTATTGTGTAAAGTGTGAAACATCTCTCAACTAGGCGAGGGGTACCTCAAGTGGAGGGAAGTGGACCTCCTGGCCGAAGAAGACGATATCTATAACCATGACGATGGTAGCATCCAAAAAGACAACCCCCGAAATTGAACCATGGACTCGTGACATGGTACCATCAAGAACACTGTTAAGCAACTTGCCTTGACTACAGCACCAAGGTTACTAGTACAGCAATCATTGAAGTTGCTGGCTCTAAAGACCTGAATCCAAGTTGGGGCAGACTGGGGTATTTTACAATGGGAATGTGCAATCATTGGCAAGGTTTTGGTCGGTCCAGTGAGTCTGCTATCCTTGTCCAGATTTTATATGCGATTTCCATGGTAACATCTGCCTAGATACATTAGCAGAAGAGTAAACTTCGAAAATTCGTCGAACGGGTCCCCCTGAAGTCCGACAACGCCAACCAATTCCACAGAGTTGACACTGAGGCTATTATTAGAAACGATCAGTCGTCTATTCTAACCATAGCGCCGATTACGCTCTATCACCGGACTAGAACGAGTCCCATTGCGGTCAAATAGGTGATTTGGCAATAATTGCGAGAGTATTCCGGTCCTTCGCATGCACCTATGTCCGCCAGCTCTCTAAAAGAGCTGGGAAGATTCCAGATAATTTTAGGGAGCAGAGTCCAAGCGGTGCCAACCGGAAGGGCGAGAGAATGCGGCGGACGTGGAGGTTTGGGGGTGATATAGGAGACATTCTCTAGCCATTGGATTTCAAATTGGGCGCCATATGACGGGTCAGTATCTACGACGAATGATTTGGTCACTCCAAGAAAGATGTGCAATGTGAGGACTAGGTGGGGCATATATGGGACATGTTTAAAAGAGGCTTGGGTCTCGGAGATCTATCTGTGGTTGGCGGAATGTCCAAGGCTCTCACAAATTATAATTATTCTGAATGTTGTAGGCAATAGGAACAACTGTGAATTAACTCAACTTATACCAAGGTAGGTTACACTTAACTAAGATATGGGAGATGTAAGTCGTACTAGCACAGGTAGGGCCACCCAGCTTGACCTTGTCGATTTGTCTACCTTTATTCGTGGATACACTACCTATCGAGGTAGAATGCCATCTTAAAACATTAGCACCGTCACATGTTCACCAGAAGGCCCAGCGAATAGCAAAGCTCCTGATCTCTTGGTGGGGGTGTGGCTAATTTACATCTCCATACCATTTGATGAGTTTCCTGGGCAGTGTTCTCTATGCTTACCAGCCTATTGATGTTTCTAGGTGGAAAGGGCTGAGTCTGGGGAAATTTATGCCAGGGAGAGCCTTGGGTGATAGCGCGAACGAAAGAAGTCGACCAGCATGTAGGACGATTGTGTTCTAATTAAGGTCTAGATATCTCCCAATACACGGTCAAGGAGGCAGCGAATGAAAAATAAAACTAAACGGTGGGATGACTAAGGGCGTTTATATTTACTTCATCTTTCTCTCCACCTTTATTGTAGTCTATACATTATGGTATCCTAAAATGGTTCTGAGGGGACACCTACCTTAGGTACGGCACCTATAGCTATAATGGCATCTCACAGTCCGGGTCTATTGATTAAGTAGGTACCTAGGTAGAAATGTAAGGGTTAGGGAACTGGAGGTGACCACAACAGGTACAATACGTACCTAGGTATACTTCAGCAATGGATGATTGTATGTATTACCCCACCTTCCTAAATAGGAACATCCAACCAATTAGAAATTAGAATGATGGGTTTAATGGTGTCCTGGAAACCGCCAAACCGCCAAACCGCCAGTCATTTTTATTTTACTATACAGTTCAACACATAATGTGCCACATATCATTCTTAGCTACTAAAGCCACTGTAGAGTTAGGGGCTAAGGGCTGAATTATAGCGATTTACGCGCTGAGCTCCCTAAATCTATAGTGGCTCTAATGGCTAAGAATTATACGTGGCGCATTTATGTGTTGAACTCATGGACCCCGACCAGGGCCGGGGCTTATAATATACAATCAACATTATCAATCATCTGCCGGCCTGCAGAGGGCTGCGGGATGATGCCCGACCTGGCAGAAGTTAAGGGTAGTTCGATGAATCAATAACGCAACAAAGAATATACATATATGTAGGTAAGTATCTAGGTAGGTACCTAGTTATAGAACCATAAAGGATTTCACACCAACATAGAAATGAAAGACGCGCATCGCGGGTCTAGGACGGTTGAGCGAGGCCACCTCCGGGCAAGTCGCTGATCCCCATGGGCGACTAGCATATTGGAGAACTTCAATCTACGAGCACAAATTCCGATAATGCGATGGGTAGTGAATTCTTGTATTATGTCCCTCTTTCCCGAGTTATCCCTTAGGAATTTCCGTAACTTGACCACGGTACTCTTGCGTACGCGCTATGACACTCTCGAATATGTTTTCGGCCTGATCTGAACGGGTTAACGCGAGCATCTGTTGTACTTCTCCCATCTGTAATCCTCCAAACCGCGCCAAGTAGCCGAAGACACCATCCGACGCGGCGAACACGGGGGACTGTCCCCGGGCGGAGCCGAGCTACCTTGTACTAGGTCTAGCACCTCACTACTTCGAGACAGCAAGCTGTGAGTTTCACGGGCAAAGAGCTGCAGATCGAGTTCTCGGTCCGTCGAATTTTCAAATTGGTCGAGGAATATCGTGTCTATGTGGGATTTAACTGTAGGAGGGACGGGAACCTCGTAGACTCGACAGACCCTATATGCGAGAGTAGCCAGCGCTTCATGCACCTCCCGAAGAATCTGCTTAACGTTGGCCGTCTTATTGGGGTCGTGGGCCGGTGAACTTTCGGCGATGGTATCCTCGGGGATTTTAGTGTGGGTTGAGCCTTTGGGTTTTCCGGCTTTGATGAGTAGACATTGGGCCCAGATGGTATTCCAGGTCGTTCCAGTGTTATCGCTCTCGCATGCGGTTAATACGAGCCGACGAAGCTCCTCAGGGCTTAGGTCGTCGAGAATTTTCGATGTAGCCTTAAGGGATGCCATGCTGTTTAACCTGCCGTTCCGATTAGAATTAGTATTACGGTCTGCGCGAATAAACGACTGCCATCCATAACATACGAAGCTTTCCCCTCTAGAGCGGGCGTAATTCTTCTGGCGCTGGGTTGTGATGGTTGTGGAAGAGTGATGTTGACCGATACCCAGTACTGATCAATGGGTAGAAAAGGAAGCGGGCTTATGTACATGTATGTAGAAAAGGTTGCACCAATGTACATGCCTGGGTACCTACCTGGGTACCTACCTACCTAGGTACCTAGGCAAGCTAGAAGAGGCGTCTAGTTGAAGGAGGTCCGATAATGGTGAATACCTACCTACCTACATATTGAAGTTTACTGGGCAGGTGCCTACACGTAGGGTAATAGGTACTTTACCTACCCATAAGTGAGAACTCTAAGAGCTGAAGGAATACCTGTAAGGCATACATTAGGGCTCCTTTTTTTGTCTCGCAAATCCCCACACATGCGGATTACATATAAGTACGGACCATTTGTCTTCTTTCCTTCTCATGTTTGGGCCGGAGTTGGCCTTGGTGCTATACAACTCATTTCTAAGGTGATATACGTAGGTACCTAGGTAGTCAATATGCGCCAAAAGAGACTTTAATGGCACATTAGAATTAATTTGTTGAACTATGTATAATACAATATTCATGTACCTAGGTAGGTAGGTATGCACCTATCCTAGTAAACCTCTACGCGAAGTTGGAATAGAGCTAAATCTCTAAATGCTTAAGGATATAAAATTTTTGTCGTCCTCGTTTCTAGGGGGGTCTCTATGTTACTATTAGGTACCTACCTACCTCCCTAGGCAGTGGAAATCTTATGGGATTTAAGCTGCGATAAGATGTCATGATAGCACCCCGAGCCCAGCCCTTAAGTACCTGGGTACCTAGGTAGGTTTAGTAGGTACTTAATTACCAGGTACTTTCGGCCAAAACTTGAAGTACCTACATGTAGTTAGCGAGGCCAATATTCGGAAGTTAATAGAAGATAGGAGCAGACATCCGGGTTGGTTTAGGGTTTTTGGCGCTGTCCCGAGTTCCTGGAGTCCGGATTGCTGCTACATGCATAGGTCTATATTATACTGGAGGTAAAGCGCCTAGGTACCTATATACCTAACATAAGCACGGGGAACCCCTTACGCCCAACTCCAACGCTCCCATTCCCGCGGGATAGGTACCTATATATGCTACCTAGGTAGGTACCCAAGTAGGTACCTATATCATCGGGGGTATTTGGTAACATCTGAGACAATAACCCTACGAATCGACTCAGGCGTATGGAGGGTAAAATGTTCCTAATTACATTGAATAGTACAGGTAGGTATACACAGTTAGATATGAGTTGTGTGGAGAAGCTTCGTTTCCCTACCGCTTCTAGACAATAGTATAACACATATGTATAAGATCTTGGGTTCCGTTAATCGAGAGTCGATACTGTTGTTATGTTTGCGCGTCAAATACCTCAAATAACCCAAATAGGATTAAATGTATAGAAGGGGGTCGGTGTTATACCTCCGTACGCCTAGATATTAGGCAAAATCGTACCTTAATACAACCAAACCCCCTCATGCTCAACACGATAGCGAGCACCACGTATCATGTATCTGGGTACTTATCTTGTGGCCGTTTACTTTTCAGTCTATCAGGTAACTGCATACTTACCTAACTAGGAACCTAGGTAGGTAGGTATATATAGGCGCGTATAAATCTTACGTAGGTAGGCAACGTACTAATCACCATCTTCGATTCCCACGGCTATTACACATAAACCCGGTTGCCGGGTTTGACACCTTACATATAGGAAACCAACTATCTCAACGTCCATCCTAAATTATATTTTCCTACAGTATTATCTGACATTAGCTCTCATGTACGTCCGATGAAATGCACTCTTTTCACATTACCCTGGTTACGCCGCTCGTCAGCTGGATGGTCTCAGCTCATAGTTTCGTATCCAACATAAATATCAATGGCCTTTCATACGATGGCTTCCGCCCTACTGAGCCGGATACGCACCCATTCGCTATCGGCTGGGCGACAACAGCCTTCGACCAGGGATATGTAAACCAGTCCGGGTATAGTACGGAGGAAATCATCTGTCATAGGGGTGCCAGGAATGCGAAGGGCCACGCTCCTGTTCCCGCTGGGAGTGTCATCCATATACAGTGGAATGGTTGGCCCGAAACCCACAAAGGCCCAGTCATCGACTATCTTGCGGCCTGCGGCCAATCCTGCGAGATGGTCGATAAGGACACCTTGAAATTCGTCAAAATCAACGAACTTGGTTTGGTGGATGGCTCCAAAGCACCGGGCGTATGGGGCTCGGATCGGCTCATTGCAAATAACAACTCGTGGATGGTCGAGATTCCTAAACGGATCCAACCGGGTTTTTACGTTTTGCGAACCGAGATCATCGCTCTACACAATGCTTCTCATGAGCTCGGAGCACAAAATTACCCCCAGTGCATCAATTTGCAGATCGTCGGCGATGGTTCCGAACTACCGTCGGGCGTTCTCGGTAGGGACTTATATGACCCGAATGACCCCAGCGTGCGCTTAGATATCTACGCTGGAGTATCCACTTACCATATTCCGGGCCCGCCTCTTATAGCCGGAGTAGAGACGGTGACGCTCAGTCATCCTCTTCCAACCGGAAGCGGGACGCCGCTCACTAGGGTCGTCGCGTCGATCTCGCCGACTCCCGTTTCCACTACTGTCCCGGCCAACACCATGAAAAGGCGTGAAGGAAAAGAGGGGATATAGTAAAGCGATCGATTGCTGTCTTCTTTTGGATCATTCGAGCATGTGATCGGGAGCCGCGGGTTGGGTCTGTAAGATATAACCTTTTAAGTATATACTTCCCGACGTATGTTTCGATGTCACCGCCCTTTATTTATGCGTAACATCTAAGTTATGTAAGATACCTATGCACCCCCGTAAGAAGCTTTCGCCTCAGTTCCGGGTATGCTTTGCAAGATCTTTCTGCGGAGAAAGTCGAGGTGCTTGGTATAAGATCTTAAAGGCAGTCACAACGACACCGGTGGAGCGAATCGTAGTACGGGTCTTGTAGGGCACGCAGTTCCATAAGTGCCCGAAAGTTTTCTTCCTAGGTGGCTGCTGATGTTAAAGCCGTGCGCAGCCTCTATCTGAATAGCCCTTGCTCCGTGACGGACCTCTCGGTCCATTACCTTTCTGAGAAAGCTCCTGAACATCTGAGTGCAGCGCGCGAGCCAGACGGATAGACTTGCGAAGTTGCGATGCTGCGACATACGATGATTATATTGTCCAGGAGTACCCTCTAGTAGGTTTGACGGGGAGCTGTTTGAGCCGCACAATGCTAGCGAACTTGGGCTTGGCGGTCGAGCGAATGCGACAGCTCCGAAGATGTTGGTAGTAGGCCTTGCAGGATCCTTTCGGTGTATTACGGTAATCCATGTCAATATTTGAACCTGCTAGGATGTTCGCCCAGCCGGTTATTGAAGAGCACTCCTGGACCAATAGCTGATTTTCGGCTCTAACCTGTGGGTGAACAACGGCGCGAAAACGGCCTCAGGAGTATATGAATCAGGTACAACAGGATCGACGGGCGTTCGCAACGGAAGAGTACCACGCACCGCCCCCCGGACGAACGCCGGAGATAAGATCATCTTTAAGTGCTGGTCAGTCAAGCCGGTGTTTCGAAGAGAATCGAAGCGAGGCCAGGTGTATTAATTATTCGCTATAAAATAGCTCTGTAACGACGGGCGTATTAGTATTTCCATTGATGCATTATTAATATTATTTACCTACACTTGAGGCTATAATGGCGCCGATCTCGATGTTCACCGCTCGCCGTAGTATTCCTCATTATTCTTCAACGCCCACCCGCATCTCGTAAGCCAAAATATCACCATGGGCGGTGTGGTCAGCAGTCCCAGCACGCCTCCCTGAATGAGCTTGAAGACCTGCGGTGCCCACACTTTGTCGTAGTACCAGTCGTCACCTCCCCATCTGCCTTCAAGGACGAGAAAGCCGATACTGGGGCCCCACACGATGGGGAAGAAAGCTACAGCTATGAGTAGAGCCCGCAGGATTTGGGAGCGGAAGAAGCTTAGCCAATGCACGACGCTCCTGACTTCGTGCGTCTCCTTAGGGCGATCGAGAAACATGAACCAGCGCATGAACCGATTCTTAGGCTCCGGGATGAAGCCGATGGGATGCACGCCGCCCTTTTTCAGATCCCAGTTCACAAGGAAGAGCTCTATATGCCATGTGATGAGGCACTGAATGATGACAGTGACTGCAGAGTCTCCAGCAAGCGTGTTTGGGAACAGAAATAAGCGAATGGGCCTCGTCGCGACATCCTGGGTGGCATACATAGCTGTGATAGTATTAGAGAATAACGATACGACCGGAGTTACGGGGTCGGTGGGGACGTCTCAATTACCATATGCGATTGCGAAGTTGATACCACCAGAGAGGATCATAGCGCCTAGGCCGTCGAGGACGAAAATGTAGAAGATTTGGTGAGCAGTGAACTTTTCCGTCGGTTCCTTGAACGTAATATGGGCATTACTTGCGATCACCTCCTGCTGAGATCCGCCATCAGGGCTAGGGCTGGGATCAGCTCCGGTGGCTGCTTCGACGTCAGCCGCCGGTTCCGCCGCCGGCCTGAAGAGAGGATTTATCGCCCACGGCATGGCTGGCGAACGACGGCGCAGCAGGGGAGAAGGGGACGGTAGGAAGGGGGTATTTGGACAGGGAGATGGCAATATGGGCTCGACCTATGCGTCATATCATGTTGACGATAACTTATACACCTAGGTAGGTAGGTAGGTAGGTAGATAGGTAGGTAGGTAGATAGGTAGGTAGGTAGATAGGTAGGTAGGCGCCTGATGTACTTGAGGTAGCTTTAAGTGAGACTGGTAGCTATGACGGGACAGCTTCTTTCATTTCTTCCGTTCGAATGCTGACAAAGGAAGAGGAAAGGAAGTGGAAAGAAAAGGGAGGTTTAATAATGATAAGAGACGGTAATGGAATAATAATAGGTGGTACCCTTGAGCAGGTACCTACCCTAGGTATCCATATTCGCAGGAACCTCAAAGCCAGCGGGGCCATTTTTCGCCTTAGGTGCCTCGACCCCCTTAGTAATCCGTACCTCACGCCTAGGTCCCTAGGTACATGGTACATGGTACTTACCTAGGTTTAATAATAATGGTAATGATGATGGGGTTTTCGTATTGATTACTGAGCTTTAGTTTGTTCTGATTGTTTCCCTTGAATACCTAGGTAGGTAGGTAGGTACCTAGGTAATTAATATAACCAAGCTGGGGCTTGAAAGGGGAAGGGAACAAAAAAGAAAAAAAAGAAAAAAAAAAAGTAGAGGGAGAACCAGGGTCCAGAGGCGGTCTATCAAGGGTCCATCTAATTTAACATGTAAGGGTCCAAACACGCGGAACCCGAACCCAAGTCCAAATCTACATCTGCCAGCTTCCATTTCTCCTTCCCTCTCGTCTCTCCCCGACCTGCACATTCTTCATAAGCATTCCCGACATTCTTCAGGATCGCTTAGGTGATGTAGGAATGGATTCCCTCCGGAAGCGTCGGCATCCACTCGGACGACCGTAGCTAAGCACAACCGGCCGAGAGGGCGTCTTATTGGTGGGTGTCTATCGTTGACGGATAGTATGATTGATTACCCTAAATAACTTATACTTAATTCCTGTTGGCATTGATGACACGGTATCTTGGGTGCCTAGGTAAGTACTTAGATAGGCGCCTTAGGTACCTATGTAGGTAGGCATAACCATTGTTATAATGGCACGTAACCGGTATACCTACCTAGGGACATACAGTGGCCCGCAAAAAGAAACGTCAAATACGTCTGTTATAACCTAAACTCATCATGTTTAAACACTTATAATATATAATATTTATATATAAACAATATATATAAATTTACCAATTTATAAATAAATGGTAAAATATTACTTTAACTTTTTTACATTTTTTTTTATAATTTTATACGTAGTAGGAAAATGCGGTAAAGTGGTTACATTTTGAAGATAATGGTGTTTTGTATGTAAAAGAGGTCATTTCCTTAACAATTAAGTGCTTTTTTTGCCATTTTTTTCTTTAAATATAAATAAAATAACTACATAAATTGAAAAAAATAAAATAAAAAAACTAAAGCAATATTTTCTCAATTATTTATAATATATTAAGAATTTATATATTATTTATATATAAATATCGTGCGTAATAATTGTTTGAAGTTAGTAAGATTTAGGTGTAAATAGGTGTGGAAAATCCTATTTGACGTTTCTTTTTGCAGCTCACTGTAGGTACCTACCTGCCTACCTACCTAGGTACCGATGTATGTATTATAGGGCTATTGATAATGTAAGCGGTAATCTTGCGGAAGCGCGCAACACCCGACTCGCTAAACCCATCATTAATAGGTACCTATCACCTACGTGCCCACATATAGCTACCTAGGTAAGTACCTACCTACATACGACTTGTTTGGAATTATTCCGGGTTAGGTATCCACGTACCTATCAGTTGCCATTCAGTGTAACTGATTAAATGTCTTCTACCTATGTGTAACTGCGTCAGTCTACCTCCATGTACGCATGTACCTAGGTACCTGATTAATAACGCTCCGGAAACGCGTAACTCCACTGCATAGGATAGACCCGACTACCGACACCTATTATCCAGAGGCGCACGTACCTAGGTGCTTAAGGAGGTACCTAGGTAGGTAGCATATTCAGCTTCATACCGTTAATCCAGGTACCAAGGCAACTGCACGGTTAGGTATTATATACGCCTAAAGAGGGTATCTAGATGTCTTGTATAGGGGGTAACGTAATACAATACCTTACCTAGGTAGGTATGTACCTACCATTTCACGACTCGTCAGAAAAGAAAATTTTCAAAAAAAAAAAAAAAAAAAAAAAAATTTTAGGATACAAAATAAGGGAAAAGGGAAAGGGGGGGAAGAAAAGAAAAGAGAAGAAAAGGGGACAGCCGCATAAATAACCAGACTCAATCGGTTCCGACGCTTCCGCCTGTTCGCCGCTCTTTCGAAAACTCCCGACGGTTTGCGGTCGCTTCAACGATTTAGCACTCGTTGTAATACACAATCCTCGACGGGTAGCCTGGCCGCCGAGAGAATAGGCCGTGGAATGCTCGCCAGCTTGCGCTACATTCAACCGTGGCACATATCGTACATGGTTAGGTGTTTGAGAGGGCATGATTGATCTGTTGACCTGGCTACATCATCACGGTTCTATGAAATGCGATTGTGCTGGTAACGATGGCTCTCCCAGCTAGATTTGACCCCCCATTTCATAAACCCCCCATCACCAAGATCGCAGCTTGGGTAGGTAGGGTTGTGGTATTGAACCACGCCCGTACCGTTCTTCCCTGTCTATTCTCCATCTCGATTTCCGGTATCCAAGCGAACACAGCGAACTACATCGGGCTCAAAGCTTCGAAGGGGATTAGATCCTAATCCCCTTCGAGTCTATCGCGTGGAAACCTCCGGAAAGTTGATATAGGAATACGTGCTCCTGATGCCATATGCCTCCGGTCGTCAAGAGCCAAACCTCTTGCTCAGGGCATCGTACAAGGTTTGGTTAATTGGTAGGATGCTCCCATGTCTCAGATTACTCGGAAATCCAGAACGGCTGCTTGCAGCCCATTTATTTCCTTTTGGATCCGTACTCTCGTACGGGCGGTACCCATCGCCTCCATAGAAATCTAGAAGGACGTGGATCTTGGCGTCATCCTCGTTATCGCGATACGCGGCCGGGCCCTCGACGCCAGACATGATCGTGGCCTTACTTCCTCCCGCCCGAGTCCAGCTCCCGAAAAGTCCAGTCGCGGTATACTCCAGGAATACGGTCTTGGCTGTCTCGTCCTTCATGAAACGTAGATAGTTCTTCCCTTCCGAGTCAAGCGGCAGGATGTCAAGGTCGATGATATTGGTCGGCGCGTAATCTATATATGTCTGCGGAGTACTGAAGGTCCTGAAATCGCTAGTATAGGCATATCTGATGCGAATATTAGACGGAGAACCGGTGTGCCGGCTATCGGAGGTAGAGTACTAGGATCCCTCGTTAACCAGATGCTGCTCATAGAGTTGAAGTTGACTCACAAATTTCGAGGCCCAGTGGACCAGATACTGGCCTGCACTTGTCAATATCATCTACACCAGAACATTTATGAGGGGGATTAACTTTTTGAAGCGTCCCATAACGCCTCTGGCGCCCACACCATCCCAGCACTGGGGTCTTCCACAGTGACGAGGCGCTCGCCGTTGAAGTCCACGAGGTCGTTGCTTTCCCAAACGAATATTCCTCTAGAACCAGTTCGCTGTGCTGCATCCCAATTTGTCTACGTCACTATCAGCGAGAAGCCCTATATCTATGTGACATCACCTTCTTTACTTTTCCAATGTTGAGATCGGTCCCAATAATGTACCATTTTTCCCCGGCCTCAGCACCACCACCCTGGACGAGATATGGATCTCGAACCCCGCCCGTACCTTTGGTCGGACGCAGGACAGGTTGTCCTCCATTCAACGGCTTAAAGGAGAGGGGGTCGTTGCCATTGCTGAGATAGAAATATACATAAGGATCTGCCCCGAGAAATATCGCACCGAGATAACCAACCAGTCCTGTATCTGCACGGCTCTCTACTTGAACCCCTAGCTCATTTAGGTCAAGCGGGCTGCCCAACGATAGATGGAGGCAGACACCAATCGAGATAGCAAGGCGAAGCATTCGACGGATAGACATGGTTGCGGCGATCGCAGCGACGGAAATAAACACGAGTCCCGAAATCCTGGATATCAACTCAACGCACGTGGAGCAGATCTCGCATTTTTATTAACCACCCTCGGGGAATCGAAGTCCGAATCGACCAATCCTAAGCCGTTGAACTTGCCATCCCGGCGCTTTAGCCTTAGGTCTCCTCTGTTACGCTTGTGGCTAAAGGCTGTATATGTACCTACATACCTACCTATATTAGACATCATATATTGTGGAAACCTTGACCGGCCGTTAAATATGGTCATTGTATAACGCCGCTTCGTTTCGATTCACTGCCTATATATTATCACCCGAATATTCCTGACAGTTCATGGAGTGATAGAGATAGGGTTGTTTCATTCACCACATAGTTAAATTCGTAAAACAGAGAAGATATAAACAAAGGCCCGCGGATAGCCTTCACGTTACAATCAACTCAGACGGTTTAGGCCATAAGCCATTGTCAAGGTGACAATGATTATGGAGACGGTCAACCGGGAAAGAAAGTGATAGGTGGGAATTGACTCAAGTTATATTTCCCTCGGTACCCCCCCGGCATTTTAGTATGAATGCAGCACAATTATTTACGTTTCTTATGTTGCCGCTACCCTATACGTACGCCTAGGGAAGGCAAACTACCTCTCCTTCATTAACTGTCATCAGGAGTACGAACATATTAAGAAAAGGTTGATCCCCAACACCTAATAATCCTGTTCCTTTATTAAAGCAATAATTTAGTTGATCACGACCCAGATAGTCCGTCGATGAATCCTAGCTTTCATTCTTCCTCACCCTCGGTACTCCATACATGCCTAAGCAAGGCACATCTCTATTCATACCAAGGTAGGTTAAGGTTCTAGAAGTCAAATCCCTGGATTGGCAAACGAGCCAACACATAGCTCCATCTCATTCTGCCGCGGTCTAATCATACCTACTCGTAGTTTGGTTAGCCGCACCCCTCTGTTCTATCATACTTCATTCTACTCGCCGATTCAATAATGCTGTCCTCTTCGACTTCCTGCGACTCGCAACCCGTAAGTACCTCATCGTAGTCATCAAGCCACCACTCTCTAGTATTCAACCCTTCAACATTCTGTACTTCAAGAATACCTTCTGAGGCCCTTTTCCCCAGAGGTTTCCAGAAATGATAGAGGAAGAATATCCCTAAGAGGACCCAGCAAAGACCCATAAACCCCATGACACTGGTCATAATTTTCATCCCATAAGAAAATGAGGCTTTGGCAGTGGATGCTTTGATAAAACATTGATAGGTATGCATCTTTGCCGTCTTTGCCTAGGACTGTGGAATATGATTTGTATGTCTCGATAGTTGTTTAGACGTCGAAAAGCGGTCTGCTGATTGGGGGTACCTTGGGTTCTTACTGGTGCGTCTTCCTTCCTCGCGTTGTATGGGATGTTGACTGAGTATTCCGTTGAAAGGTGATATCCTGCATAGGTACAGCCCGCTTCGGCTCGATTTGTGAAGTATTATAGCCGCTCTGGTGAAGAGAAGCTCGCCCCTAAGGAGTACTGACTCACCCCCAACGCAATGCGAGCCGTCACCGGCTAATCGAAAGCAAGTGAAGGGAGTTTAGTTATCTAGGTGATGGCTTATGATTTCCCAACTATTTGGTTCTTAAGAGTGTCGCATGCCCTTGATCAACGTATCATTCCAGATCTTCCCTAGAAATAGTCGAGTAGGATGTGTGGATATCCACCCAACAATGCGTAGGTCGGCAGAAAGAGAATACCTAGAGCTTACACACCTGACACAGCGTATAGGCAAACGAAGGAAAAATGAGTGAAGATATCAGGGCCTGTGAGTATGGTCAGTTTGTTGATTATTATGGTATTTTGCCCGTGGTCATCGATCCTAGCAGAAGAAGATACTCGTCCTTCTAACCCTAGTACATCCAACTGCCGTACCAGATATGATGACTACTTATCTTGATATATTGGACCGAAAGACCAATGGCTAGTCACGTTAACTATAAATAATACTTACCATACGACTGCTTCGATATTTAGAATAAGTTACATGCTCAATATAAATAACGCAGCGAGGATAATAGAAATGAGTCAATAGAGATACATAAATTAACATCCTTTAAGCAGTATTATTTCTATTTCATTCCCCAAGAGCGCCGAGACGACGTCGTAGACGTAATGTAACACGTTTGCCGACGTGTCGCGTATCTAAAGCTGGGGGATAATTAAATTTTTAATAACTATTAACGACGTAATACGGAAGACAAAAACAGATAACTGCTTTGAGCGCCCGTCAGGGCCGCTAGTATTAATCACAACGAGTCATTTAAAGGGGCGAATTAATATATAATTAGAGTTATGTCAGGACATGCCTGGCTCTGCGTGAAAAGGGGGTTGAGCGAGCTTATTACCTTAATAAGCGCGTTTGCGTTTTTGATACCTTGCCGAAGCGACACATTGCATATAACGTTAAAGTAACCCAGCCTCTACAGTAAACCTAGCAGCGAAGATGGAATACGGCCCGATGAGCGCGGTGTTTTATATTATAAGGGAAGAATAAGTACAAGCGAAACCCTTATATGACCGATGGAGTAATCTACTATACGTTTCTTGGCTAAATCTGCAAAATTCAACATACCATTGAATATTCATATCATATAATAAGCCGGGCCAAACTTGAGAAATTGCCGGAGAGGGATATAGATTTGAGATTATATTATTTAACCGGTTAGATAACTTAAGTCAATGAACCCGACGTATAGAATTTGGAGAGACGAGAATTTTAATATTTATATCATCCCAGCTTCGTATAACTAGAGAGAGTAAATAACTTTGTGGTATTATCTCTTATGACTTAAATAATAGGGTTATTAAATAGTTTCATCTTATGTCTAATTGTTACCCGACATATCCTTAAATTAAGTAAATATAATAACTAGCGAGATCGAGGTAACTATATAAAACACGGCGTTTAATATAATACTTTTCCAGTTATTTAATCTAGAATTATAAAGAAAATTAACGGATTCGAGACTATGAAGATGTTATAGATATTTATGTCATAACTAAGTGTCACGGTTCGGTGCGGTGGGCCCAGCCCTGCTGGGCAACCGGCACCGAGGCTCCGGCCGGATGCGCCGCCGGAGCCTAGATACAAAACTGCGGTTCTTCGAACCGCGATTTAATTTTCTCTCTTTTCTTCTTCATAGCATCAACAAGATTCAGTCCCTAGTCCTTGATATCACGCGCCGTGCCACTAAGCGTATTTAATAGACTTCACAAGACATCTTAATACATATTCAACGATTACGTAACGCTAACAAATGAAGCATCCTAAGGGGGTATATTTTATCATGAAAGTATACTTTAATAAATTAAATCCAATATATTATCATGCATTATATTCGCAGTAATAAACGACAAGATACTTTCTAGTTATTAAAATAAAATAATACCATGGAATCCAACTACAACTCCATTGAAGTCCTACTCCGCTAATAAAGAAACATACAACAGAATAATAGTGACGAGGAATGATTTTAAAGAATTAGGTCGTTCTTCAGGAGTTACTAGACATATTAGCGAGTTCTATGAATTAATTGGAGGCGGATTGCGGACGAATCCAACTGTGAGTAGGAAACGATGAAAGTAAGAGTATACATATTTTTGTATGGCCCCCTCTATTTCTTGTGGGTACATCAAAATCCTCAACAAGCTTTTATCTAGCTATGAAATCAAGTTTATTTCTTTGATCTCGTCATCCCTCAAGCAGTGTCCCTTGGAGAGCAAATCAGAACAACTGGACAGCATAACATGGAGAAAGAGAAAGCGGGGGAAACGGGTTATGTAGTACATAAACGGAGATAGAAATCAAGGGTATATGAGGAATTATAGTGTTAAGGCGTTGGGTAAGGAGGATGGCCGAAGGGGTTGGGAGCGTGTTGTATTCACGAAGGAAATGATGCCACTTACAGCAAAGCCAATTCTAAATCACCGTGGATTCTCGCTTTCAATGTGACCTCAACCTCCAGGTTGAGGTCGAGTCTGAGACGCAAGGTGTCGGATTTTCCGCCACCGCCGCCGCCCTGGTTGTTAAGTGCGCCGCCAGCGACGTTACTCAATGTGCTTGTCGCAGAGTTGGTTAGGTTGCTAGCCGTTTCTCCGACGTTATTAACGGGAAGCAGCTGGTCGACGCCTCCGATGCCACCGAGAGGGCCACCCTGTTGCTGCTGCTGTTGCGTCTGCTGATTGCGCTGGCGTCGGCGTCGTTGGGGCTGGGGCTGCGGCGCCGCTTCGACATCTTCCGCACTCTCGTCCTCGTCTGAGTACCGTTGGTTCTGCGGCTCCGGCTGCGGAGCGGTGGCCTCTTGTCGTCGCGACTGGTTACGGCTGCGACGACGACCCTGGCGCGATCTGGACCCGGATCCTGAGGGGCTTGGGGAGGACATTTTCGATTTTATCGTATTATGGGCGCGAGGGACGACGTTGACAGTTTCGAGAGTCGTACGTCAAGTTCAAGTTTGGTTAACTGTATTGAATGAGAAAGAAGCAGTAGTTCGAGACTTTCATGGGATGATTATATGTCCAAAATATCTGATTTTGACAATGCCGGACTAGAGCATTTACATAAAATAACGCCTCGGGCGAGTCACTTAAACTATACGTCGGTATGAAGCCCTAGAATAGGGTGTCGTGGAGAGGGAATACGTCATCATTAGTCTAGATCGGGCAATTCGTTTGTTAGTCAAGGGCGTGTAGCACAATGGCTAGAACCCTGATTTTACGCATCTGTAAGTTTCAAGTTTCATACCTCCTCCCAATATCACTACGTTCCTTTAATTGGAGTTGTGCAAATTCTTGAGTGGCTTGGAAGTTGACGTAAAGCCACAGGGAACCACTCCGTCGATCTCCAGATCTCAGCTATACAAGGGGGGTGGAGAGTAAAAGGGGGCGTGGAAGTCCTATTATATTACATGGGTGCCAGGGGAAAGTTTGGCTCTGGGAACAAGTTTTTTCAAGTGCCGGGCTTGCATTTTTGCTACCAAAATTACTCTGTACCCTCGTATTTCTATTTTATGAATCTCCCGAGTTGACTTTCCAAGTTAAGTGCCTAGAAAAAAAAAAAACCCCCCGAATCTGGTTTCCTAGTCTCCTCTCGTATATCGACTAGAGACGCCGAGCTGTAACTCGCGATGTAAATTGATATCTACCACATCGCAATCCAACATATCGTCTAAATTCCCCTCTTTGTCGTAATGGACGTTCCATGTACCCTCGTCGTTCTTAACTGCCACAAAGGATTGCCCTCCTTCTAGTGTCAGCCACTCTTCGTCTTCCGTCCAACTCCACGGCCCAATGATATGTCCGATAGTCTCAGATCTTGATCCGTGACGTAGTAGCCCCGTGTCCTTGTCGGCGTATATCCAATTAAGCATCGGCGGGTCGTCTGCTATGGGCGCTACCAGGCCTTGGTGATTCTCCGGCCCAGGGTAGCCGAAATAGTAGCCGTTAAATTGGTAGCCCTCTACCGGGCAGGCCGGGTGGTTCAGGTAGAGCTGGTATAAGGTTTAGAATATGGATTCTCTGTTTGGTGAGATGAGGAGCTGAATGTGTCCCTGAAGCCGTATCTGCCCATTTGTTAAGTGCTGAGCGTACCTTTTTGTCCTTGAAAACTACGAACGCGTTCTGCGGCGGCGAAATATCGTCGTGCGAAAAACTTGCTGTTAATTTAAATTTTATCCTTTCTTTCGCTTGTTGGTTTTGTTTCTTCTGAGCGTCAATTGCTTCTGCGACGCCGATGACTGTCGGGATAGCTCCAATCGTAAGCAACCCGAGCGTGGACAGAGCCATTAAGCCTGTTAATTAAATGGTACAAAACACAAACTCCGCATCGAACTTCGAAGATCCCTCGTGCTCTAGCGCGAAGGAGGGAAGAATTGACGAAAGAGCGACGAATCTTGGCCAGAGTGTGTGGGGTGTCGAAACAGGTTTTAAGCCTCGTCGTTTAGCTCTTCGGACGTGCTTGGATGATGAAATTCCACTTACGCCACACGCGCGGTCCTCCTCATACGAGCTATATTCTCAGCCACGGGGACAGGGTGGCCTTGGAACCTATGCATATGCGTGCCCGTCCAAGGCAATATGACTTCACGCTTCGAAAGAAGGTGTGGGCGAGGATCGCCCGGTATGACCTGGGTGTGCATGTGCGATTACTGTATGATGGGATGACTTACGGGTTCTGGATGCCGAGTTGGGCCAGGGTTATCGAATGCTGCCTCTCGATTGGGGATACCATCCCCATTGCGTCACAGCTCCCAGGGCTCACCATAATTCTGCGAATCAAGTATTTAGAAAATTTTATTTTCAATCTAGACGATAGAATAAAGAGAGTTGTTACGAAGGCTGGCCCAAACTTTCCCATACCTACTCATGCTTCGATTTTCATTTTTTCGATTCAAAAGAAATATATTGATCTCAAGGAGTCATCATGTCATCTAACGATGAGAAGCCATCCCAGCAAGCTCAAGAGGAAGGGGAGGAGCAACAGGAGCCACAGGAGCAATCATCGGCGCAGGCTGAAAGAGGGCAACACGGCAACGACGAAGCAAACGGAGGCCGGAACAGGAGCCCGGACGGATTAAGGCGGGATGGCGACCAACAGAACGAGGATAAGCCAAAGCAAAGAGGCAAGGCAGAGGATTACGAAGGAGAAGACGATGCGAATAGAAACGGACACTCCCAGTACGGGTCTGATGCCGCTTCCGAGAAGAAGCCGCCACCTAAGCCAGCGCGCGCCGAGTCCGAGAAGCCAAGTCGATCGCGACGCCGTCGCCGAAACCAGCCGGCGTGGATGGAGGATGACAAGGAGAATGACTACGAGAAACAGGTGGGGCCCCGTCGACAACGCCAACCGCTACCACAATACCAGCCGCAGCAGCAGATGCAAATGCAACAGCAACCTCAGAAGCGAGATAGTGGGAAGAACCCGCTAAAGTTGCGACTGGACCTTAACCTTGAGGTGGAGGTAACGCTTAAGGCTCGGATCCACGGTGATCTGACTCTGGCTCTCTTGTAAGTGGTTTCACTCCCTCACTCCCTCACTCCCTCACTCCCTCACTCCCTCACTCCCTCACTCCCTCACTCCCTTACTCCCTTACTCCGTAACCTGCCAACAACACCAACCCACCCACTCGTCAGTCTTCGTCGCGTGTTAGCATGGACTCCTAGATTTAGAGCCCGTTGCGCCAATATGCTGGTTACCCACCGGACTGACTTCTGCAAAAGTGATAGTTAAAAGATGAGAGAGACAATGACTAACAGCCTTGCTCGTCGCTAACAGGGAAGGGTTGTGAGCCTGTTTCGTGCTGTCGAAAATTGAAACCCGGGTTCGTTATGCAAGGCGCTGCAGTGATAAGATGCTACACCAACTCAGATATAGGACGCTAGGTTATAGTATAGTTCACACGCACGCCCGGGCGAGGGATTCTGCCCGTTCGGTATCGAAAAGAAGGCGGAAAGAAGGTGGCTAACACTCTATTGGTTAAAGCGAATCTGTGGATTTTCTCGGCGCGATGGTATGAAGGCGGGTTTAGAAGGATTAATACCATAATGTTTATGTTGCTTAGGTATAGAGAGATACTTGAATAGAGATGAATACTAAAGGCACCATGCTCGGGCATGGCATTGTTCGGGTACCTATGTGGTCGGGTGAGCGCCGTAGCTTAGGTCTGGTAGCATTAGTGCTGGGGAGAATGATGGAGGGGGAGAGGGGGGAGGGGTTCCGAATCTCGATCTGAAATCAGCATTAATACCTACCTACCTAGGTACATAGGTAGGTAGGTACCTAGGTACCTAGGTAATGCCCACATGCGTGAGAGAGGTACCTAGGTACCTATGTGCCTAGTGGCGGGGTAGTAGGACCGCTCTGTGGCTCACCACTTTCGTACCCAAGCCACACAGAACGCGTCAAAGCTGCTCAGAATTTCCCGGTTTTCCAACTTATTTCTCTCCCCAATATATCGGACGTCTTCGTCCCCCAGAAACTCTTCAAGCACACCTAATTAAGCAACAACAAAAACACATAATGATAAGTGTCCATGTTAATGTTCATGTCAATGTCTTGTTGGCTTCGATGCTGTCCGGGGATTTCGTTCTACTTACCTAGGTAGGCATCCTTACAAACTATCTCGTCATCTACACTACACTACGTGCACGCCATACCACGTCCTCTTGATCCTCATAAAGCTTCACGGCTAATTCTGGGGCAAGTTACGAGCAAGCTTGCTTACCTACCTAGGTATCTTCGCAGATCCCGGTTTGCTTTATCTTACTGCATAGGGCTACCAAGTAATTGTTGGGCACACCCATGCCCTGTGTCATATGTACGCGCGGTCGATCAACGGCTAAGAATAAAGACCTCGCCCTCCCCGGCCCGTAGGACCACCCCCAGGATTCGTCCAAGAGATTAGGTGCCTATGACGCAATCGAATCGAGCTGAGGATGCCAGGTACATGGCAGAATCGAGTACCACAACTTGCCTGCAAGTTGCTTGGAGATTTTCATCGTACATTTCGTCTCCTTACTACATAGATGTTTATAGTGTATCTTAATTTCTTTTGTTTTTGAGTTTCAAATTACCGCATACCCTTGAGTATCGCTCTCTCCACTTAGTGCTCCCGTTTTCATAACGTACCTAGGTTCTAATAACGAACATCCCCGTCGTAACTTTTCGACTCGCGGCGGGCGTCTTTTGGATTACCGCAGCCCGGCCTTGGCTTAGCCTACATACGTTGTTCTAAGTGGTATATCCTCCCGTATTCGTCTTCCCCCTCCCCAATCACTTTCAGACCTTTGCGTTGGCTATGGTCGGCATGATGGATCCGCACACGCCGCCGAGGAAGTTGTTCAAGCCCTCAAGCAAGACGAAGACGCTGACCCCTTCGAAGAATCAGAAACCAACGACTCCCATACATCCCAGGGCCCAGTCCCACGACGTCTTCACTCCCGCCGAGACCCTAAGTCGAAGCACAGAAACCCTCGCCGACGGGTCGGAAGCTGCGCGTAGCACCGTCGATAATCGAAGGACAGGATCAGACACCTCAGGTCCGGCGAATATCTCACCCGAGAACGTTGCTGGGGAGCCACGAGAAGTCCTTGGCCCTTCGAACCGCAATTTACTGGAACTCCTAAACCCCACCTGTGCGGCAAACTTCCCGGTAGACGGCGCTGGGCGCGTTGCTGAACAGGGGAATGCAGAAATGAGCACGTCTACATCGGCTCTAGCCGGTACTGCTTCACGTGACGGAATAGGTACAGCTGGGGGCGGGGTGGGATCTACTGAAGGGATAGTAAAAAACGCGGGCGATGCGATAAGACGGGATGGTGAATTAAAGGATAGGGTGGTTGGACCTATAAAGGAGTTACACAGAGACAATACTCTGATGGGCTCTCCAAGTGAGCGGACGAAGGAAATTCGAGACACAACGTTAAGCTCTACCAAGTCAGCCGAAGGTGGAGGTGAAGACGGCGGCATCGTTAAAAAGACACCGACAGAAACTACTCCAGACGAGGCACCGGATCCGTCCGAACTCACAGGCGCGTCGGACGAAGCCAAGCAAGCCACAGAGGACGCTCCTGAGCGGATATCGGGTACCAACTTGCCCAACATGGGCGAGCTAGGTACGTCTGGTATCTCGAAAGGAGCGGAAGTTGGAATACGGACAATAAAAGAGACTGGTCAAGACTCGAGCTTCGTTAATAAGACGCCGGCCCTTTCTGAGCCCAAAGATGTTTCTAAGGAAGCTGATGGAGCTACGAGAAGTTCCGGAGAGCACGTACCAGGCATGGCATCCGCTAACATCATCGGCGAACCTGATCCTGGGGTCATATCAAAAGATGCGGATGTTAAAAGAATTTCAAACGACAAAAGCAACCCTGCTGGTTCGGCCCATGACGCCACAAACGATGGCGCACAGGTCGCGGACAATATGGGCCAGCCTGCACATATCGAGCGGAGAATCGAAATCCCACTCCCCCGCCCCGAGAAGGTTATAAGCAGCCCCCCTGAGCCCGTCAAGCCTGATATGAACAATATCGCTTCCGGTCTTGATGACCCCAATGGTTTGCCAGATACGCGGGGTCTCCCAAGTACAGATGACTTGCCAAAGCTTCCAGACGATGTGCTACAGGACCCCCCAGAAGAAATATTGGATCCGTCTGTGCACTCCCCGTCCAATGTCTCGCCCATTCCAAAGATCCCAAAGATCACGCCGATTGCTATGGCGCCGCCTCCTGATCTACTTCGTCTCGCTAATGGCCTTGGCGGGAACGTCGTCGACGACGTCGGAAATATCATAGACGCATCGGGGAAAGTACTTGGTCATGCCACAGGTGACCTTCCTGCGATGGTAGGTAGGACTGTTGCGGATAATGGTGAGATATATGGAGAAAGTGGTGAAGTTATCGGGTACGTTTCTGAGAATTTCACCGAACCGCCGCCGCCTACCGATATTCCTGAGAGTGTACTTGGGGGCTTGAAGGTCGATCACGACGGCAACATCCTCGACGGAAAGGGCAACATAATCGGTCGCTTTAACGAAAAGGCTGGAGAGAATGGGGTTTTAGGCCCCTTCACGAAACGGGCTAAATCAGACAAATCTCAAGCCCAGGACAGCAAACCGCGCGAGGACAAAAAGCCGAAAGTTAACGCCCACACGGGCGGTAGCCCTTCGGATATCTTCCTAGACGTAAAATCTACGACCGACGGTATCCAACTCACGATTCGCATACCTACTACATTTGGGAGACAACCGCAAGATTCCTAGATTTATGACTGTCTCACGACGTAGATCTACGAGTAATCTGGATATTACATCACGGCGCTCCGCGGGAAACATCGTGAAGGACGATATCGACGATATCGACGAATTATACTACCCAGCTCCCACCAAATACCTATCTAGGTACATACGGAAACCTGCGAATTAGTGGTCTAGGGCATTCATTAGGAAGTCTAGGCTACGATTCTACACCTTATATACGGCTGCGAATAAGACACCCAGTATAATCACTGACTTCGGATGGGCGCATATGTAAAATTCGTAAGCAATCCGGCCCCTGAAGTCTCTTCTGGCTGAGGTATGCCACCGATGACGTTTGTCTGATGATACCCCATGTCAAATGTGGCTTGGTAGAACTGCACGGGAAACCTGTTGATGTAGCCAGAACCGCACACGCGTCGGGTGGAGGGCGGTCTCCGTGGCCGGGCACTCCTGGGGGACTCGGATGGATAGCCAGTAACCACTCGTCCGGCTAAGGGTGTGGACAACGACGATCAGGCGGCGTCGTACCTAACCCGATCCAGCTGTATACTACCTATGGAGTTACCTAGGCCTTTAAAATCTAAACTTATAAGTGTGGCGACAACGCGTAGTGGTTCGCTGTGGCTCGAGTGACGACTAAAATCCAATTAAGATCCATGTCCTCGGGTTTGATTACTCCCATCATCCATGTAGCCCGGGCAATTGACCGCGTGGACGTGCAGTCGAGCGCGCAGGTTGGTGGTACAGTTTACTAGGAAACTTAATTGAGGTCCATCACGATCGAGATTTGCAAGTGGTATCCTCCTGTGGGGTGTCTTATGTTCCCGCCATCAAGGGAAATCCTGTTTGCATGCCGGTCTTTAGGAAGCCCAACGAATGACTGCTTCGCATCTTGCCTACCTTTAGCACCGAACCTTGGTGTTTACCGTAAGCCACACAATCATGACTCTCTACTCATCCGCGGCCCATATCCCGTTCGAGATCGGCGGTAGTTCGGACAATAGCCTCGTTCGTGGCTTGACCTCACCAAGAAGTTTGATATGGGATCCCATGCTTAGATATACCCTACTAATGACGCTCAAAGCCTCTCCTTGCAGGATAAGGATTGATATCATGACGTTGACCAAAATGTACGAAGGATCTCACATCGAGCACGACAGATGGAAAGGGGGAACGGTCACGTCTTCTTGCCATCTCAGCGATATAGGTATCAGGCTTTGTGACGTAATCCCCTGTGCCTGAGGGTGAGGTACTCGTATTGCCTCTCATCATGCTACTATACTTAAAAGATTAAGTCGCCGTTGGGTACCCCGGGACAATTTGTCAGTAGAAACCCATGACTATCTCTCAAAACTATACCGAACGGCATCCTCAGCTGCAGCGACAAGAGCGGCATAATCATATAGTATTCACAACGATACCTCACATCACTACAGGCGTAGATCCTGTTACGATTATCCACCCCGCTGCCATGTCCGGACTCGACACAGCGGTCGGTAGGCCGAGTCATCCCTCAGGCGAGACCTCCGAGGATTCTCCTCCGGCGGGAAATAACGGTGCTGCGCAAGAAGAAGCTACCCCGCGAGCTTCGGCGCCACGTTCTATCCCCGACACATCAGAGGGCAACGAAGGTGAAGGCGAGATGGTGCCTGCGGCAGGCCGCATCAATGAAAAGGGGGAAGTCGTCGACGACGATGGGAACCCAATCGGCAAAGTTACTGAGGGCGACTCGCAAAAGTTTGTCGGCTTTATCGTCACGCAGGAAGGTGATGTGCTAGACGAGGAAGGCAGTGTAGTCGGTAAGGCCGAACCCCTTGGTGGTGTTCCCGCCGAACCCAACTACACAACTAAGCCGGTGGCGGATTCCGACGCCCAAGGGGGGCAGATTAACAGCGGTAGCGGATTAGGTGGTGCTTTCTCTGGGGCGGGTAGGGGATTTTCTCAGGCAGCGAAGACTGTTACAGGTCCCGTAGGAGACACAACACAAGAAGACACAACACAAGACACCACAGGCAACGCTGGCAGCGCGGTTGGGGGGGTTGCAGATGAAACCCACCAAACTCCCCGTGGAATTACTGAAGCTCCGGACAATATGGCAGAGGGTATCACGGATACCGTCGGGGGCGCTGGTAAGGATGTCGGCGCACGAGATACTGGCGATTTTGCCGAAGTCGCCGGGACGACTGCCCAAGACGTTATCCAGGGTACACAACAGACAACCGACAAGGAGAGTTTAGCTGACACTGGAGATATGGTTTCCAAAGTTGGCTTAGGAAGCGGTCGGAGTTCCAAGATGGGCGATGTAGCCAAGCAAGAGCCTATTCCGGTCAATATTCCACCCTTATCCCCAGAGATTGTGAAAAAAGTGGTAGCATTGTTCAAAGGGCCCTTCACAGTCGCAGATAGCGGCAAGATCACCGACCAACGCGGAGAAGTTGTTGGAAAATTATCTGATGATTCCAACCCGCAAGCTCTGAACGGTAAAGATATTGTGGGAATCGACGGTCAGGGGAATCTCCTCGATGGCAACGATACCATTCTCGGTAGAATTAACTTGAGGCCTGAGGGCGCAATGATCGAAAAAATCAAGGAAGAAATTCCGGAAGCTGTAGAGTGGCTTCAAGCCCTTGAGGCCGCTCAGGAACAGGCCGAGGAGCCAGTCAAACTTCCTGATATTTCAATCCTCGAGGGCATGAATATTAACAAGGCTGGCAATGTCGTCGACGACAACGGCAACCCGATTGGTAAAGTCAAAAGCGGAGATATCAAAAAGCTTGTTGGTAAGGTGCCTGATAGGGACGGGAAGGTATGGGATAACCAGGGCAACATCATCGGCGAGGTAGAGGCTCTTCCTGAGAAAGTTCAGAACGAAGCTGCGCCGTTCGAAAACTTCCCCAATGCCACGGTGGATAAGTTCGGCAAGGTCATCCACGACGGCCGCCAAGTAGGCGTTATTATCGGTGACGATTTCCAAAAGTTGATTGGAATGAGGGTCGACGCTGACGGCGATGTCCTCGATAAGCACGGTAACGTCATCGGCCGTGCCGAGCGTGTTGAAGCCGAGGAGCCCATTGAACCGGAAGAAGAACCCGTCGATTATTCCATCCTTCGCGAAAAGAAAGTCAACAAGTTGGGCAACGTCGTGGATGAAAAGGGGCAGGTTTGGGGCCACGTCGTCCAGGGGATCATTAAACATTTAGTCGGTAAGAAGGTCGGCGATAATGGAGAGATCTTTGACGATGCCGGCCGAGTTATAGGCAAGGCCGAACCCATCCCCGAGACCGAGCGCGAGGAGGTTAAGGAACCTGCACCTTTCGAGGACTACCCGGACGCCGTCGTCGGTGATCAGGGTAGGGTCATGTCTAACGGCGAACAAGTTGGCGTCGTAGTCCAAGGCGACCCGCGGAAGCTGAAGGGAAAACCGGTGGACCCCGACGGAGATATCCTAGACAAAGCGGGAAATCAACTCGGTCGCGCCGAACGCTGGGAAGAGGAGGAGGAGCCTGAGGTTGACAGATCAGCGCTTGCCGGCAAGCGCGTCAACAAAGCTGGAAATGCTGTCGATAGTCACGGTGACGTCTACGGTCGCGTGGTCGAGGGAGATCTTAAGCGCTTGATAGGAAAATATTGCGACAAAAACGGCTTCATTCGGAATGAAGAGGGCGACGTCATTGGCAAGTGCGAGATAATCCCCGAAGCCGAGCGTGAGGGCATGAAAGAAGGACCTTTTGCCGAGCTACCTGGCTGTACTGTGAACAAGGAAGGGAAGGTCGTGACGCCTGGTGGTGATGTTGTTGGCCGAGTCGTTTCAGGTGATCCTAAGCTTCTCTTTGGTCGCGTGGTTGATGATGACGGCGATATATGTGATAAAAACGGAAATGTGCTTGGTCATGCTGAACGATGGGAGGAGGAGCCGGTTCCCAAAGAAGTCAACCCCATGTCGGGGCGAAGGGTCAACCGCGAGGGCAACGTTGTTGATGAAAACGGTGATATCATGGGCAAGCTCACGTCCGGTCTGTTGACCGAATGTGCCGGTAAGAAGATCGACGACGACGGCGATGTGGTCGATGGCAAAGGCAATGTTTTAGGACACTGTTCTCTGCTTTCAGAGCTGCCCGAAGAACCTGAAGAAACCGAGGAAGAAAGGTTGGCCCGCTTACAGTTGGAGCAAGACAAAAAGATTGCTAGTCAGATCTCGTTCTGTATCGAGCAGTCCCTCGACAAGATCAAGCCTATCTGCAAAATGATTGTCGATGTAAGTTTTGAATCATTCTGGTCAGCTTATCGAAGTACTAATGATTTATTTTTGATTACAGAGAATTGATGCCGAGGAGCGGAAGCCTGAAGATGAACGAGACGAGGACGAACTTGTCAAACAAGTGCGCCCCCTAATCGAGGAAGGAGGCAAGATCCTAACCGAGGCCAACGGCGTAATCCGTGGGCTCGATCCAGACGGTCGCATCTCAGCCAACGCCAAACATAAGACTGCGGCGCGTGAAGCCACCCCTGAGGAATACCGACTTGCAGATTTGCTAAAAGAACTCACTGGTACCGTGACCGAGACCATTGAAGGAGCGAAACGCAAGCTGGAGAACCTTCCACGGGCTAAGAAGGGCATCAACCCGCTCTGGGGTTTGCTATCCGAGCCGCTCTTCCAGATCATAGCTG
This sequence comes from Pyrenopolyporus hunteri, assembly GCA_902806595.1. NCBI lineage: Eukaryota > Fungi > Ascomycota > Sordariomycetes > Xylariales > Hypoxylaceae > Pyrenopolyporus > Pyrenopolyporus hunteri. Next base: position 2,226,690 of record CADCXC010000011.1, on the reverse strand, counting down.
CAGTTGGTCTTCTCCTCAGTGGCGTGCTTGGGCTCGTGGGCAAACTTCTGAATGGGCTCGGGCTTGGCGGCCTAGTAAACAACTTGTTGGGCGGTCTCGGACTCACTAAGGTTCTTGATGGCTTGGGACTAGGGACAATCTTGTCTCCCATTACTGGGAGCAAGAAAAAGTAATCTACCTGATGTCTGATAATGCAGGGTGGGAATAGTTTTATGGTGGTTTATAGGCCATTAAACCGTAATTAACTATGTGCCGTTCTACCGTTACATCACAGGCACTTCTCAGACGAGTTATAAGCATGCGTGTGGTTTTGAATGTTTCTTTCGCTTATTTGTGCGTTAACACCAGAATCCTCTGCATTCAACCCCGGATATTATCGTTGTTTCCAACGATGATATCTTCACTTTAATACCTTCGTTGCCTGCGGAACAGTAATATACCTGAAGTCTACGTCGATTAGGAGTATGAAGAGCCCTCTATCCCTGCAGACACGGATCAGGGGTGATCGAACTTGTGAAGCATTTGTGACGTTATGAATGACGTTTCGACGTGATACGGAGAGTATGGTAGTTCAAGGAGGCGGTTCCTAGGTTGGGTCTATTCTGAGGACAAGCTTGCCGCGGTCAAAACGACGGATACTAATGGGTAAGGGACTACGCACTTATCCTATATTCCCAGACACCTACCTACCCGCTTGCTTTTTATAGAGTTCTTCTCCCTTCAATGACAATCTAGTATTATTTATTTTCGGTTTATGTATGATTCTGACATACCAATCTCTTTCTACATTTCAAATGCCTCGGACACTACTACTTTGCTTCATACACGGATTCAAGGTAAACGATTCGGCCGTTCCAATTGTGATACAATATCTAACAATATCCCCAGGGGGACGACGACACATTTCGTACCTTTCCTAGTGACTTACAGAGGTCGGTAGCACGAAAACTGCCAGACCATAGCGTCGAGTCCGTAGTATATCCGAAGTACGAAACGAGAGGAGAGTTGCAACAGTGTTGCGGATCCTTTCTACAATGGTGTGTCCTTTGTTATAACAGCTTTCTGTATTGAACTCACGAGATGACAGGCTGAAAGAAAGGGTGATGGACGTACGAAAAGTGAACAGCGAGAAATCATGGCCACCTGATGATCGAGATGTCGGAGTAATCCTCGTAGCGCATTCGATGGGGTAAGTAAGGAACATTCAAGGCTTAACGATGAGATATATACTTACGCTGCTTGTAGGGGGTTTGTCGCCTCAGATGCCCTCTTCATGATCCTTAATGAGCGGATTACACACAACCAGGAACGATCACCCGTTTTCCCTCTGATACAAGGAATTCTAACCTTCGACACTCCGTTCAACGGGCTCGCGCGATCCATGTTTGTCTACGGAGCTTTCTCAAATTACCAAAAAGTCAGTGCCGTTTTCAATGTTATGACAGCTCTTTCAGCAGCTCCATCTGCGTTGGGGGGGTCGGCCTTCAAGAGAGCAGTAACCCGTGGTACTCCGGCGAAGCCATCCAGCCCCGCTTGGAAAGGTTGGCAACTTGTTGCGGTGCGCACCGGCACTGTTGGCGCGATAGCCGCTGGAGGAGTTGCCGCGTATATACACCGTCAGCAAATTATGGATGGCATGCGGAGCATGCGCAACCTGAATAGGAATTCTGTAAAAGAGGGATACCAACAGAGTATGGACACGTTAAGTCAGGGACTGGCTTATATCAACCGCGGAAATGTCGGGCGTTCTTTTGAATACCTCTCAGATCACTTTACGTTTGTTGGCACTCTCATGAAGCAGCTTGAACTAAGCCGAAGATTAGAACGTATGGCAGGACTTAGCGGTATCGGCATTCACGATTTCTATACGTCACTAGGGGAAAATGGTGTGTGGAGTGGCGGCTATTTCGTACCTGAGCGTACATTCTGCGCAATTCCAGCGAAGGATCACCAGGCTCACCACCTCTTCTCGCGGCAGGTTATCAAGGGGACAAAAGACGAGGTACAAGCTCACATGAGCATGTTCATTAGAGACAAGAATGAGGAATACGAACAGATGACCGAAGAGGCAAGTAACCTCGTCGTCCGATGGTTCAACGATGATTCCGACGTTTTCGATGACCCCAAATTCGCGTTAGCCCCAACCCCTGAGCCTATTGAAGAGCCTGTGGCGACGACGGAGGACGGCCAAGAAGTCCCAAAGACAGGCGACATTGACGAAAATGCAGATGATGTTCTGGGAACGGGGGTGGAAGAGCACGTCGACGATGAGCTCTCCGACACATCGCCGTTGGATATCACTGCTGCAGCATCGGCTATCCCATTGCCGGAAGATGATGGAACTCCGCCGGGAGGCGAAGGCCAAGTCAGGGAGCGAACTACATACATGCGCTACCTCATGGAAGTAGCGCAGCAGGCGGGAACTGGCGTCATGTCTTATGTGCCAACAAGGATCCCCGAGATGCCACAAATCCCGTCGGGATCTAGTCTCAAATCTTATCTGCCTACCCAAATGCCACAGATACCGAGTATTCCGAGACCACCAGTCAACATGTTCAGTAGGAAGCAACGGCCGCGGGTTTCAGAAATAAACACAGTCGCAAATAATTCGGAGTCCGAAGCAACCACCGAATCCAATACCGAAAAGAAGAGGGTGAGCAGTGGCGTGCAGCTGTCCTCGGAAACCATACCGACCGCCGAGCGTCGTTCAGGCCCGAGAACAGAGATGAGCGCGAGCGTAGCTGCGGCGAAGCAAGGCGGGATATCATCATAAATCCACGTCATGACGGACGGCCTAGGCAGCTGTACCGGAGCCAGGGCAATACCCCGAAGAAGGTAATGATAGCTAATAGTAACGAAACAAGGTTCTACAGAACGGCACGAATACGAATGCTTAGTTCAGCTGAGGAAACTAGTAATACAACTCATCACACGGAGGTCAGATTTTTGATCGGCTAGATACGTAGGTAGTCACTCCCTTTCGATACCGTCAGTCACATCGCTGTGCCCACATTTGTGAACGGAAGAGGTCCATGACCTACTTCGTCATATATACCTACATACGTAGGCACCTTAATGATACGACATGACAATGAAATAAATTCGCCCGGGGGGGGAGGGGAGGGGGTGTTTTTTAGAGTAGAGGCGGGTGTATACGTGTCCTTCAATCCAGCTAGGAGCTAGCCCGTTCACTAGGTCGACCGTTTTTATTATCTGCGTTATTGTAAATAAACGTAGGTTATAAGTGTATATTTCGTTATATTAAATAATAAGAACTAATTAAAAGTTAAATAAGATGTAGATATTATATATATGTTATAAATATAGGGTGTAATTATTTAATTATTTTATATTTTAATATTTTATATTTTAATATTTTTATTCGAATTATATTTATAATTAATTTTAATATTTCGTAATATTTTTTTATAATAATTTTTAAATTTTTTAGTTTTTTTTAAATAATTTTATATTTTTAAGGTTTTAATTTAATATAGTTTTAAAATCGTAAATCGTTTATATTTTAATATTTTATATTTTTTAACGTAATTTATTTTTAAACTTTTCGTAAAAATAATATTAAATATTAATTTTATTCGTTATAAAAATTATTCGTATTATATTAAATTTCGATATTTTTTATATATCGTTTAATGCGTAAATATTTTATAAAAATACGTTATTTATTTTATAAAATTTTTTTTTATTTTTTTTTATTAAAAGTATTTTTTATAAAGTTATAATTTTAAATTAATATTTATTTTTTTTATTTTTTAAAATTTACATTTTAAATAATAACGATTATAAAAATATATTATCTTTTATTTTTTTATTTATCTTTTATTAATCGTTTATTTAACGTATTAAATAATTTAATTAATATATTTTTTTAATATTTCGAATCTAAGTTATTAAAATTATTAAATAAATTTTTTATTAAAAAATTTAATATATATCCGATTTAATTAATTCGATTTTAATCGTTATAAAAAAATATAATTCGTAAATATACGTAAAAATTATTATTAATAATTATAAATTTTTAAAATTATATTAAAAAATTATTATTTCGATTTTTTAAATTTTAAAATTAAACGGTAATTCGTAAAATAAAGTAAATAATATAAGTAATTATATTTTAATAATTAAATAATTAAAAGTAAAAAAAATTTTTTAATCGATAATTAAATTAAAGTTTTAAAAAATTAAAAAACTTTTTAATATAATATTCGAATTAATTTTATAATGAATTATTTTTTTTATAAAAGGTATTTATTATATATATTTCGTTATAAAGTATTTAATATATATTTTATAATAATTAAATAAAAGTAATAGTTAAAAATTTCGAAAGTAATATATTTTTATAATTTAAAATTTAAGGAATTTTAATATATTAATTATAAAAGTAATTTAATAAATATTAAACCGTAATTAACGAGTAATAATTTATAAGAATTTTATTAATAATATAATAAATAAATGTATAAATCGTTTAATATTTTAAATTATTTATATTAATAAAAAATATTTAAATATTTTATAAGTAATTTATAAATTTTATAAAACGTTTTATAAATATTTTATAAATATTTTATAAGTGTTTTATAATTATTTTATAAATGTTTTTTCGATTATAAAAACGATTTTTTTTATAGTTTTTTTTATTCGTTTTATAAGTAAAAGTTTAAAGTTATTTTAAAACGAATAAACGTGTTTTTAAAAAGTAGTTTAATGAGTTTATTAATTATTTATTTTTTAGTAAAAATATATTTAAATTTAATATTTTCGTTAATTTATTTTTTATAAATAAAAAAAATATCGATTTCGATATATTTTATTCGAATATAAAATTATAAGTTTTTTATTAATGTTAATATTTTTTAATTATTATTTTATATTATAATAATAATTAAAAGTTTTTTCGAAGTATTTAACTTTTTTAATAATTTTTATAATTAAATAACTTTTTTTATAACGTTAATTATACCCTTAAATTCGAATTTATATATTAACGTAAATATTATAAGTTATTATTTTAAAAATTAATTTATAATATCGTTTTTAATATTAAAAATATATTTTAAAATTAATTTTCGAATTTATATATATTCGGTATAATTAATATCGATTTATTTTATAAGATTTTTAAATTTATTTTCGTAAGTAAATTTATAATTTAAAGTTTTTTTTAAGTATTTTAATATTTATTTAATAATTTTTATATATATTAAAATAAGGTTTTTTATATATCGATTTAAATACGATATAACGTATATAATATTCGATTTAATATTTATTATAATATATATTAAATAATTAATTACTTTAATATATTATTTAATATTTTATATTAATATTTCGAAGTTATCGAATAATTTAACGATTTTTACGACGTTTATAAATATATTATTAAAGTTCGATTTTTATTATTTTAAATTTTTAATGATTTTTTTTAAGTAAATTTTTTAATTTAAAGTAATTTTTTTATTAATTTTATTTCGTTTAATAAATATTTTTAAATAATATAAATAAAACTTTAAATCGATTATTTTAAATTTTTTAACGAGTTTAATTTTAATTTTAATTATTTTTTTTTTTAAAAAGTCGATTATTAATAAATTATTAACGTAAATAACGATATATATGTAATTTTTTACGAATATATCGATATTTAAATCGAATGTTATAAATTTTAAAATATTTAAATATATAGTAAATATTTTATATTATATTCGAAGGGTTTATTTTAAATTATATAATGTTTTATTAAGTTTATAATATTTATTCGTATTATTTTCGAATTCGAAGGATTATTCGACGTAAATATTTTTATTTATATTTTCGTATAAAAAAGTTATAATAATGTTTATTTATTTTATTTTAAAGTTTAAAACGGTCGTTATAACGAATATAATTTTATAATTTATAAATTTAATTATTAAAGTAAATATATCGATATAATTTAATTTTTTAATTTATTTAAAGTTACGGATTATTTATTTTATTTTATAACGAGTAATTTTATTATTAAGTTTTTTTTTAATTTTATAAATTTATTTTTCGAAAAATGATTTTTATTTTATAAATAAATTATATATAATTTATATTTAATTATTTATTAAAAATTTATATTCGATATTTATAATTAATAATTATTATTTCGATTTAATATTTTATATAATTTAACGGTATGTTTTAAATTTTTATATTTTGAATGTTAATAAAAATATATTTAAAATTACGATAATAAAATTAAAAATCGAAGAAATTATTAATTAATATTTTTAAGGTTATATTAATTTAATATAAAATTTAAAATTATAATAATTTATTAATAATAAATACGGGGGGTTTTTTTAATATATTAAAAAATCGAATTATAATGTATTTAATTTTATTTATAGTTTTCGATTAAAAGTTAAAAAATATATATCGAATAAATAGGTGTTATTTTTTATCGTAGATTTAATAAATTTTAATTCGAAATTTAATCGATGCGAGGTATTTTGCGGGGTATTTTTTATTAGTGATATATAAGGTAATTTTCGAGTGGTTTTTATTGTTTTTTATTTTATAAATATCGATTATAATAAAAGTAATTTAAATTTTTATTATTTTTTTTTTAAATTTATAATAAAAATGTATTAGTAATTTTTTTTAAATATTACGTTATTAATGTTAATAACGGTATTTTTTTTCAAGTGTAATATTTTATAATTATATATATTATTTTTTTTATAATCGAATATTTTATAATTAACGGTTCGTTTTTTAAATATATTAATTTTAAAATTTTTTAAATAATAATTATCGATTTTTATTATTATTAAATAAGTTAAATTAAATGGTTTATCGTATTATATTTTATAAGGTATTTTATTTATTTTACGGTTAAGGGATTTATTTATAATATAAGTTATTATTTATATTACGATAAATTAATATTTTATTAATATATTATTTTTTTAAATTTAAATAATTATTATTCGAATTTTATTTTTTAATTTATTAATAATATTTTTAACGAAGTTTTTTTATTAATATTACTTTATAATAATATAATAAATAACGATTTTTTTTTATTGATAAAATTATTAAAATTTAAAATTTATATAAAAGTCGAATTTATTAAATGTAATTATATGATTTTTTTTTTAAGTTTTTTTTATTAATATAAAAATTTTTTAAAAATTATAAATTAATTATTAAATCGTTTTATAAATAATACTTAAATTATATATAAATAATTATAAATAATAATTAATTAATTTTTATATTTTTTATAATTTTCGATTTTTAAAAATATATCGATTTTATTTAAATGTAATAATTTTAATTAATAAATATTATAACGTATAATATTTTTATAAGGTTTTTCGCGTATTTTACTTTATATATAAATTTCGTAAAAATAATATTTTTTTATAAAGTAATATCGATAAATATTTTTATTAAATTTTTTAAATTTTAATTATTTAAGTGATTTATTTTTTCGTATTATATTTTTAATAATAAATTAAATATAAAATAAAAGTAAAATATTATATTAAAATTTATTATATTAAAAGTATTATTTTATTGATTTATTATATATAATTTATTTTATTTAATTATAATTAAAAAAATTTTATTTTTTTTTATTTTAAACGTTATTTTTTATTTAAATAAAAATTCGATTTTTTTTTAATAAATTATAATATTAATATAAAGTTATAAATTAATATAAAATAATAAATAACGTTAATAATTTTAATTTTTTTAAGTTATTTATTAATAATAATTCGAAAAATAATAATATTTTATAATTCGATTAATATAATTTTTTTTTCGATATTATAAATTAATAATTTATTATAAAAACGTAAATTTACGAATAAAGTTTTATTATAATTAATGGTTAATTAACTTATATACGTATTATTTCGTAATACGTATTTTAAGAAAAAAAAATACTTATATATTTTTATTTATATAAAAAAATTTTTTCTTACGATTTTTTTATTAAATTTTTTTTTTTTTTAGATAATTTATATAATATTAATTTTATTTTATTACGATTATTTTTATTATTATTTTTTTATTTTATTTATATATATATTTATTAATATTAATTAATATTATTAAAATTAATAACATAAATTAATAAAATTAAAAAAATTATTATTATAATAATATAAAAAACTTTTATCGTAATAATATATACGATAATAATACTTTTTTTTTTATATAATACTTTTTTATTTATATTAAAATATCGTTTTATTATATTAAATTTCTTTAAACTTATAATATTTATTATATCGTAAAAAATTAAAAATTCGGTTTAAATATAAATTCGTAAAAAAAAATTTAACTCTATTAAATAAAAAAATATAAATAAATTTAAAATTTTAATTAAATATATTTTTGATTATTTAATTACTTTAACTTTTTTTATTAAATACTTTAATTTTATAATAATAAAATGAAAAAAAATAAACTTATAAATTATTATTTTTTAATAAAAAGTTATATAAATATTAATTATATTAACGAATTTAAATATAATAAATAAAAATAAATTATACGTTCGTATAATTAAAAAAATTATAAAAAAATTTTAAAAACGTTTTAAAGGTTTTATTTTAAATAATTTTTAAATTATATTACGTTAATTACGTTCGATTTTAAAAACCGCGTTAATATAAAAAAATATTTATATAAATAAAAATAATATTAACGTTATTAAATTTTTAATAAATTTTTTATTATTACGTAAATTATTAAAATAAAATAACGATAAGTTAATAAAAATAAAATAAAAATAACTTAATGTATTAATATAAAAAATATTTATATATCGAATCGAAAAAAATATAGTTTATTCGAAATTATTTATATCGATATATATATACATTACGATATAATAATAATTACGATTTTTCGTTTTTTAAACGTTTAATTAATTAATTAAATACGAAAATTCGAATTCGATAATATTTATTATATCGATAAAATCGTCGTTAATATCGTTTCGATAACGTTACGAATTATTTTTATAATAAATATATTTACTTTTTATTATATTTAATAATTCGTCGTTTATATTTTACGTTTTATCGTTTTTTTCGTCGTAATTTTTTATAATATAACCCCTTTAATAATTAACATTTAAATTCCCGTCGATAATTTCGTTTAACTTTTAAAATAACTAAAATAACTTACGTAATTAATCGAAATTTTAAATATTTAACATATTTATTTTTTTCGCTTTCGTTTTATAAAAAATAACCGTATTTTTTTAAATTATTATAATTAATTAATATTTTATTATTTTAATATACGTTAAATTATAAAAATATAATTAACGATATATTTTTAATTTTATACGAAAAAAATAACTTTAATTTTTATTATCGAAAAATATTTATAAATTTTTCGAATCGTTATCGAATAATTCGTATATAACATTAACGATTTTATTAAACGTCGCATAAAAAAAAAAATCATTATATCGAAAATTACGATTTTTTTTTTTAAACGATTTTATAATTTTTATTAATTAAATCAACCCTAATATTTATACCCGTCGAAAATTAATAAAACGATATTTATTATAACGTTTTTTTATTTAAATCTTTAATAAAATATACCCTTTTATTATTATTAATTATTTTAAAAAAACTTAAAATAATAAAAATAACTACATCGAAAAACCCTATAATATTTTAAAAAATAAATTCCGTTTTTTTTTAAACGTATATTATACGATTAAAATTTATTAAATTTAATTTTATACCGTATTTTTTATTATTTTTATTAAATAAATAATCATTTATTTTTTATATAACGTACCTCGTTATTAATATTTTATAAATATATATTTAATTATAAAACGATATTTTAATACGAAATAAAATAAAATTTAATATTATTATAATTAAATTTCGATTATTTTTTTCGATATTAAAATTAAAAAAAAAAACGAAAAAAAATCTAACTTTAAAATATTATAAATTATATTAAATAAGTTAATATTATAAATATTAATATTCGTATTATTTATTTTTAATATCGAACTTTATCCGTACTATTAATATATTAAAATATATGTCGTATTTAATAACTCTATATATAAATTTATATATAATCGTGTTAATACATAATATACACTTTATATACTTTTTTAATCGATTTAATTTTTATTATACATCTTATTATACTTCTTATACCTCTTAATATATTTACCTTTATATCCCACCTATTTTAAAAATATAAAATATAAAAAATAAATCGCTAATTTCGTTTTAATTAAACCGTTTTAATAATATAAATTTCATATTTATATATATATTATTTTAAAAATTATTTAAATATAAAATTAATTCGATATAAATATTTAAAAGTGTTAAAAAGTGTTAAAAAGATATATAACCGTAAAAAGAAATTATATAATTATCTCGAATTATTATTTATATTTTTAAATATCGATATATATTTAAATAACTTTTAAAATAGTGTATGCATCGATATAAAACTTTTATTATTAAAACGGTTTAATTAAAACGAAATTAACGATTTATTTTTTATATTTTATATCTTTAAAATAAATGAAATATAATAAGATGTATAATAAAATAAAAGAGAGTAATTAATAATTTAATATGTATAAAAAATTTAATTAAAAAACGTACTCGTCCTCGAAAAAATTATTTAATTTATTATATTTTTATATAAAAATCCGTTAATAAAGTCGAATAAAAAGTAAAAAATATACTTTTTATATTAATAATACGAATAAAGCTCGATATTAAAAATAAATAATATGAATATTAATGTTTAATATTATATTAACGTATTTTTAAAAAAAATTTTAAAAATAAATAATAATTTATTATAATTATATAATGTATTATTTATATATACTTTAATTATAATATATTTTATTTACTTTATTATATTAATTTAAAAAATTAATTAATAAATTTCGTATATTAATCGATATTTTCGAAAATATTAAAAAAATACGTTAATTTATAATTAATAATAATAATAATAAAAACTTTAATTAATTTTATATTAAACGAAAATATTATCGTAATAATAAAAACGATCGATATTAATCGAAAAAAACGACTTAAATTTAAAAATATCGCTATTAAATATATAAAAAAAAAATATTAATTTATTAAATATTTCGAAAACGAATAAAAAAAAACTAAAAAACGTTAACGAATTTAAAAAACTAAAAATAAAAATAAATATATTACGTTTTTAATAAATTATAAAAATATTAAATAAAAAAACTCGAAATTAAAAAATAACGATTAAAACGTCGTCGTTTTCGAAATGAAAAAAATCGACTTTTAATATTAATTAACCGTAATATATTTAATAAATTAAATATATTAATATTAAATTATTTTTTATTACCCTTTTATTAATAAATTAAAAAATAATATTATATTTATTTTAAATCGATATATTAAAAATATTTTTTAAAATATTATTTTCGATATTAACGTAATTAAAATATTTATTATAAAAAAAAATTAATATTAAATTTTTATAAAAAATTTTCTCGATCGAAATTTTAAAATAAATAATAATCGAATCGATAAAATTAACATTAAATTTAGAGACGAACTTTTAATTAAATTATTAAAAACGATTATAATTAACGTTTTATTCGAATTAATCGATTTTTATATTATAAATTTAAATACTTTATTTTTTATATATTTAAAAAATATAAATCGATTAAACGTTTACTTAAATAACGTCATAAATTAATTAATCGAAAAAAATAATATTACCGTTACTATTATTTATAAATAAAAACATTTATAATTTTATTTCGATAATACGATTTTTTTTATAAAATTTAAATTACGTTACATTTATACCCGATTTAATTATTTTTTTATAACTAAGTTATATATTTTTTTAAATAAAATAAATTATAACGTCGATATTTAAAATATGAAAAAAATTAATAAATTTTACTATTATTATTAAATTAAAAATAAAATCTTTTAAAAATTTAAATTTAATTTAAAAAACTTTAATATAAATTTTAATTATAAAATTATCATTAATATTATATACTTAAATAAACGTTTCGTTTTATATATAATTAACGCCGTTATAAAATTTTAAATTATTCGTTTTATAAAAATTATTTTTATTAAAAAAACTTAAAACATATTAAAATAATATTAAATTAATATTTACTTCGAACCTTCGAATATTATTATATATAATATCGATATAAATTTCGATAATATTAAATTTCGAAATAAAACCTATATTATTAAAGTTACTTATTATTAAATACCCGTTAAAATATATTAATTTATTAATAAAGTCGAAAAATATTACGGTTTTATTCGTAAAATATATAAAATTATTATCGATAAATTTTAAAGTTTAAATTTACGTATAATTCGGTTATAAATAATTGTTAAAATAATTAACGATATAATTAACTTTAATAATTTAATACTTATATTTTTTATATTCGACGTTTACTTTAAAATTAATATAAATTTACTTTTTACTTTTATATAAACTTAAAAAATATAAACCATTTAAAAAACGATAACGAAAATTAAAAAAATTAAAATATAACGTTTTATAAAAAATACCTTAAATATACGTAATAATTTTAATATATAAAAAACTTTTTTCGTATTACTTTTTATCGATAATAAAATATTTATTTATAAAAACAAAAGAAAATAAAAAAGTCCTTATAAAATTATTACGATATTAAATAAAAATATTACCGTCGTTTTTAATATTTCGAACGAAATATTTACGTTTAAAAATTTTTATATTAAATCGTATATTTAGTTAAAAAAAAACCTCGTATTATTTAAAAAACTTAAAATCGAATTACTCGCGTTAACTTTTAACTTCGATAACTATTAAATTATTATAAAAAAAAACTTTATATATATTAACGATTTTTTTTATATCGTTAAATTATATATTATTAATAAAAAATAAAAAAATTTTATTTTCGTTATTAAATTATAAACGAACGAAAAAATCATTACATAAAAAAAACTTTACGAAACATCGAATATAAAAAAATTTAACGTTTTATTCGAAAAAAATATATTACACCTAAAAGTTTACGATATAATTATACATCAAAACGTTATAATTTTTAAATTACGAATAATTCGTAAAATTAAAAATAAAAATACCGCCGCGTTATACGAAAAATTTCGTTTAATAATTTAAAATTATAATAATTTCGATAAAAAATATATTATAACGTATATATTTACCATTTAAAAAATTAATTAATGTATTATATTAACTTTAACGCTTATATTATATCGTAAAAAAATAAAAATTATAATTCGAAATATTATAATAATTTACATTTAATTTAAAATATCGATGTAAAAAATTATTTTTATATATTTATTAATCGAATTTAAAAATAAATATCTTAAAAAAATATTATTATAAATAATTAAATTTTTATATAATTTTACGAAGTTAAATACTTATTAATTTAAAATTTATTCGCGTTATTATTAATAAAAATTACGAATAAAATTATTAATTTTCGACTTTTATTTATTTATAATAAATTCGAATCTATTCGAATTTATTAACTTTTAAACGAATAATATTTTTAATATCGATACTACGAACTTTTTAATTATTAAAAATAAAATTTTTAATAAAATTAAAATTAAAACGCACCTTTAAAAAATTATAAACTTCGAAATCGAAAATTTTAATAATTTATATATTACGATTTACGATAAAAATTTTAATATAACGACTATTTAAAAAAATTAAATTAAAAAATTTAAACTATTAAACGTTAAAACCTTCGATATAATTAAAAAATTTATAAAATAACGAATTCGAAATATATACATCGCTTTTATATATTAACTTAAAATAACCTTCGATTATTTTATAACGATTTAATATTTCGAATTCGAATCTAAAAAAATTAAAATTTTTAACATTAAAATTAAATAATAAATAAATAATTAAATACGTAAGTTTCGATATATTAAATTAAACTTTTAAAATTTACGCTTTTATATTTTTATCGATAAATTTTTTATAAATAATAAAAATTTAAATTCGTAAATCGAATACGTTATTATTTTAAATAATAAAAATCCTATCGATCGAAATAATAAAATATAAATTATTAATAATATTATTTATTAATTATTAATTAAATATAAATAAATTACTCGTAACGTATTTATTAATAAAATTTATAAAATAGTTTAAAATTTCGACGTCGATTACGTTATTTATTATACGATTAACATTATTTTAAAACACTTTTTATTTTTTAAAACCTTTTTTATTTTATACACCGACTTTTTATCGCTATATTAATATTTAATATAAATAAAAAACACCAACGAAAAAAAATTAATAATTAATTTTATAACGTTAAAATAATCTTATAAAAATTAAAAAATTAATAATATTCGATAAATTTATAAATCGTATAATTTTACGAACGTAATAACGAAAACGTTTTTTAATAAAATTATACGAAATTTAATAAAAAAAAATTAAATTAACTTAAAATTAAAAAAATAAATTAAACGAAAAATTTAATTAATAATTCGTAATTAATTAATTACGAAAAGAAAATAAAATAAATAATAATTAATTAACTTATATACGTATCATTTCGTAGTACGTATTTTAAGAAAAAAAAATACTTATATACTTTCGTTTATATAAAAAAAACCTTTCCTATAATTTTTTTATTAAATACTTTTTCCTTTTTAAATAATTTATATAACATTAATTTTACCCTATCGTAATTATTTTTATTATTATTTTCTTATTTTATTTACGTACGTACCTATTAATAATAATAAATAATTTAATTATAATTATTATTTAATATTATTATTTTTTTTAATTTAAACGTTAATTTTTTAACTTTAATTTTTAAAAGTATTATAAAATTTAAAATTATTAATATATAAATTATTAATAAATGTTATAATATATTATTAAATATAAAATATATAATTAAAGTAGTAAATTTTAAAATTAATTTATTAATAATATTACTTTATATCGATAAATTTAAAATATTTTCGTTAAATAATTTTTCGCGGAAAATTCGAAATAATATATTTAATTTTATTAAAATACGTAATTAATTTATTATATTAATTTTAAAAATTATAAAAATAATAATATAAATAAGTGGTTTTAAATTATTTTATCGATCGATTATAAAATTTATAATAATCTTTTTTTCGATTTTTTATTTTTTAAAATAATTAAAGTTTTTTACCGTTTCGCGTTAATTTTTAAAGCGTTTTTTAGGATATTTTTAAAAGTATTTTAAAGATTTATAAATAATTATTTTACGGTTTATTACGATATAATATATATATTTTAAAACCGTTTTTTATTTATTATTATTAATATTTTAAATATTTATATATAAAATATATATTTTTTTAATTTCGAAGTTTTTAATTTTATTTTTTTTATTATATTAATTTTATAATATCGTTAATATTAATCGTTATTTTAATAATAATATTATTTTCGTTTCGTTTAAATATAATATTAAAAGTTTAAAAAAAATAATAAAAAAAATATTATATTTAAAATTTAATAAAAATAAAAATTTATTAATTAAATATAATTTCGATATAATATAAATATCGTTTAATGTTTTAAAATTATTTTATAATTATTAAATTTTTATAAATAATATTATAATTAATTTTTTAGTGGATAATAAAGTGTTTTTTTATTTAAATATTAAATTTTAAAATATAATATTATTTTTAAGTTTATATTTTTTTTAAAGTTATTTATAAGTCGTTAATCGTCGTATATTTTTTCGTTAATTTTTTAAAGTTTTTATTTCATTTATATTTAATAATATTTAATTTTTTATCGATTTTTTCGTTTTAAATTTTTTATTTTTTATATATTTCGATCGAAGGGAATTTTTAAAAATTATTATTTTTTATAAGTTTTATAAATTCGATTTTTTCGAGGAGAAATTTTTCGTATTTTTAAATTTTTAAATAATTTAAAAATTTTTAATTAAATTAAATTTATTTATTTATTAATTATAAAATAATAATATTATTTAAAGTTATTATATTAATTTTTTAATCGTTTATTATCGTAACGTTTTTTTTATAATAATTTAATAATTAATCGATAATTTTATAAAGTAATTATAATGGTATTAATATTTTATAATTTAATATTTTATAAAAAATTTTTTTTTTAAATAATTGAAAGTGTTTTTTTGTAAACGATAATTTAAAAAAATTATAAAAGGTAATTATTTTAAAATCGAAATAATTAATTTTTAAATCGTATAATAATAATATAAATAATATATTATTTAAATTTAATAAATAAAATTTAAATAATCGAATTATAAATAAATAATTTTAATTATTAAAGTTTAAATTTTATTAAAAAGTTTTAAAATTTTTTTAATTAATTTTTTTAATTATTTCGATAAAATAAAGAAAATTATTTTCGTTAAAAAATTTAACGAAAGTTAATTTTTATAATAACCGATTTCGAAAATTATATTTAATGTTATTATTTTTTAATATCGATATTATTATTATTATTTTTATTTTTTTATTATTTAAATAATTTAATAATAAAATATAAATAATTTCGATAATTTCGAAATTCGAAACTTAATAATTATTAATTTTTAAATAATAAATAATTTATTTTTTTTATTATTAAAATTATTTAAAAATTATTAAAAATTTATTAAACGTTTTATTATATTAATGGTTTTTATAATTATTATTTTAAAATTAAATTTAAAAAAAAGATTAATTAATTTTTCGTTAATAAAATATTTTATATTATTTTTAAAATTTTAAATTTTAAATATATTATATATTATATATACGAATTATATAAATTTTAAAAATTTTTTATTTTTTTTAAATATTAATGTAATAAAAGTCGCGAATAATTTCGAAAGATTAAATGTATTTTATAAAATATAAAAAATATATTTAAAAGGTATAAAATAAATAAATTAAATTAATAATATATTTTAATTTTTAAATTTTCGAATTTATAATTTATTATAAATAAATGTAAATTATAAGTATATATTTCGTTATATTAAATAGTAAAAATTAATTAAAAGTTAAATGAGATGTAAATATTATATATATGTTATAAGTGTGGGGCGTAGTCATTTAACTACTTTATATTTCAGTACTTTATATTCTAGTATGCGTGATTTCATCCGGTTGTATAGAAATTGTTGAGTTTTGTCATGATGTTAAACTCGAACTTATTTTTGAATAGTGGCGGGAAGATTTAAGGAGGCCGAGCCAGAATTGGGCCGTTCAGTGATTTCGGGTGTCGTTCACCCATTTATATTTTAAGAGTCACCTAGGTATTATTGTTGGGCATCCTACTTACTCATATATTAAGAGGGGAGCTAACGGCCAAGACAGCGCCTACTTATTCGAAACTTGGATATTTCACACAACATGGCCGACAACACCGGTAACCAGAACCAAGGCAAGGACCAAGGCGGCGGCGGCCTCCTCGGTAACGTGGTCGGCGGTGCCGACAGCATTCTTACGGGCGGCGACAAAGCCAAGGGCCAGGGTGGAGTGCTCGGCGGCCTAGGCGGAGCGGCCAGCAAGACATCCGAGGGCGTCGAAAACGCTGTGAACCGAACAACGGAAGGGCTCGGGAACGCCGCTGGATCGGCGACAGAGGGAGTCGGTAACGTTGGTAAAGGAGTCACGGGTACTCTAAACAACGCCGTCAAGAGCGTGGCCGGCTCGGGACAGGAGCGACAGCGGTAAAGATAACATGAATAGATGAATTATACGAGGCGGGGGAGGGATGGTGGACGCTTCGTCATGTTGGACTCGGCTGCACCGAATATAGGCATGGCTACCTGAGAGATTGAGCACTTACCTAGGTTTATTCGTATTATCGTCAGGTAGTTATCATGTATTAGGTAGCTACCTACCTAGGTATCGATGGTATATCCGCATTCGCATCCGGGATCAAATTACATTCATGTCCTCGGGTACGGAGTGGTTTGCCATGCCTCGACCGTCTATTCAAGGTGCGGTCGTCTTATCCGAGGCGTCAATTCCCTACATCTAGATGTTCGCATTGGTTTCGATTTTGTTACCTATTTCTCTGATGAATAACGCAGCCGCTTATGTGAACATAATCAAGCCTCGTGGGTATATATGTTATGTAGGTTGGTAGGTAAGTATGTAGGTAAGTATGTAGGTAAGTATGTAGGTAAGTATGTAGGTAAGTATGTAGATATGGATTCGCAGGCTGGAAAGTAGTGTTGCTTGTGCTTTATTGTTGCTGGATCTTCGTTTAGTGGATCACAGGTATTGTACGTCCGCTAAAGCGTAGCGCTAGAACGCAAGGGATTAGGCAGCGCCGTGCGGGCTGTTCAAACCTTGGAAGGCCTACCTACCTATGCATAGGTACCATGGGTGTATTGAGCGAGATACAACACAGTTAGCCCAGTTAGGTACACATACCTAACCCAGGTATGGCTACAACTACATACAGCGACAGCGACAGCGCCGTCCGTCCGTACTGGGGGTAATAATCCCTTGCACCGGCCGCAACATATCCCATACAAGTATAGGTACCTAAGTAGGTGGCAGTTATAAATTTGAACAATAGCTGCAACTGTACCTACGTAGGTAGGTATATAGGTACCTAGGTAAGTAGGTGCACGTGTAATTCGGCGTATCAAGCTGCTCCCCCCAAGCGGTTATCGGGCTTTAGCCGTTATTATATGGTATTTGTATTGTATATGTTCCTGCCTGGTATTGGCCTGTCGCTCATATCTGTTGTATTGTATTGTACATACGCATCGGATAGAATGGAAGGGGCTGCTGCGCACAAACGTTAGCTACCTAGGTACCTATCTCGGTACCTAGCAATTCCATAGATCGCAACGTCTTTTCCCTTTTCTCATTTATTTACTTTTTTTCTCCTTCTTCCCCCTTTGCTTTTATACTTGTTTCTCTCGTCCCTCTTGATGTTTAGAGTCTCAAATTGCGAAATTGAAATTCGGCCGTCTCCCGTTATCCCTGCACTCCTCTACGTATTAAATACGTTTTACCCGTCGTCACCAGACATAAGCCCCCAGCGGCACAGCGGAACCAGTCTCCGACCGCGGACCCAAAAAGGGCTTTCTTCAGCGATCTCCACCGTAGCGGTTAGCGTAGTAGCGGCTTAGCACTTATGAAGCCTCAGAAACCGCTGAATGGCCGGCTTATTCGGGTATGACTATCCTAAAAAAAAGTTTGAAGATACGACTCGGTCGATTAGGACGTCTAAAGGGAATAAACTTAAGATCACAATGGACTCTTCGGCCGCCTGAATATTTCTATATAAGTTCTCTTGCCTAGGTAACCCCCTACCTAGATACCGACTTGGATGGGTGGACTTGGTTGGGGTTTATAGCATTTGGACTTCGGGGTTGGTAATGCCGCGGCGGCAAAGAACCGTGCGGGAATGGTTGGCGTTCGAGGGCTAATTAGCGATTCATGTCTCGCATTACAGGCGACATCGTTGAGTGAGACTTTCAATTTCCTTGGCGATCAAGTACGGCACATAAGCGACCAAGCACTGCTCTTATACGTAGGTGGGTATATGACCGAGTAAGGATGCTGGCTACATGCAAAATTTAAACAGACGAACTCAAATACCAATTCTCTCAGTCCATCCAAAGTCCTCACGCCATGTGTCTTATATATGTATTGCATTGGTAAGATACCCCCCTATGAAGGCAGCATTTACAATACCCGCTACCTACCTACCTACCTAGGTACCTTATTATGTATGATGTATGTATCTCCGGATATCTCGTTCACGAGAATATACCTAATGCAGGATGGTGGAGTTCTACCCATGCCGCCCCGGATTTTACCCCAGGTTTTCGAAGCTGTACAGTACATCGATAACTTACCGTTTCGCCTAAGCATGATGCTACCTCTCACCGGCGGAGCTCAGCGAACCATAGCTCAGAGGTCACGCGATGAGCACACCATCAACATTCTCGACAGCACCTTACCGTAGTCCAACCCCACCCAATCATTACGAAATCCCAGCAGCAGGAACTGTATCAGCTGGTCGCCGATCCATCATGGTTCCTCGCACATTACGGGATAGGAGAACCCCTCTCTCTTCTCCTCCTCCTCCTCCTCCTCCTCCTCCTCCAAACCCCTTTTTGCCCCCCCTTCAAATCGCCGCCCCTTTCCCCTCTTCCCGCTTCTCCTCTTTCTACTCTTTTCTTCTCCGTCTCACAGACGTTGGTTTTTAACTCGCTCCAATCCCGCATTCATCGTAGTCACCGTCCTCCCTAGCTGTTCAAGGTACTTCTTCCTCGACATCGTCCGCCCTTGGACATTGATTGTGATATTTTCCTCCCGTTACCGATACTAACAGCCGTCTCCTTAAAGTCGCTTGGCCGCTTGAAGCTCGAATCCGAGAGTATATACATATATATACCTAAATATATATCCATCATCCAACCTATCAATTCGTCATGGCGGAACCTCTCACCAAAGTAGATTCAGCCGTCCAAGGTCTCTCTACCTCGCCGCCAACAGAGAAGATCTCTCACCGGAGGGCTAGCTCGAGCGCTGGCGGGGTACAGAGTATGAAGGACTTGAGTACGTGATCTTGATCGATACGTCCGTTCCATGTTTCCGTTATCAATTAACAATATATCCTGCAACAGAGAGTAGCAAAACGGAGATACAAGTGGCCAAGGAGTCCCAAGGCACAGGATGGTAAGCATGGACGCTTCATTTCATGCTTACCGCCTGTCCTGCTTAATGTTGCGCATCCGATACGACTTTCTGCTCTACCCCGCACAAGCTAACTCCTAGCGATTTGATATAGGAAGATTAATACCTCCCCTACGACGGTAGAGGACAAGGACATTCTTAAGAAGCCGTTAATAACGCCGCTCGTGAGAGCCGTCGACCTGCACTTCCAACACGGTGTTGTTGTAACGGCGCGGAATAGGCAAGGTGTCACTATAAAAGATGCCCTGGACGCGATCCATAAGCCAAATAAGAAGAGGGTATGTACCATTGGCCGTGATTCCCCAGCGTGGATGCTATTTCGATTATGAGGGAAATCCTCTTGTCCGCTTTTACCTTTGCGCAACGCCTCGCTGATATGCAAACTCCATAGGCCGACGACGAGCTCTCCGAACCATACCTAAAAGGTTTCGAATGGCTACCGAATCACCCCCAGTTGAAGGACGACCCGGAAAAGGCGGAGGAGCGTGAGAAGGAATGGGATCGCTTATATATCCACCTCTCGTCTACGCCAGGCGTTTCTGGCTTCGGTGGCGGTAAGAAGAAGAAGAAGAATGCCGATGCTGAATAGAGGCTCTCATTCAGTCTACATATCCGCATCTCATCCGATACTCCCCTGGGTGGTACTGCCCACTGTCTTCTAGCCCAACATCATTTGAAGGCGTATGGAATATTTTGATAGATAGCTGGGATATACGGTCTTGGATATTATCACCATATATTGTATAATCTCGTCGGTTTCTGGCCGTGATTTATCGTTGCCCACGTCTGGATAGTATCGGACACACCAAAAAAAGCCGCTATAAGGATAATTCCGTGGAACGCTTTATACACGACTATTTCGTGTCGCTTGTCGTGTCCCCATGTAATGCAGCGCTGAATCATTAGGCGGGCTACTACCGAGTGTGCACCATCGAAAACAAGATTCGTTTTGGACGTATTGGAAAGCTCCCTTGCGTGAGGTGGGCCCTCGAAATGCACGAATCGCTCCCTACCATGAAGTTAGCAAAGGGCGGACACGACGCCGTGACGCCTGGCCGACGAGGTCCTAGAGTATACTATCGCTGAATTAATCTCAAAACCTCATCTAGGGCTACTCTCGACGATTCACTTATATGCCTAGGTACCTATGTTGGAAGTGGTGTGGTTCGATATGCTCTTGAACTTGGGTTCCACGCTTAGGGACAAAGACAGTAGGTATCACGACAGCGCGGCGTCGATCTGGGGCATAAAATTTAGCATATAAGGTGCTGCATCTAGGGTTATATGATTTCCACTGTCTCTAATGATAAGTTGGTAAATAATCTTCTCCTGAAATCGATATCCTCGAAGTCAACACTTTCCTCTAGGAATACGTATCCAACCCGACGATACAAAGACTGCGACTTATCCTGAAAGCCCAATGCCAACCCCTGTAGCTCTATGAAAGAGAACGCCTTATGGGGCTTTGAATTGAATATTAAGATGGTTATTGTCTCGCAAAAGTCATCAATGGCGTCGAACTGTAAATAAGCCTTCCGGCGTCCGAAATTCACCACGGCATCATTATTCGGATGATGTATAGAACCAATTGAATATGTTTCGCGTTCGCTGTGGCGCGTCTTGAGCCGCCTGAAGTTCCGCGCCGTACATATATAACCGCGTAAACCGAGGACGCCGCCTACCAATTCTGATGTCACGTCATCTCCCCTGGGTGTCACTTCAGCCCTCAGCACATCGACATGCCACCGAGCTCCTGAAATAAAAGGACAATTGATATCCCCTTTGAGAGAGGCCCAAGACCATGACGGTGCTCGGTATGGCGACATCCGATAGCTTCGAACCTTGGGTCTCCAGAGCAGGCTCTGTGGCATCGTATGTTTCCATAGCCCGGCCAGGTACGTATCGTGCCCAGGTCCGTGGTTCATCCTCATCATTTCTCCCATTCGTTTCGCCAATCCCGACAATGCTACCAGTTTGTCACGAGGAAATGTCAAGTCGCATTGAGAGTATGTTTCTATCACGTCTCGCCAATCTGTCACTGACGTCGTGGATCCCGCCCTCTTGGGACGTATAAGACCCTTCCATGGATGCATCCGGGGCCCCGGATCATGTGCGAGAATACTAGGGCGCGGCCGTTCGACTAACCCGGTATTCGGGACGGTCTCACAGAAGTTGGTTTCGAGACATTCCCAAAAGACCTGTTTGCTGCCGAAATATAGGTTTCGAGTCGAGAGGAGCCGCTCTTGAAAAACCCATGCACGAGAAAGAAGCGGATCCGCGTAGAAGCCTTTCTCCCATGAATGCTTCTCGGCCTCAAAACGATAAAACGTAGCGATGTTATCTCCCGGAGGACTTAGATTGATAATTGTAGGAGCTATCTGTGTCGGGTCACGGTCAAAAAAACAGCCGCCTTGATCGTCTGAAGAGCCCATCGCTGCGATGTTTAGTAAGCCATGGCTGTAAACGGGCAGCATGACGGACGCTTCCGCCTGCCAGTCTTCCGGAGAATCCTGAACTATACATAACCTATCGATCCAAAGGTAACGGATCTTCAGCCGTTCAATCACCTCAAAAGCATGGCGGAAGGTTTTGGGGAGTATTGCTATCGGAAGACCGCTGCGGAGATTGTTCTGTGTTGATTTCTCGAGTTTCAATTTCTCGGAAGCCGGCCCAGGTCCCCAGCAGTGGCTCAGGGTGATATATCGTTCTCGAGGGTCGTATTCGCCCCGATGGACGAGGCGGAACATTTTTTTATTTCCAATGTGCCACAGTTCGAGGAGGCGGGTTGGAGAGAAGAGCTCGGAGGCTTGACGAAGACAGTGCTCGTGGCTCTCAAAGCATTTATTGATCCACGTTTGAATGAGACCCCACGTTAGCGCATCTGATGTTGAGCGTGAAATCGCGGAGTTAACATGGTCGTTTTCTTCATTACGCCCTTTATTAGTATCTTAGATCATTATGGCATGGTGTGCGGCTTCTCAGGTTTCTCACCATCATGCGCAATCATCTCATGCGGAAACTCTTCGATAATCTCGCCCGAGTATACCAGCATCGTAGGCCGAATTATGCCTTCCCGCGGCAAGATAACACGGAACACCGAGTAGTAGCCGAGATTTTCGAAGGTCTTATTCACATCGTCGCTATCGTTGGAATCGCCGAACACATCGCAGACTACACATCCCATCTGCTTGGCCCGTAGCAAGGAGTCGTGCGTCGTGTGGTGGCCGAAGATGTAGCGTTCCGGCTCCTGTAATCCGGCCTCATCTAACAAATATTAATTGACGCGCTTCTCCCTTTAAGCCGAACCGTCGAGTGCGTTGCTTATGGGCATACTTACGGATTATACGGTCGTAGTTTTCGTCGTCAACATCCGGGAATTCTCGTTGTAATATTTCGGGAAAGTTACTGAGTAGTCCGAGTCTCTTACTCTTTTCTGGCTCCCAGATCCCTTCAAGACCTAAACGACAGACGTCGCACAGCATATCTACGATCTCTCCGCAGCAGGTATAGTACAGACCCCAGGCCTCTATTCACCGATTTTCATCGTATGCCCAGCAAACCGACCGCTTGGCGGCGTCGTCGCGAGGCGGAAAAGAAGCGGGAAATATCCGCTGATGAATGAAGCAAAACTAGCATGGCTAACTCCATCTAGCTGTGGACTTGGGCTTGTATGTAGGTAGTCAACACCACCCCGACGCCCGGGTAGGGAGAGATAGGCTGAACGTAAGTTGGGCCGTGAGACAGTTGGCTTGGGGAACTGGATTGCGTCACTGGTCGGCCGCAATAAGCCGCTGCAATCGACAAGGGGTATTCTACCCACAGTTGTGGTCCGAGGCGCTTATACCACGGTTACGCCGTCGTGCCGCATCGTCGGGTTCGCAGATAGGTAGGTTCTAAGCGAATCCACGCCGGACCATAAGTAATTTTTCCGTTAAACCGTTAATTCAAAGAATTTCTAGATGTTAAACCCATTTTTTAGCTGTAGTTACGTGATATTTTAAAAACTATAAAATATTATTTATTTTTTTATAATCGATACGAAATAATTTTATTAATTAAAATTAAATTATATTAATA
Source organism: Pyrenopolyporus hunteri (assembly GCA_902806595.1). Taxonomy (NCBI): domain Eukaryota; kingdom Fungi; phylum Ascomycota; class Sordariomycetes; order Xylariales; family Hypoxylaceae; genus Pyrenopolyporus; species Pyrenopolyporus hunteri. Next base: position 2,201,788 of record CADCXC010000011.1, on the reverse strand, counting down.
TTATAAATAATAAAAAAAAAAAATTAAAATGTAGTTTTTTAAATCGTATTTTTATATAAATTCGTTAACGTTAAAGTTATAATTATTTAATAAAGTTAAATTATTATATTAAATTATAATAATAATTATAAATTTACGGTATATAATAATTATTATTTATTATAATAAAAATTATAATTAATAAATTTGTTATTATTTAATGTAGTAATTTAATTTTATTAAATTATCGGTTTTATCGTTAAAATATATATATAAAATCGTGGGTTTTTTAACGGCGTTTTAATTTTTTTTTTTTTTTTTATAATATTAACGAAATTATATCTTAATTTTTAATATTACGTGTCGTATTAAAATTTAATATTATTAATTATAATATATAAAATAATTATTTAATTAATATATTTAAAAGATATAATAAATAATTAAATAAAAAAACGTTATAAATTTATATTAAATTTAATAATTAAAAATTTATTTTTAAATAGATATAATAGTAAATAATATTTATATATAATTAAAATATTTTATTAAAAAATACGGTAAATAAATATTAATTATATATTTATTAAATAGTTTAATTTATTAAATATAATAAAAAAAATATAATAAATAAATTTATAATTATTTTTCCACGTAATTATTTTTTTAAAAAAGTATTAAAATATAATAGTCGAAAATATTATATTTAAAATAATATATATAATTATAAGTTTATAATATTATATATATAATAATAATTTATTATTATAATAAAAAATTTTAATTATATATATATTATTATTAAAATTATATAATTATATAATTTTATATTAAAAATTTATCGTAACGATAATAATAATAGATATATTTTTATTAAGTGTTTTATTATTTTACGTAACGAAAATTTAAGGTATATATTTTTAAAATATATATAAATATTAATTAATACGAAGTTAATTATTTTAAAATTTTTATATAAATATAAATTAATTAATATATTTTTTTATAATTTTTTTATCGTATAATTATATAATATTTTTACGATTATATATCGATAATTTTTTATTTATTTAATAAATTATTATAGATTATATTTAAAAGTAATTTTTTAATTATTAAATTTAATATATTTTTTTTATATATTTAATAAAATAAATTATTTAATATATATAATTAATATTTATTTATTATATTTTTTAATAATTTATATATTAATGTTTAACGTATAAAATAATTAATATTTATAAAGTTTATATTAAAAGTTTATTACGGTTTAATACGGTAAATTTAATTTTATTAAATAATCGATATTAAAATTTCGGTCGAATATATCGTTAAAGTTTAAATATAAAATCGCGGTTTTTTAAATCGTGATTTAATTTTTTTTTTTTTTTTTTTTATAATATTAATAAAATTTAATTTTTAATTTTTAATATTACGTGTTATATTAAAGTTTTTTAATTAAAAAAATGATATAATATTTAAATTAATTTTTAAATTTATTTATTATTATAATTATTAAATTAATAAAAAATTATTAATTAATGGTTAAATAAATATTATATAATTAAATAATGAAAAATAACGAAAAAAATAAATTAATTAAATTTTATAAATGTAAAAAATATAATTAAATTAATTTTATATTAATTGTAAATATATTTTTATTTAAAATTTATATTTTAATTATTTATTATATAAAATAATAAAATATATAATAAAAGTATATTTATTATTATTATTATTATAATAAATACGTTAATATAAAATTATATTATTATAATAATAATAGTTTATTATTATATATAATATTATAAATTTATAATTATATATATTATTAATAAATACGTACGTAAATAAAGTAAAAAAATAATAATAAAAATAATTGTAATAAAGTAAAATTAATATTATATAAATTATTTAAAAAAAAAAGTTATTTAATAAAAAAACCGTAGGAAAAATTTTTTTTATATAAATAAAAATATAAAAATATTTTTTTTTAAAGTACGTATTACGAAATAATACGTATATAAATTAATTAATTATTATTTATTTTATTTTTTTTTCGTAATTAATTAATTACGAATTATTAATTAAATTTTTCGTTTTATTTATTTTTTTAATTTTAAATTAATTTAATTTTTTTTTATTAAATTTCGTATAATTTTATTAAAAAACGTTTTTATTATCGCGTTTATAGGGTTATATGATTTATAAATTTATCGAATATTATTAATTTTTCGATTTTTATAAAATTATTTTAACGTTATTAAATCGATTATTAATTTTTTTTTATTAATATTTTCCATTTATATTAAATATTAATATAGCAATAAAAAGTCGATATATAAAACAAAAAAAGTTTTAAAAAATAAAAAGCGTTTTAAAATAATATTAATTATATAATAAATAACGTAATCGACGTCGAAGTTTTAAATTATTTTATAGATTTTATTAATAAATACATTACGAATAATTCGTTTATATTTAATAAATAATTAATAAATAATATTATTAATAATTTATATTTTATTATTTCGATTAATAAAATTTTTATTATTTAAAATAATAATATATTTAATTTACGAATTTAAATTTTTATTATTTATAAAAAATCCATCGATAAAAATATAAAAGCGTAAATTTTAAAAGTTTAATTCGATATATTAAAATTTACGTATTTAATTGTTTATTTATTATTTAATTTTAACGTTAAAAGTTTTAATTTTTTTAAATTTAAGTTCGAAATATTAAATTACCGTAAAATAATCGAAAGTTATTTCGAATTAATATATAAAAATGATATATATATTTTAAATTTATTATTTTATAAATTTTTTAATTATATTAAAAATTTTAATGTTTAATAATTTAAATTTTTTAATTTAATTTTTTTAAATAATTATTACGTTAAAATTTTTATCGTAAATCGTAATACGTAAACCATTAAAATTTTCGATTTCGAAGTTTATAATTTTTTAAAGACGCATTTTAATTTTAATTTTATTAAAAACTTTATTTTTAATAATAAAAAAGTTTATAATATCGACATTAAAAGTATTATTTGTTTAAAAGTTAATAAATTTAAACGAATTTAAATTTATTATAAATAAATAAAAGTCGAAAGTTAATAATTTCATTTATAATTTTTATTAATAATAACGCGAATAAATTTTAAATTAATAAATATTTAATTTCGTAAAATTATATAAAAATTTAATTATTCGTAATAATATTTTTTTAAAGTATTTATTTTTAAATTTAATTAATAAATATATAAAAATAATTTTTTATATTAATATTTTAAATTAAATATAGGTTATTATAATGTTTTAAATTATAATTTTTATTTTTTTACGACGTAATATAAATGTTAAAATTAATATAATACGTTAATTAATTTTTTAGATAATAAATACGTACGTTATAATATATTTTTTATCGAAATTATTATAATTTTAAATTATTAAATGAGATTTTTTATATAATACGATGGTATTTTTACTTTTAATTTTACGGATTATTCGTAATTTAAAAATTATAGCGTTTCGATATATAATTATATCGTAAATTTTTAAACGTAAAATGTTTTTTTTAAATAAAACGTTAAGTTTTTTTATATTTAATATCTTATAAAATTTCTTTTATATAATAATTTTTTTATTCGTTCGAAATTTTATAATAAAAGTAAAATTTTTTTATTTTTTATTAATAATATATAATTTTACGATATAGAAAAAATCGTTGGTATATATAAAGTTTTTTTTCGAAATAATTTAATAATTATTAAAGTTAAAAATTAACGTAAATAATTTAATTTTAAGTTTTTTAAACGGTATTAAATTTTTTTTTAATTAGATATACGATTTAATATAAAAATTTTTAAACGTAAATATTTTATTTAAAACATTTAAAACGACGATAATATTTTTATTTAATATTATAATAATTTTATAAAAGTTTTTTTATTTTTTTTTTTTTTATAAACGAGTATTTTATTATCGATGGAAAGTAATACGGGAAGAGTTTTTTATGTGTTAAGGTTATTACGTATATTTAAGGTATTTTTTACGAAACGTTATATTTTAATTTTTTTAATTTTTATTATTACTTTTTAAACGATTTATATTTTTTAGGTTTATATGGAAGTAGGGGGTAAGTTTATGTTAATTTTAAGGTAAGCGTTAAATATAAAAAATATGGGTATTAAATTATTAAAATTAATTATATCGTTAATTACTTTAATAATTATTTATAATCGAATTATACGTAAATTTAAATTTTAAAGTTTATTAGTAATAATTTCGTATATTTTATAAACGGGGTCGTAATATTTTTTAATTTTATTAATTAATTAATGTATTTTAATAAATATTTAATAATATGTAATTTTAATAATATAAGTTTTATTTCGAAATTTAATATTATCGAAGTTTATATCGATATTATATATAATAATATTTAAAGGTTTAAAGTAAATATTAATTTAATATTATTTTAATATATTTTAAATTTTTTTAATAAAAATGATTTTTATAAAACGAATAATTTAAAATTTTATAACGGCGTTAATTATATATAAAACGGGACGTTTATTTAAATATATAATGTTAATAATAATTTTATAATTAAAATTTATATCGAGGTTTTTTAGGTTAAATTTAAATTTTTAAAAGGTTTTATTTTTAATTTAATAATAATAATAAAATTTATTAATTTTTTTAATATTTTTAATATTAACGTTATAATTTATTTTATTTAAAAAAGTATATAATTTAATTATAAAAGGGTAATTAAATCGAATATAAATGTAACGTAATTTAAATTTTATAAAAAAAGTTATATTATCGAAGTAAAATTATAAATGTTTTTATTTATAAATAACGGTAACGGTAATATTATTTTTTTCGATTAATTAATTCGTAACGTTATTTAAATAAACGTTTAATTAATTTATATTTTTTAAATATATAAAAAATAAAGTATTTAAATTTATAATATAAAAATCGATTAATTTAAACGAAACGTTAATTATAATTATTTTTAATAATTTAATTAAAAGTTTATTTTTAAATTTAATGTTAATTTTATCGATTCGATTATTATTTATTTTAAGATTTTAATCGGGAAAGTTTTTTATAAAAGTTTAATATTAATTTTTTTTTATAATAAATATTTTAATTACGTTAATATTAAAAATAATGTTTTAAAAAATATTTTTAATGTATTAGTTTAAAATAAATGTAATGTTATTTTTTAATTTATTAATAAAAAAGTAACGAAAAATAATTCGATATTAATATATTTAGTTTATTAAATATATCGTAATTAATTAATGTTAAAAGTTGACTTTTTTTTTTTCGAAAATTACGACGTTTTAATCGTCGTTTTTCGATTTTAAATTTTTTTATTTAATATTTTTATAGTTTATTAAAAACGTAATATATTTATTTTTATTTTCGATTTTTTAAATTTATTAACGTTTTTTAATTTTTTTTTATTCGTTTTTTAAATATTTAATAGATTAATATTTTTTTTTTTATATATTTAATAACGACGTTTTTAAATTTAAGTCGTTTTTTTTAATTAATATCGATTATTTTTATTATTACGGTAATATTTTCGTTTAATATAAAATTGATTAAAATTTTCGTCGTTATCGTCGTTAATTATAAATTAACGCATTTTTTTAATATTTTCGAAAATATTAATTAACGTATAAAATTTATTAATTAATTTTTTAAATTAATGTAACGAAGTAAATAAAATATGTTATAATTAAAATACGTTATAAATAATACGTTATATAGTTACGATTAATTATTATTTATTTTTAAAATTTTTTTTAAAAGTACGTTAATATAATATTAATTTATTTAACATTATTTATAATATTTTAAAATCGGATTTTTTTTTATTTTTTTTTTTTAATTTTAATGTTAAAAAAAATAATTAAAGTTTAATTATAATAATATTAAATTTTATTTTATTTTATATTAAAATATTATTTTATAATAAAATATATATTTATAAAATATTAATAGTGGGGTACGTTATGTAAAAAGTAAATAATTATTTATTTAATAAAAATCGTAAAAAATATAATATAAAATTAAGTTTAATAAATTTTAATTATATAGTATACGTTTAAAAAAAAATAAAATTTATTTTTTAAGATATTATATAATTTTTTAATGTAGTTATTTTTATTATTTTAGGTTTTTTTAAAGTAATTAATAATGGTAAAGGGGTATATTTTATTAAAGATTTAAATAAAGGAAATATTATAATAAGTATTATTTTATTAATTTTCGACGGGTATAAATATTAAAGTCGATTTAATTAATAAAAGTTATAAAATTGTTTAAGAAAAAAAATTATAATTTTCGATATGGTAATTTTTTTTTTAATATAGCGTTTAATGGGATCGTCGATATTATATATAAATTATTCGATAACGATTCGAAAAGTTTATAAATATTTTTTAGTAATAGAGGTTAAAATTATTTTTTTCGTATAGAATTAAGGGTGTATCGTTGATTATATTTTTAAGGTTTAGTGTAAATTAAAATAATAAGGTATTAATTAGTTATAATGGTTTAAAAAAACGCGGTTATTTTTTAAAAAACGGGGGTAAAGGAGATGGATGTATTAAATATTTACGGTTTTAATTAAATGCGAGGATTATTTTAAAGGGTTTAAAACGGCGAAGGAAAAATTCGTTATTAGAGTTTAAACGGGGGTTAAAACGTAAGTTACGTTATAAAAATTTAATTTAATAAAAGGGGCGGTAACGTATTAAATATCGATAACGAATTATTAATAATAAAAAAAAATAGAAACGATTATTAAATAAGCGATTTATAACGTTGATAATATAGGGTCGGGGGTAATTTAATCGAAATTATTAATATTTATAAATTTAATTTTTTTTAATTTTTTATTTATGTTAACGTTATAAAATAAAAAATCGTTAATTATTTTTATATTATAACGTAAATGTAATTTAACGTAAATATTAAAAGGTAAATCGTATTTTTATTAATACGATATATTAACGTTTTTTATATTAAAACGTTAAATTATTTACATTTAATACGTTTTAATTTATTATAATTTTATTTAAAAGGTTTACGTATCGATATAAAATTAATTAAAATTTTTATTATATTAACGTTATTTTTATTTATATAAATATTTTTTTATATAAACGCGTATTTTAATGTAATTTTAAATTAACGTAATATAATTACGAAATTTTTTATTATAAAATTTTTAAATTATTTTTAATATTTTTTTAAAATATTTTTTATTATTTAAGCGTATAATTTACTTTTATTTATAACGGTTAAATTTTTTAAAAAAAATAATATTTATATCGTTTTTTATTTTTTAATAACGATTTAAAAGTTAATTTTTTTTTATTTTAAAATTTTATAATCGAATTATTAATCGAAGAGTGTACGATTATTAAAAACGTATTTTATTAATTTAACGAATTTTTTTTTAATATTTCGTTCGATTAAATTAAGTTTTTTAATACGAATTTACGTTTAAATCGAATTTTTAATTTTTTACGATATAATAAATATTATAAATTTAAAGAAATTTAATATAATAAAACGATATTTTAATATAAATAAAAAAGTATTATATAAAAAAAGGGGTGTTATTATTATATGTATTATTACGATAAAAGTTTTTTATATTATTATAATAATGATTTTTTTAATTTTATTAATTTATGTTATTAATTTTAATAATATTAATTAATATTAATAAATACGTATATAAATAAAGTAAAAAAATAATAATAAAAATAATTATAATAAAATAAAATTAATATTATATAAATTATTTAAAAAAAAAAAATTATTTAATAAAAAAATCGTAGGAAAGGTTTTTTTTATATAAACGAAAATATAAAAGTATTTTTTTTTTAAAGTACATATTACGAAGTAGTACGTATATAAGTTAATTAACCATTATATATTATTTTAAATATAATATTTTCGATTATTATATTTTAATATTTTTTTAAAAAAATAATTTTATAAAAAAATAATTATAAATTTATTTATTATATTTATTTTTATATAATATTTAACGATTTAAAATTAAAATTATATATTTATTTAAATATTATAATAATAATTTATTATTATAATATAATATTATAAATTTATAATTATATTAAACGATAAAGAATCGTTAATAAATAAATCGAAAAAAAATATTATATAATTATACGATAAAAAAGTTACGAAAAATATATTAATTAATTTATTTTATTTATAAAAGTTATAAAATAATTAATTTTATATTAATTATTATTTATATATATTTTTAAAATATATATTTTAAGTTTTTATTACGTAAAATAACGAGGTATTTAATAAAAGTATATTTATTATTATTATTATTACGATAAATTTTTTAATATAAAATTATATAATTATAAATTATATATATTATTTTAAATATAATGTTTTCGATTATTATATTTTAATATTTTTTTAATGAAAAAATGATTTTTTAAATTAATAATTATAAATTATTTTATTATAAAAATTATATAATTTATATTTAAAGTTATTAAATTTTAAATATTATAAATAACGAAAAAATATTTATAATAAATATAAAAAAACATTATTTAAATTTAAATTTAACGGTAAATATTTAATTAAAAAAATAAAAAAATGTTAAATAATATAAATATTTATATTAAATTAATTTATATACGAGTTTTTTTAAAACGTAACGTTTTATTTAATAATTTTTATTTTTTTTTTAATTTTTTATATACGATTATAATATCATTTTATATTATTACGAGATATTTTATTAAATGTTAATTTCGATTTTTTACTTATATTTTAATAATTTTTTAAGTAATTTTTAAACGAAATGTATTTTTTTTTATATAATCGTATAAAATTTCGCATTTTTAACGGATATTTCGTTAATTATTTATTATAAATAATTTATATTTTTAATGTAAAAAAATTATCGAAATCGTAATAAATTAACGGTTTTTTTAACGTATAAATTAACCGTTATAATTCGAAATTATATATTAAATTTTATTTATAGTTTTTTATTATAAAGTTTAAAAAATTAAATATATTTAATTATATCGAATTAATATAATTAATTATAATATTTTTATATTATAATTAAAATTTAATTCGATATTAATTTTATTTTATAACGAAATCGACGATTTTTTATTATATTATATTTTTATAGAGGAAATATATTATTATTTAATCGAAAATTTTATTTTTATTAAAGTTATTTAAATTTTTTAATTTTTAAAAAAAACTTTAATATTATTAATTAACGTTTAATAATTTTTCGATAATAAATATTTATAATTTAATATATAATAATAATTAAAAATAATTATAACTATTATTATTTAATTTTATTATTAACTTTATTAATATTATATTTATATAAATTTAAAAAACGATTTTTTTACGTTTATTAAATTTTTATATCGTTAAAATTTATAATAATAATCGATAGTTTCGTATATATCGTAAATTAATGTTATATTTAAATTAAAAAAAATATTTTTACTTTATAATTTATTTTAATAAATTATAATCGAAATTTTAATTTAATAATTATTTAAAAGAATTAATATAATATATTTATAAAAAAGTAATTTAATTTATTAACGTTATATTATAAAATTTTTCGAAAATATACATCGATAATTACGTAAATTTCGAATTTAATAAAATGTAATTTATGATAATTATTTATATATTATATATAATTAAGTTTCGAAATTTTAAATTACGTTTTTTTTTATTACGTTTTATAATTTAAATTCGATATATTATCGTATAGTTTAAAAATAATATAAACGATATACGTTTTATATTATTTTTTATAATATAAAGATTTATAAGATTTTTTTAACGTACTTTTATAACGAATTTCGTTTTATATATTTAAAAATATTTAAAATTTACATATATTTATTAAAAAATTCTTTTAATTAAATTATTATATTATGTCGTTTATTTAAATTATTTATTCGTTTTTTTATATTATTTTTTATTTAAATTTAAATAAAAAAAATTTACGTTAATTTTATCTTTTATAAATATTATAATTAATTTAAAATTTCGACATTTTAGAGTTTTATAAAATAAAATAAATATTATATAAAATTTATAAGTTCGAAGGTATAAAAAATTAATTTATATTAAGTTATTTTTTATTTTTTTAACTTATATTTTAAAGTTTAATAAATTAATTTAACTTTAAATTATTTTATTTTTAAATATTTAATAATTAAATTATAAAATAATTTAATTTAAAAAAATTAATAAATTTTACTTTAAATAATATCGATATTATATTTATTTTTATAAAAATTCCATATTTTTAAATAACGTTATAAAAATCGTAAATTCGTTTCGACGTTATATTTATTTCGTAATCGTTAAATAATATCGTATTAAAAAATTTTATTTTTTAAATATTATTAATTAATTAATTTTTTACGAGATTTTAAATTTATTAAATTTTATAATATAATAATTAAATTTATTAAAATTATTTTTAATTAATTTATAAAATAAAAATTAATTTTTTATAGTTTTTTTTTTATATATATATAAAATATATATTTAATTTATTTATTATTTTAATTTTTTTAAAATTTAATTATTTTTAATTTTTAAATCGTATTTATTTATTTATAATTATAAATAACGATTATTTAATTACGTTATTATTTATTTTTTATTATTTTTTTTCATCGAAGTTTTTCGCATTCGACGTTATTAATACAAACTTTAAAAAAAAAATAATTTTAAATAAGTTTAAAAAAAAAAGAATGGTTAAATACGTACGGTTAATTATAATTAAATTAATCCGTAATTCGATAATTTTAATATTATAATTTTAACATTTTATTAATAAAATTTATTAATTATAAAAAAAAACGAATATATTTATAAAATATACGAAATATTTATCATAATAAATTAATAAAAATAATTTCGAAGTTTATTTAAATTATTTCGATTAATTTTTAAATTACATTAAATAATTTTTTACGGAATTTTTATTTAATATTAATATTTTAATTTATTTTTTTTAAAGTATTAATTTATAAATCGAATAATTCGATCGAGTTAATCGATTTTATTTTTTTTTCGAAATTTAAAAAAAGTAATTATTACCTTTTATTATTTTATCGTTTTTATATATAATTTTCTTATAATTATATACGATATGTTTATTATATATTTAAAAAATAATAAAATATACGTAAAATATTTTTATCGATTATTTATTAATGAAAAAATTCGTTTTATAATATTTTAATTAATGAAAATCGTTAATTAAAAATAAAACGTTTTAATAAATTATTTCGAATATTTATTAAAAATTATAACTTTTAATTATTTTTTCGATTATAATCGAAAATTTATATTATTATAAATAAACGAATAAATGTTTATAATTTGAAAAAATATTATTAAATAATTATTAAAAAAAACGTTAATTAAAACGTTAAATAAAATGTTAAAAAAGGAATTTTTAACGGCGGTAAACGAAATAGGGTTTTTTCGTATAATAAAAAAATAAAATATTAATTTTATAACGGGGAATTATTTTTATATTTTTTAAATATATACGAATAAACGTATTATAATAAATTAATAATATTATATTAAATTTACGTTTTATAAAATAATTTTTAATTTTATATATCGATTATAATTAAATAAATCGTATTAATCGAATTAATATTTAATTAAATTTATTTATTAATAATAATTTATATTAATTTATTAACGATTAATTAATTTTAACTTTAACGCGTTATATTATATAATAATGTAATTTTTTCGAAATAAACAAATTACCGTAAATTTATAACGAAATTTTATTAAATAAAAACGTATTAAATAATTATAAAATATTAATTAATAAAAATATATATAATAAATTTATTATAATTTTTTTTTAAAATTTTAATTAATTATAATAAACGATTTATATTTTCGAATATTATATTTAAATGTTTTATAAATTATTTTAAATAATAAAAAATTTTTAACGTTAAATTTTAAAAAAATATTAAAAGTTAAAATTTATATATATATAAATAATATATGGTAAAATTAATTCACTTAAATTAAATTATTTTAAATAATATGAGATTTTTTATTAATTTTATTTTATAACGGGCGTATTATATTAATATAAATATTTAAAAGGTGAAAACTTCGATAATTAACGTTTTTACGAAATAAATATTAATTTACTTTTAATATATTTAAACGTATTTTTATTTTTTTTTTTTAAATATAATTTAATTTATATTTATTTTATTTTTTAATTTATCTTTTTTTTAATTAATTTAATAAGTGTAATAATAATATTTATTTATTATTTTTATAATAATTTATTTATAATATTCGAAAAATTTTATTTATATTTTATCGAAAACGTATATTTAAATAATCGTTATTTTATATAAAAATTTTTATTTTTTATTTAATAACGATTAATATAATCGTTATTTTTATTATCGTTTATTTTATTATTTCGTCGTTATTAATATCGCGTATCGACGTAAAAAAAAAAAAACGTATACGTATAAAATAATTTACGAAAAATATAAATTTATTAAATATAATCTCCGTTAATTTACCCGTCATTTACCGTAATTTCGCCGTATTATAAAATTTATTTATATTTATTTTTTTTATTTATTTTACCGACGGTAAACGTATCGATTATAAATCGAAGCCGTTTTTTTTTAATCTTACCTCGCTTAAATTAATAAAAAAAAAGAAAAGAAAAAAAAATAAATATAATACGAAGCGATATTTTAAATAATATTAATAACGAATATATAAACGTAAAAATAAGATATAAAAGTATTAAATAATTAAATGTCGAAAAAAATCGTATAAGTTTTTTAAAGTATAAACTAAACCTTAATATTATATAATTAAACATCGAATGAATTTTTTATTAATATTATATTAATAACGAAAATTTAAAAAAAAAAATATTTAAATTAAATTTAAAAAAAAAACGTTATAAATATTTACGATTAAAGTTTAATTTTATTTTTTATAACTTTAAATTTAAATATAATTTAATATTTTTAATTTAGGGTATATTTAGATTCGAATATTCGATATAAAACCGAATTTTATATTAAAAATATAATTATAATAATTTTATAATCGATTTTAAAATAATTAACGAATTATTTATCGAAATATAATTTTTATATCGTTTTACGATTATATTTTTAAATTAACGTTAATAAAATATATTTAATTCCCCCGGGTATTTTAATTAAAAAATTATAAGTAATTAATTATAAAGTATATATTTACGAAAAGTAGTATATTTTAAAAGTAAATAAAAAAAAACCATTAACATTTTAATATATATTAAACTTTTATATTTATATATTATAAACGAATTAATTTTTTTACGAGGATTTTTAATAAATTTATATAAGGAATTTTTTAATTTTTTTTAATTAACGAAAAAAATGACTTTTTATAATAAAAATTAAAACGATAATTTATTTCGAAAAAAACCTTTTATTCGTATATTTTATAATTTTATTTTTCGAAGTAATAATTAAAACGATAATTTATTTCGAAAAAAATCGCTTTTTCGTATATTATATAATTTTATTTTATAAAGTAACGATTAAAACGTTAATTTATTTAAAGAAAAATCTTTTATTTATGTATTTAATAATTTTATTTTTCGAAGTAATAATCGAAATAACGATTTATTTAAAAAAGGATTTTTTATTTATATATTTTATAATTATATTTTTTTATTATAATTAATGTAAATTACGGTAAAATAATTAAAACGGTTAAAAAAACCATTTCGATTTAAATATTATATCGTTAATTTATTAAAAATATTATTAATTTTTTTTACGAAAATCGAAAATTAATTTTTATTAAATAATTTTATTTTTTTATTACGAAATAAAAAAATATTTTACGATGTAATTTCGTTTTAATAATAAAATGTAACAATAAATATAATCGTATTATTTTTTCTTTTTTTTTAATATTAAAATTATTATTAATGTTAATATCAAAGGATATTTTATTTATTATTTTTATAATAATTTATCGAATATTTAATTTTATTAATTTTACGAAAAAAAAAGATTTTATTTTCGACGAGTTATTTTTTTTATTAAATAATTATTTCGTTAAAAAATAAGTAAACGAAAGTTTAAATTAATAAAAAAAAAGATATAATTAAGGGGGATTAATAATACGAACGAAAAGTTAATTTAAAATTATTATAAATAATTTATTATAATTTAATAATGTTTAATTAACGGCGATTAATATTAAAAAGTTAATTATTTTTTATAATAATTAAAATTATATTAAGTTAACGTCGATTAAAAAATAAAATTTAATTATATCGATTATAAAAATTACTCCGTTTAATAAACGATATAATATATTTATACGAAATATTAAAACGTTAAATATATAAAAACATTAAATCGATTTAAAATAATCGAAAACGATTTTTTTATATATCGAAGTTACTTTTAAATCGATTAATAATAATCGTTTTAAACTTATTATCGACAATTTTAAATTAATTATTAACGTTTATTTTAAAATTATCGATAATAATTATTTTAATATCGTTAATAATAATTATTACGAAATTATTATAAAATTTTTTTATAAGTCGTTTATAATTAATTATTTTTTATAATATAATATAATTATTAAAAAATAAAAGGTTAATAATATATTAATTAAATCGACCGATTTATTTAACGAAAACCGTTTTAAAATTTATAAATATAATATTTATTAACGGTTAAAATTACACGAAATTAAATATTATAAAAAATTAATATTTAAAAAATAAATAAAATTACGATTTTAATCGTAATTTAATTATATAAAGTAATAATAAATTATAATTATTATTATTATACGATAAAATTAAAAATTTAACGATAATATATAAAATAATTAATTTTAAATATATTAAAATTTTTTTTAATAATTAATACGTATATATTTAAATTTATATAAAGTTTTAAAATTATTTAATATATATTAATATTAACATTATATTTTAATATTTATCGTAACGATAATAATAATAAATATAATTTTATTAATTAATTTTATTATTTTATATAATAAAAAATTAAATTATAAAATTATAAATTATATATATTTATTAATAAAATAAATATTATAATATTATACGTTTATTTTATAAAATTAATTAATCGATAATAAATTTAAAAATAATTTCGTCGTTTTATTTAATACGGGTAAAAATTTAAAAGTTAAAAATAAATTATATCGATATTATTAAAAAAAAAAAATTAAGGTATAATTTTTTTTAATTACGGTTTTATATAAAAAAAGTAGGTAATAAAATCGTTTCGTATATTATTATTAATAATTTAATAAAGTTAAATAAATGTATAATAATATAACGTCGCGTTTATATTTATATTAAATTTTACGATTTATAATATTTATAAATATTTAAAGTTTAAATATTAAAGTAAAAGTTTAATTTAAATTTAAGTTAATAATATTAATTTAATATATTAATTTATTAATTAAATGTAATTTATTTTTTAAAAATAATTTAAATAAATTTTATTATAATTTTATTTTATTTATATTTATTTTTATTAATTTTATAAATATTATATCTTTTATTTATATATATAATCGTATTTTTCGTAAACGATTATTATTTTTATAAATACATATTAATTATTTTTATTATACGTAAAATTTACTTTTATTATATCGTCGTAATTTTAAAGATATTTAAGTTTAAAATTTTTAATATATTGTTATAATCGAAATTTAAAAAAAAAATAAATATATTATATATTTAATTTTAATTAATGGTTTTTTTATTAATTATTTTTTTAATATTATTTAAAGATTTATTTTTAAAATTAATAATAATTTAATTAATTTAAATAAATCGAAATAATTTAAATTTATTATTTTTAATAATTATATAATTATTAAAAAATTTTATTAAAAAGTTAATATCGTTATTATTAAATTGAATTAATATTAAAACTTTTAGGAAATTTAATATAATATAAAAACGAAAAAAAAAAACGGAATAAAATAGGAAAAGGTAGGGAAAGATAAAGAAAAGTAAAAAAAAGTAAAAAAAAGTAGGGAAAAGTAAAAAAAAGTAAAAAAAAGTAGGAAAAAATAAAAAAAAGTAAAAAAAAGTAAAGAAAAGTAAGAAAAGGTAAAAAAAAATAGGAAAAAGTAGGGAAAGGTAAAAAAAGATAAAAAAAAGTAGGGAAAAATAGAAAAAGATAAGGAAAGATAGGGAAAGGTAAAAAAAAATAGGGAAAAGTAGGGAAAGGTAGGAAGAGGTAGGGAAAGGTAGGGAAAGGTAGGGAGAGGTAAAAAAAGGTAAGGAAAAGTAGGAAGAAATAAAAAAAGGTAAGGAAAAGTAGGGAAAAATAGAGAAAAGTAAGGAAAGATAAAAAAAAATAAAAAAAAATAATTTACGAAGTTTTTAAACGAATTTTTAAAAAATCGAATCGAATGTCGATTTAAATTTCGAATTTATTAAATCGAATTTCGAATATATTAAATCGGATTTCGAATATATTAAATCGGGTTTTAAATTTATCGAATCGAATTTTAAAATTATTAAATCGAATTTTAAATTTATTTATACGATTTTTTAAATTAATAAAACGAATTTTAATATTATTTAATCGCGTATTAATATTAATAATATTAATTTCGAATATATTAATATAAATTTTAAAATAAAAAAATTATTTTATTTTAAATTTATTATAAAATGTTAAATATTTTTTATTTTTAATTAAAAGTTAAAATATTTATTATTTTAAATAATTTATAAGTAATTTTAATTATATATTTAATTATAATAATAAAATTAAATTAAAGATTTAATTATATAACGAAATTTATATTAATTAAAATAAAAATTAAAAGTTAAAAATAAAATAAAAGTAAATAATAAAAAAAACGATATTTAAATAATTAAAAATAAAATATAATTAAAAAAGTAAAATGTTTTAAAAAAAATTTTAAAAAGTAAATTTTAACGTATTTTATTATAAATAACGTAAATATTTTATAATTATATTATTAAAAAATTAATATTCGATTAAATTTCCTTTTAATATAATTAATTAATAATATTTATTTTTATTTTAACTTTAAAATAATAATTTATAATAAAAGTTTAATTATAATTAAATATAATTATAAATTTCGAAAATATTAATTTTACGTATAATAAATAATATAAATTAATTTTTAATTTATAATAAATAACGTATAAATATTAATTTATATAAAATTATATATAAAAATATAAAAGTCGAAAATAAAAATACCGTATATATTAAACGTTTTATATAATAAAAAGTTATAATAATATTTAAAAAAATTATTTATAAAATTTAAAATTTATTTTTCGATTTTTTATCGACGATTATTATTATATCGATTTTTTATTTACGATCGTTATTATATCGGTTTTATATATAATTATTTTTAAATTAATTTAAATTATAAATTTAATACGAGTCGAGTTTTAAAAATTAAAATATTATTACGTTAATAATATAAAAAAAAAAAAAATTAAAATATAATTTAAAAAATTAAAACGAAGTTATATTTCGAATTTTATTATTAATTTTTTAATAAAATTAAATTATTATATAATATTATAACGGTTTTATATGTCGAATTTTATAAATTTTTTTCGGTAATAATTTTAAATATTATTAAAGGAAATTAAAATTCGATAAATAACGTATCGTAAAATTAATAAATAACGTATCGTAAAATTAATAAATAACGTATTATAAAATTAATAAATAATGTATCGTAAAGTTAATAAATGGCGTATTATAAATTTAATAGATGATATATTATAAATTTAATAAATAACGTTTTATAAAATTAATAAATAACGTATTATAAATTTAACGGATAATTTTTTATAAGTTTAATAAATAACGTTTTATAAATTAAAAAAATAACGTATTATAAATTTAATAAATAATTTTTTATAAATTCGATAAATGTTATATTATAAATTTAATAAATAACGTTTTATTAATTTAATAAATAATTTTTTATAAGTTTAATAAATATTATAAATATTATATATAAATTTTATAAGTAATTTTTTATAAGTTTAATAAATGACGTATTAAAATTTAATAAATGAAATATTATAATTTAATAAACGGGTTTTTATAATTTTAATAAATAAAAATTATAATTTAATTAATAAAATATTATAAATTTAATAAATAACGTATTAAAATTTAATAAATAAAGTATTATAATTTAATAGGTAAGTTTTTATAGTTTTAATAAATAAATAAAAATTATAATTTAATTAATAAAATATTATAAATTTAATAAATAACGTATCGTAAATTTAACGTATTAATAAAAGTTAAATAATTAAGTTGTTATTATATATAATTTATAATAAATACGTGGGATTTTTAATTATTATTTTCGTAAAAATAATCGTTTTTATTTATTTTTAATAAATAGGTATATAAATGTTAAAAAATGAATTGTTAGAGTTTATTTTTAAGTGTTATTATATTATGCGGTCGTTTAACGGTGGTGTTATAAAAATAATCGATAATATAATATAAAATGGTTTTATCGTTTTATTTTAATATTTATAAAATTTTTAAAATTATAGTTTAATGTATTATTTTTTATTTTTAACGTTTAAATTTTTAATTTATAGATTTAAATAAAATAATATATTTATATTAAAAATATTATAAAATAATATTACGAATAATAATTATATATAAATTATTTATAGTTAATATTTTTTTATTTTTTATATGTATGTTATATATGTTTTATAATATAAAATGTTACGAAATATAAATTTTATAAATAAATATATAAATAAATAAAAAAAAAATAATAAAGTTTAATTTATTATTTTTTTAATTTATTTAATTTTTTATAAAAAAGATTTAATCGATTTTATATATATTTAAATAAAAAAAGTTTTATTTTTATTATAATGTTACGTATTAATTTAATTTTATTATATTAATGTCGAAATACGAAAAAATAATTTCGCCGTTAATTACGTTTATATAAAATTACGGGTTTTTAAGTTATATTATTTTTTTTTTTTTATTAATTTTCGAAAAAAAATATTATATTTAAAAGCGATTAAATCGAATATTTTAGGGTTATTATCGAAGTAAGTTTTTTATAAAGGGAAAAAAATATTATATTTTTAATGTAAATATATTTAATCGATTTTATAGTATTATGTAATTAATTATTTAATAATTTTATTAATATATTATAGTGCGTTTTATTAATAGGTTTTAAATTTAACGGTTTTATTAATGTAATTAAATGGTAATAATTTAAAGCGTATATATCGAAAAATCGATTATATATATTTTCGTTTATTTAATATTTAAAAGCGACGGTATGTTTAAAGTTAAGTTATTTCGAGTTATTTATAAAGTTTATAATAACGGATTTAAAGTCGTTAATTATTTTTTTAAATCGACGTAATATAAAATTATACGTTATAAAAAAATTATTTAACGAAATATTTTAATATATAATATTTTAAAAATATATATAATTTAACTTTTATAACGTATCGTAAAAAATATGTAAACGCGTTTATTTTCGAAATAAAAGGTTCGAAATTAAAAATTATATGCGTTAACGGAAAAAGAAATTTTCGAAGAAATAAAAAATTAACGATATTATTATATAAATATTTATAAAGTTTATAAGTTCGAAGTATTTCGATTATATTTTTTAAGTTATAATAAAATTAAAGTACGTAAACCGTCGAATAGTGTTAATTTTATTATATATTATTATTAACGTTATTTTAAAATTATATTATTTAACGGAAATAATTTTTACGATAATAATTTAATTAATATTTACTCGTACATTCGTTTTAATAAAATCGTACGTTTTTACTTCGAATAATTTACGGTGGAAAATATAATCGTTGATATAATATTAGTTAATATAAAAAATAATATCGAATTTAAAATTCGAATATTTTTTATTAAAATAAATTTAATAAAAAAGTTTATTTCGATATAAAACGAAATGTTTTTTATTTATTTTTTTTAAAATAAATGTTAAGATTAATTTAAATTTTTCGAAACGTATTCGATTATTTTTATAATAAAAAACGGTTATTTTTTTTATTTGTAAAATTTTATTGATGTCGTTTTTTTCGTAGTTTAAATATATAAGTAAATAATTATCGAATATAATTATTAATAAAAATTATTTAAATGTTTTTATAAAGAAAATTAATTTTATAATAAATGTTAATATAAATTTAGATTTAATTTTTATTAAAATATTTACGTTTTTACGTAAACGTTTAAGTATTTTTCGTTTAATTGTTTATTCGATATTAAATCCTTCGAATTTTTACGAGGTATTTAAAAAAAAATAAATTTAATTTTAATTGTTTACGTTTACGAAGTCGATTTTTACGAATTTATAATAATGGTTAAAACTTTTTAAATATAATCGATTTATAGTTTTTATAATTTAAATTATAAAAGTTTAAATCGTTTTATTACTTTTAATTATTTTTAAAAATTTAATTAATATAAAAAAAATATTTATTATTATAATTACGTTATTATTTAAGGTATTAAAATTATACGGGGCGTTTATTTAAATAATTATAATACGTAACGTTTAATTATTAAATAAAAAAATATAATTTTAAAAAAAATAAATTTAATTAATAAAGTAATAATTACGGATTAATTAATTATAAAAATAAAAATTTATTTACGTAATATTATATTATTAAATTATAATATTAAAAAAATTAATAGATAAATTTAAATATTTATTTAGATTTAAATTTTATAAAAAAAATTATTAACGGTAAATAATATTTAAAACGTTAAATCGTATATAATCGTTATATATATTATTAAGATACGAGTATTAAATTCGAATTATATATATATATATATATATATAAAAAAAATTTAAAATCATTATTTTAAAAGTATATTTATCGTAATAATAAATACGTTTATTTTTATTTTATTTTATTTTTTTTAAAAATATATTTAAAATTTAAAAAAAAAAAAATATATATTACGGTTAAAAATTCCGCGGTTATAAATAATGTATAATATACGATTTAACGTAAAAAAATATTATAAATTTTATTAATAAACGTATTAAATTAAAGGAATAAATTATTATAAAATTTTAAATATAATATATTTAAATTAATAAAATATAATATATATATAATTAAAATTTCTTTTATTTTATTTTCATTATAAAAATTATTTTAATTTTAAAAATATATAAATATAATACATTAATTTACCCATTAAAATATAATAAATTTAAACGGTTTATTTTAAAGGTATAAATATTAATGTATAATATTATAATATAATTTAAATATTATTATAATTTTTATTATATAAAATTTAAAATACGTGTACGAAATTTTTAACCGCGACATTTATACGTATTTAAGTTTTTTTATAAATTCGAATAAATTATTTTTATTAATTAATAAAATAATTATTATATTATATTTATATAATAATTTTATTATTATTTACGAGTTTTATTTAATTTTTATTATATCGTTTATAATTTATCAAATTATAAACTTATAAAATTAAACGATTATATTATAATAAATAAAAATAACCATTAAAAAAAATAGATATTTTTTTAACTATAAAAAAAAAAAAAAATTATAATATTTAACGGTTATTTTTTTCGACATTATTAACTTTTTTTATTAACGAAGTTAATTAAAAAAATACTTTTAAATTATTAAAAGTATAAAATTTTCGCCGTTTTACCGTCGAAACGACTTAATTAAGTTGTAAATAAAAATCGTGTAAATTTAAATTTACGAACGTCGAAAAAGTTATATTAAAAGTCCGCTTAAATAAAAAAGAACGTAAAAAGTCGTATCGAATAAAAAATGGATATTTTATATTTAACGTAAAAAATTAACGATCGAATGGATTTAAATTTAATGATTAAAATTAACGAGATTTTTATAAACGATTATTTATTTTCGTTCGTTTAAATTTAACGTTAATTAAAAAATATTTTTATCGTTCGTTTTTAAATTTAACGACTACGTTAATTATTTTATCGTTTATTTTATTAAATATACGTACGTACGTATATATTTTATTTTTTCGTTATTAATATTATCGTTAATTTTAACGTTAATATCGCGTATAAATTTTTTTTTAATATTCGATATTTCGTTAAATAATCCGTATTTTAACGGGTCGAGTAATAAAATAAACGCGTTAATCGAAAAAATAAAAAAATAAAAATTCGATTTTTTAAAAATTCGATTAAAATAATAAATTTCGTCGTTTAAAATTAAATGTTAAATAATAATATATCGATAACGTTTATTTTATTTCGATTATATAAAATGGTTTTAAATAAAAATAAAAAAAAATAATAAAAGGTATTTACGAATGGAAATAAATTATTAAATACGAATATATAATTAATAATATAATAAAATAATTTATTAATTATATATTTATATTTATTTTAACGGTTTGTTTTTATTTATAAATTAATATATATTCGATTATAGTTATTTTTTTTATTAAATTTAAAAAAGGTTTTATTTATAATATTATATAATAATTATATATTATTTTTTTTATTATTTTTATTATTTTTTTTTATTATTTAAAAGTATAAAATTTATTAATTAACGGTTTAATAATTTAAATTAATAGTATATTTAAATATTATTTATTAACATTAAATTTAATAATTTTATCGTATATTTTTAATTTACGACTTTTCGAAACGAAGCGATGGTTTTTTATAATATAGTTTAAAAGAAATCGTTATAAAAAATTAATGTCGATATATTATTAAATTTTTTATTAAAATACTTATATATGTTAAATATTAAAAATTAAACGTTAATAATTTAACCATTTATTAAAAAGGAAAAAAATCGATATAATTATATAGATTTAATAACGTTTAAAGTTTTTTATATATTATGTTTATTTTTTAAAAATTATTCGAAGTTAATCGAAAAATTAAACGTCGATTTTATTTCGAATATAACATCGATACGAAAAATTTTAAATATTTAATATTTATTTTTATATATATTACGATTATTAATTATTTTTTTAAAATAAAATAAAATATATTTATTATTAATAAAATTAAACGATTTAATTATTAATTTTATTTTCGATGTCGAAATATTTTAAATAAACGATATCGATTTATAAAATAAAAAATCGTTAATATAATTTATAATATTAAAAATTAAAAATTAAATTTTATTAATATTATAAAAAAAAAAAAAAAAGAAAATTAAATTACGGTTTTATATATGGGTTTTAACGGTGTATTCGATCGAAACTTTAATATCGATTACTTAAAAAAATTAAGTTAATTATATCGAATCGCGATAATCGCGATATCGCGTTAATAAAAACTACGTTTATTTTTATTTTTATCGATGTCGTTTTAATTACTCGTTTATTACGAAACGGTAATTTTTCGATATATTTTAATTAAATATAAATAAAAAAAATATATTTAAAATGTCGTTATTTAATAATATATTAATAATTTTTTCGTTCGATATCGAAAAGTATTATTCGAAAATTTCGATTTATTATTAATATTATTAAAAAAAGTAAATAAAATAAAATGATTTTAATATTAATATAAATCGAAATAATATTATTTTTAATTAATAAAAAATAAATAATTTTAAAACGAATATTTTAACGTATATTTAATACGATTAATTAAATACGTTTTTAAAATAAGTTATTTAATTATTATTATTTTAATTTAAAAATTTAAAAGATAATATATTTTATTAAAATCGTTTATCGATTTAAAAAAAAACGAATTAATTACGTCGTTTTTTTTATTTAATTTTTCGTTATTTATTATTATATTATTAATGGTTAAATTTACGAATATATTATTTATTATTTTTTCGTTATTTTTTACGTTTTCCACGGTAAATAACGCGAAAATAATATTTTTAAAAAAATAATAAATGTTTAAATCATTTAAAAATAAAAGTAAGTTAAATTTTATTAATAAATAAATTTAAATGACATATTTTTACGGGTAAAATTAACCGACGAAAAAACGTTAATTATAAACTAAATTTAATAAATACGGTAAATTTTTTAATTTAATTATTATATAAAAAAAATTATTTAAATTTAAAAAACAATTAATAATAATAAACGATATAAAAACGTAATAATATTAATATTTACATTATTAAAATTATAATAAAATAATTATCGGTGGGTTATTTTATATTAAAGCGAAATAAACGCTTCGTTTTTTTTTTTTTATTACTTTTTTTTATTTTTTCGAAGGATTTATATATACACTTAAATTATTATACATTATTAAACGTACATATTTTTTTATTAAATATTATTTATATTATATAATATTTAAACGAATAATTAATTAAAAACGTAATTAAATTACTATAAAATTATTATATAAAATAATGTTATTAATACCGTTTAAAGTTTATAAATTAATTAAATTAACTTTTTATTTAAATAATAATTTTCATTAAAATAATACTTTTTAAAAATAATATTATTTTCACTTATATTATTACCCGTATAATTTAAACGAAATTACTATTTTATAAGTATTATAACGCGATTTATAACGCGTTTAAAAATTTCATTAATTTTTTTTTTATATTAAATTTATAACATTTTTAACCGTAATTTTCCCGTTTTCGACTACTTTTATTTTTATTTTTTCGTATTCGTTTAACGTTACGTTAAATATTAAAATAAGTAAATAATTAATAATTTAAAATTTTTCGTTAAAATATATAATTAAATTAAATATAATTAATAAGTATTTAAATATTTACTTTAAATAAATTAATATATAAATATAAATATTTACGAAATAAATCGATAAATATTTAAATATTTATTAAATAATTAAAAAATAATATTAAAATTTATTAATTATAACTATCGTTTAAATTAATAAATCTTTTAATTTTATTTTTTTATAATTTAAAAATAAATTATATTTAATGATTTTTTTTTTAAAATATTTTAAAAATAATAATTTAATTAATATTAATAAAAATTTATTCGAAATTTATTCATTAATATATTTTAAAATATAAATAAATGTATTTCTTATAATATCTTTTTATATAAATTCGTGTTTTTTATAAAAATTTACGTTTTTTATAATAATTTACGTTTTTTATAATAATTTTTTTATATTTTATTTTTTTTAAAATATTTATATATTAATTTTATTTTATAATTTTAAATATTTAATTTTTATATTTCGAAATTTCGATTAAATATATTATATATTTTTTAATATTATTACGTTAAATTAAATTAACGAAATTCGAAGATTTTATTATATTTATTTTTAAAATATCCTTAAATAAATTAAATAAATAATAAATAAATTTATCGTAAAATATTCGTCCTTAATAATAATATATTAATATCGTTATTTTTAAATAAAATAATTAATTTACTATTTTTATAATAATTAAATCGAAAACGGTTAACTTTATTAATATTAAGTAAAATTTTAATTAAAATTAAGTAAAATCTTTTAATTAAAATTTAAAAAAAAAAGAAATTTTTTTTTAAAATTTATATAATCGATTATTTATTATATTAATAATAATAATAAACGGTTAAAAATAACCGATAACGTTACTTCGATTAATTATATTATTTAAGTTTTAACGAAAGTTAAAAAAACTTTTATAAATAAATTGATAATAAAAATAATTTAAAATTAATAAATAAAATTAATTTTACGTTTTTTTATTTTTTTAATTAATTAATAATATTTATTATTAATTTAAATTAAAATAAACTATTATTTTTAATAATCGTAATTATAATTAAAACCGTCGATATCGAAAATTAAAATTAATATAATTTTAATCGTTAGTTAATAATTTTAAAAATAAATTAATTTATATATATTTTTATTATCGAATACGGTTTTTAATTATTTATAATCGTTTACGTAATAATTATTAATATTATTTTATTTTTAAAATATATTTATATAAATTATAAAATAAATTAAAGTTTTTTTTAATATTATATCGTTTTATTTAATTATTTTTACGGTGTTTATTTCGGGTATTATTATAATAATAATAATAATAAATGTTTTTATCGACGTGATATATATTATTTTATTAATATATATTAAATAATTAATTTAATTATTATAAACGTAAAAAAATATATATAAATAAATGACGTATTTAAAATTATTTTTAAATTATTTTTAATATTTATTTAAGTCGAAAAATCGATATCGATTTTAACTTTCGTTTTTAAAATAATTAAAAATATTAAAGTTTAGTTATTTAATATAATTAATTAAATTTAAGAATTTAAACGTAAAAAGTTAATTATTAATATTTAATATTATATGTAAATATTATTATATATATAATATATTTAAATAATTATTTATTTTATTATATTTTTATTTATATTTATTTATTATTTATTTATTTTACGATATTAAAATTTTTATTATATATTATAAAACTTTAAAAGTTAAAATAATTCGATTAAAAATATAATAAAATATATAAATTTTTAAATTATTACAATTTAATACGGTTAAATTAATTTTATTAAATAATAAATATCGAAGTTTTAATTAATTACGTCGTTAAAATTTATATATAAAATCGTAATTTAATTTTTTTTTTTTTTTTTTATAATATTAACGAAATTTAATTTTTAATTTTTAATATTACGCGTCGTATTAAAGTTAAATCGCGGTTTTATATATAAACTTTAATTACGTAATCGATTAAAGCTTCGATATTAATTATTTAATAAAATTAAATTAATTACATTAAATTATAATAAAAAGGAAAATTACGAGGTTTATATATATTAAAATAAAATAATGAAATTATTTTATATTATATTATCGATAATTTATTATTTTTTAAAAATTATATATAATAATGTAATTTTATATTAAAATATTTACCGTAACGATAATAACGGTAGATATATTTTTATTAAGTATTTTATTATTTTATACGACGAAAATTTAAAATATAAATTTTTAAAAAAAATATAAATATCGATTAATACGAAGTTAATTTATTTATAATTTTTAAATATATATAATTTAATTAATTTCTTTTATTTCCTTACCCTTTATTATACGATCGTATAATTTTATTTCGGTTATTTATTAACGATTTTTTATTTATTTAACATCGTATATTTACAATGATTTTTTTATTACAATTTTATTTAATTTATAAAAATAAGTTTATTATTTTTTTTAATTATATTATAAATTTATCATTTAATTAAATAATTATATAATTTAATGGTATATGTTTTATAACCCTTTATAGTTTTTACGTAACTATAGTTAAAAAGTAGGTCTAACATTTAAAAATTTTTCGATTTAACGGTTTGACGGAAAATCTTCTTACGGTCCGACGTGCGAATCATAGTGCATTTTGAGGAATCATGGCCTACATCTAGAACCCCTACGCGCCCGATTGAGTATGACTGCCTTTCAGTATTTGCAAAAACTTGTTACCTGCTACATATTTTCCCGATTACAATCGAATCTCCCATCTATGCTTAGATACAATTATATGACAAAACGCAGCCTTAGGTTGAAGATTTTTTTCTTGTTGCAATAAAACCACGACTCACATCGTGTTCACTCTTACCCCCTTGATGTAATTTATACTTCGCGGGAAATAGGCTGGTTTAAGGAATACAATGCTTACCTCTTATCGCCGTATCTTACACTTTCAAGATGGAGCTGAAGAGGAGTCAAAAGGGTAGAGGGTCTTTCACGAAATAATCTAATTGCAATTATTCGTCTCGGCATTTAAGTGTCTTGAGTCCTGTTGTGTGCCATGCTTAACCATACTCTAAAGCCCTATTTGGTTGAGCGACTTAACCCGGAAGACGGAAGCCCTATTCAGGTCCTGAGAGACCACACTAGGGGCGACAATTCAATGGACCAAGAGGGCGCCTTACATGACAGCTGCTTACTAGGTACCTTTCCACCGTGAGTACCTACTATATGCTCAAGGTGGTTACTATATAAACGATTTGGTTACGTTTTGGTAACGTTTTTAAACTATCGAAGAGAGTTCGTTTCGGTATCCCGATCACAGACGCTGCCAACTTACACTGATATATCAGCATTTACACAAGTAGGTGGGTATTAGGTATCTACCAAACCTAGCACCTGCTGGATATCTACCTACGCATAGCTTCCTGGTAGTTAGATAGGTAGGTACCAATCGGTAGACTTCTTACATTGACTAGCAAATACCGAGGCTTTTTCTTGGTTAGGGCCCTGAGACCAATTACAACCCAGAGTCTTACCGCAGTAATCCGCATCTAAAAAACGAGTAACACCCCCGTAACAGAGCCCTCTCCTCCTGGGTGGCAGATCCATAATTGAGACTACCTAAAGCACCGATCCTTCAACAACGGTGGGGCGGAACAGTCTCGTCGCGATCAACCATCCTCCCACCCTCACCCTCCTCGACTCAAATACCACGCTAAAACACGATGCTAGCGTCGACGAGAATCGATCGCGGCATCAGCAATAACAAAGCTACGGGCGTTTCGGAGGAATGGCATCATGGAATTCTTCGAGAACCAAGTCGGCGAGGTGCGATTCTTGACTACTCTAGCCGAAGCCCCTGCGTCAGCGCTGCCAGTGTCCCCCGGCTCTCAACAACATAACAACAGCGGCAACAGCCCGGCAATCGTGACCAGCGCCAAAAGGAAGAATAGCGCAGACGAATCACCGGGCTCGAAAGGCCCCCCGCAGCAGAGGAGTAAGAGGAACAGATATATCTCTATAGCTTGGTGAGTCCCGTTAGCTCTATATCTTCTAGCCAACACATCCGGTCGCATAGCGATACGCGATCCGGGTTTAGGATGGCGAATGGCGTGTTGACCGAGTTTGCGCATGCTTCCGTCCAGTAACGAGTGCAAGCGACGCAAGATCAAATGCAATGGCGAGACCCCATGTCAGCGATGCGGCAACCTCAACCTCCAATGCCTCTACGCACCCAATTGCTGCTCCAATTCGTTCAAGGACTCGGATGAGTACAAGCAGATGGCCAGCAAGGTCAGCCAGCTACAAGAACAGGTCGACGCCCTATTCACGAGCATGAACGCTCTAAGATCTGAGGCCTTGCGCTTAGCTCCCATCCAAGACCGACCGGCTACCCTGCCCTCCGCCTCGAGCACGCCGTCTACGTCTTCGATCCCCTCCATCACCCCCATACATAGACCGGTTGATCCGCAGCAAGCCCGGCAAACTAGCTTCCGCGGGCCGACGAGCACCCGATTCAACTTAGATGTCGCTAAGAATACACTACACAAGATGGGCTACAGTAATCCTCCTGATGGGGGTGAGCTCGATAGCCCCGCTCAGGAGAGTCCGGCGCCATCTCCGAATATGACATCGCAAATAGCCACAACCCCTAACGCACCGCCCCACGATCCGTTATGGGAGTTCGATAAGGACGAGTTAGTGCGGTTATGTCGCGTGCATGACGAGGAGGTTGGCATTATGTATCCCGTCATCCGGATCGAATCGGTCATCCGTCACGCCCGAAATCTATCCTCGTGGATGGAGGCAGCTAGGAAGAACTTCTTACCTCTATATGGCGAGGAAGGCGGTATTAAGGATCGCAATACCTTGGTGCTTAAGCTCGTTGTGTGTTGCGCCTTACAAGTCGAGGAACATGGAAATAGTGAGAAAGCCCAGAGGCTCTTTAATAGCGTCCGACCGACGACGGATAGAATGTTGATGTCCGACCCCAGTGACGTGAAGAATATGCCGATCCTAGCTCTCGTGGTACGTCTTACCCTCGTTCCTGGATGATCCGCGCCTTGTCCCTACCCGGGCACTTTTACCTACCCCAATGAAGGGGCTCGAGGTTCGTAGGAGCTGACAATCCGGCAAGGCTGGTTATTATTTCCTCGCCAACGACGAGATCCTCGCCTGGCGTACGATGGGCCAAGTAACACGGCTTTGTTTCGAGCTCGGCCTTCATCGGCGCGACGCAATCCAACGAATCGCCGATGAGGAGGAACGCAACAGCGCCATTAATACATTTTGGGCAGCTTTCGTCCTGGATCGTCGGTGGGCATTCGGCACCGGTCTACCGTTTACCGTTCCGGACGATGAAATCGACCCTCAGTTGCCGTATCCTGTAAGTAGCCGAATTCTTATGGATAAACGGACACCTCCCCCTCTCGATCAAACTCAAGAAACTCCATCGATTCTGACCCTGGCGGAAAGGATTCACATCCTTACCTAGTCGCGATGATTACCTACTCAAAGCTCAGCGCAAAGGTCTGGCGACTCGTACGAAATTTTGAGCCTAACGTGGCACTAGAGGTGCTTCCTGCTGATATCGAAGAATTGGACTGCCAAATAAAACAATGGTATACCGAGGTGCCTCAGACGACCCAGCTCGAATTATCTGATTGGGAGGCGTTGCCTAGGTACCTAAATCCTCCAATACACTCCCTGAAAGAATACAATATCCAGCGGTTACAGATCTGGACGTACCTCCGCTTCAACCAAATCCGCACATGGCTATATACCCCCATCCTTCACACTCATAGCAGCATCATGGAGAACATGCAATTCGCCGAGCGCGCCGTCAAGCTGGCGAAGAACACCATTTGTTATTTAACTCATCTAAATAATACCACAAACATCTACAGGAAGATCCAGGTATTCTACCACCAATTCCTGTTAGCAGCGATCGCGGTGCTCTTCCTCGCGTCCTGCCATGCTCCAGTCAATTTCAGCTCGTCGTGCCGCAACGAGTTTTATCTGGCTCTGGAGCTAGTCAAGGACCTCTCGTCTAAGTCATGGGTCTCGCAGCGCCTCTGGAGCACCATCAAATCGCTTCGGGAAGTAGCACCTCATCTCGGCTTGGACCAGGACCCTCACTCCACAGCAGCGCTCACGATGGCTGGGTTGGCTACCGGTCAGATGGGTGTTACTTCGACTCCTCCTATATGCGGTTCGCGGTCACCCCCCGCACCGGGAACATCCTCCACGTTCAACGGTGTCCAGAACGGACATCAAATCTCAAATGAGATGTCCCGGATATTCGAGGGCTACATGGAGAAGGGCACCGATTCAAATAGTAGTCTGGCCCCGGCCAGCGCGCCTCCTATCGACAACAACGTAACGGTGGCCTACGGAATGGGAAGCAGTGTATATCAGCACTTCAAAGACATGTTTTAGAGATTAAGGGCATTCGCCCAAGACCTTCTCACGTCATTTCATATAGCGACCAGGCTTGGGGAAAGAGGACATCTAGAAGGCGGCGGTGTAAGAGCAAGTCATTCGCAAGTTATTCTCTGAAGTAGACATATCCGGATCTTCAGCTGCTCGGTCGTATGTACATAGCAGCCACGATACTCGCATATATGTTCGTATATATTGTACAATCACCTAGTAACACAGAGCGGGAGATGGCTATTAAGTTATTTTATACGGGAGAGCCCTCGTCTTAATAGCCAGCCGAAACTCTGAAGCGTTTTCCGTCCATAACCCCATGAAACCAGCATCTGTGATATTTAACTGATGTGTTCCACCGGCGCCCATAAATTTTCCCTACCTACCTAAATAAATTCTATAGAATCTCGTCAGCACCAGCATAACTTGCTCGAACCTCTAAAGTGACGAGCCCAAGCGCCCCTTCCCCCCCCTTTACCGTCTGCAAGGGCCAGAGAAGGGTAAGTCAGGCACATTGCCCTGGGACTTACTTCTTACGAAACCTGCAGATAAGCAAGTTCGCCGCAGAGCATCGCAAAATTGACGTCGGGAAAGTGTAACAGACAGTCAACGCCGTTACAAACATTGCATATGTCAGCAGCAATCTTCCCGGCTGAGATCTTATCGTTATGAATGAGTGTACTCTAGCATTGAATATCTAAGACCGTACGCGCGATTACCTACCACCGGGACGCACAACATACTGTCACGTACCTTCCCGAGCCCTTATATGCGACTCAATCACGAACTTAACAGAATGGGTCGATGCTTTGGGGCCAAGTGGCCGTATATAAGAGTCTAAGCCTATCGGGTTTCATCGAAGGAAGCTCCGGGGTAGAAGTGGTTTAAATGACCTCGGTAATCTATACTCGTCTCTAAACAAGTTCGGCGAATCGACTGCAGGTTTCATCGAGCATAAGGGGTCCAAACCACCTGTGATTTCGCAAAAGCTGCCATACGATCAGATAGAAAGGCAGAGAAACGATAAGTTATAGCATAGATATTTACCTCCATTCGTGATTCAAAACCGTAGCACCGCTCAATCTAATTCTTCGTACGAATCCCCCCTATCCGCGCAGTGGAGTAATTACTAGAACCAGCCTAAAACCTCTGACACGAAATCGGTGTTTCGCGGCTGTAAGCCGCCGGTATCTGTAGATATACCAAGCAGTCCGTAAAAAATAGAAACGATTAATCGTCACTCTGTATCCAGCTTTTTCAGAAGGTCAGAAGATGGAGCAAAGAACGTTGTCCCTGTTAAGGGTGTTGAAAAGTCGAGTAATCTATCGTGCAAACCAGGAGGTTCGCCTATGAACATTCGCTGCAGCATCCGCTCGATAACCCAGAGCCGCCTCGAGTATCCGATGAAGTAAGTTCCGAACTCTCCGGAGCCAGGAGAGCCGAACGGCATATTGTCTCGGAGAATTTCGTGCTCATCACCGTTCTCATCCTCTACCGTCGCGAGCGACTTGTGCGACTGTTGTTGGCCCACTGCGGCATCGTCCAATTCGATATTGTCAATCTTCTTACGCCCAATTATTGCCTCCTGCTGCTCGGTAGAGAGATCCTCCCATGCTTTAATGTCATGCACGTATTTTTGAACCACGATATAGCTGCCTCCAGCAACCCGCGCGTCCTCTCCCGCGATGAGGATTGAAGCTGGGACGGCAGGTCCCACGGGGTTCGCCGTACCGTCAACGAATCCGAGAAGGTCGCGGACGTCAAAGTAACGAAAACCGTTAGTCTCGTCGATAACAGTGACGGCGTCGCCGAGCTTATCCAGCAGCTGCCGTTCAAACTCGAAGCACAGGTCTCGCCGCTCCGACCGGATGTGAAATAGCAAGTCTCCCGGAGTTGAGACAGCAGCATGCTTTTGGCCGCGGATAGCAGGGAAAGGGTGAAGTTCTGCCGGTCGAGGCACCCGAATCAGAGAATCCCAGGCCTCACTACCAATACCCACAGTGCAGGCAAACGCGGCACTGAGGTCTCGTATGGCAACATTTTTAGCGAGACCATCGATGCTCGAGAGGACCGATCGCACTACACCCACGGCTTTCGGTGTATCGGCAATAGTAACTACAAGAAATGTTGCAGACTGTGTTAGCGGCGCATCGACACGCTGCGGTTCAATAGGAACCCGATGAATTGACCGCGTGCTCATACTCGCTGCTCGGCTAAGCGAATGAACAAAAGGCCGGTGGCTAGAACGTCCCGAGGAAGGTTGGACTGCTAAAGCCCTTCTAAGTCCGCGGGTCGCGGCCGTTCGAAAGGCCCCTTTACGTGAAGCTCTGATATGATGCGCCGTATGTGACAAACTGGGCGACATGGAGGAAACGATGCTAGAAGTCTTGGATAAATTCATTCCGGTGTCAGCGAAATGGTAACTACCTACCTAAGAATGATTCCTACCTAGGTACCTAGGTATGTAACATAGCGACAGGTGACAGATATCCACGTATTCTCGAGTACATAAGGTGCCTACTTCGATATCTCCCCTGCTTACCAGGCGCCGAGTCATACGATGCATGGCGCTTACACGTCACTTGGGTTCGGGTAGGTTCTCGTAATTCGGTCTTGATATCATTATTGGTTCATTAACCCGCTGTCTCCGAAAGCAACCGTCAAGCACCTTACGTAAAGCCGTCCTGAATTTAGCTTTATCGACGGCAGTTATCTTGATAGAGATGCCGTGTGTAAAGTATAGGGGGAAACTGAAATACCCAGGTACGGTTTTTAATTATTCACATTTTTTTTCAACCCAATTAAGACTATTGAATCTTGTTTCCCACAAACTTCCTAGTCGTACCAAGGAACTCGGTCTGCTATATTTCCTTGACATTGGAGAATTCAGCAGATAATACGTGACATAACGTAATTACAAAAAAGGAGGGAGGGGTCCGTTGTTGATTTACATTATTCATCTTTCCTTGACGTACCCTTATCCACGGCGTAATAAAAGAGTTCTAGAAGCATGAAACAGGTAGACAATCTGCTATTTAACCCGTTATGTATTAGCGAAGGCAGTTATGGAGGTATATTATTAGCCTACTATCCAGATGCAGATGGGCTGATATCAACAGCCTAGTCAGCTACAAAATGAGTGTACTACCCCATATAGTTGTGTTTCGCCAACGAGCGGCTCATAAATATCAGCCTTATTATTTGAGTGAAAGTGTGACAGCTCTTCAAGGGAATGCAGGAAGCTGCGAATCCATAATCAGCTTTACTGATTCTTATCCACCTCTTTAGAGGGCGGCGTGGCCTTCAGGGTGACAATCACCTGTCCCTCAGTATTGTCGCCCGTCGAATTCCAATTCAACGCCCAGACATGTTCGTGGGCAGAAGGAACAGCATACCACAACGACTTAAGTTCCCCATCGATGTTCTTGTGAAGCAGGACATGGCCATAGAATATAAACCCGGATGCTGACCTATCAAACTGAGGAGTTGAGTTAGTGAACTCAACCTGATGGGAAGAAGATGTCGGGTCCGGAACGATAAGCGTGAGGTTCGACCAGCTGGGTGTGCTGCTACCAGCAGTGGTGTTGGGGTTGCCCAGGAGAGAGTTATCCGTGCCAACAACAACTGTCCACTAGTCAGACCAACCACTCTTGATAAATCCTTGAACAACTTACACTGAACCTCAGCAGCCTCAGTATCGTCTACATGAGAGGCTTTGCCAATATAGGCACCGTCTATTCAGATTACTCAAGGTTCTCTATCTTCGAGACGGGACCACAACCTACCGCCAGTCGTGAAGACAGGAGCACCACCGATACCATCGCCGTAAGCAAATAGTCCAAATGGAGATACTGGTATACGTTCCAGAGCTGATGACCCAGTAATGAATACTGGGACACCAAGGATGAGCATCGGCAGGACATGCATGGTCGTATAGTACAGAATAAATTTGAGATATACGGAGACTTGGAAGGTAATAGCGGATCCCGTTGCGGTATATGAATATTTTCTGTGTTGAGTTGAGTTGCCGGGCAGCACTTCTCGACGAAGAAGACGGCCGCTTTTCATACCCACAGAATTTCTACTATCCCGGACATAGATTCGTCAGCTCCCCCCTCCAGAGTAGGCGGACTATGTTAAGACAGAGTGTGCAATTCCGGCCTTGGTCTCTATATCCGGGTTGTGGGCCGCGGGAATGCGGGAGGGTGCAAAATAGGGGAGCCTCGCAGGGTGCCCATGCAGCAACGCGTAATCCCTTGAGTGCAACTGCTCTCGCCTCACCAAGGCTGCTCCCTTTCTCGGCAAATGCAAACACGGCCAAAAATGATCTTGAGAGCACCTAACGTGATTGCAAATGGATTATATAATATTATTTACCAATATAATCAGCTAGCCTTCGCGAGGCTTACCGAATATTTCGTAATCGCCAGAGCTGATAATTATACGGACAAGGCGAAATGCGCTCAAGGATACGCCGAAACCGCCCACCAGGTAAGCCCAAAGCAGGCGACAGCGTGCTACATCGATAACCTCGTGGCCCCTGATCCTTCGCTGAATAATGCATACCCAGGGGATCTAGATTCGCATTCTGTTTCTAAGAAGCTTCTAACCACGGGCTCGATCCAATTACGGCATGGGAAGCGTGCCGATTCCTTAACTCTAAAGCCACCAGCTCCACGGGATATGTGGAAATCCATGTTGCTCGTTACGCGTACTGCTGCAATACGAGAGAATCTTCAACGGAGACAGTAGACTTTCCTAGTAAGGATAACTCTAGTTCAGTCATAGGGTGGTGAATAAATGGTTTGATTGCAGGTCTAGCAGTGTTTCTAACTTTCCTATATTGTAACGCAATGCAACAATAGAATGGGTCCTTAGAATTCATGGCCTCATGGTATGCTGTCTATAGCCGGCAAGTGCAATCGAGTAGAAGGCATCGTCGACATAAAATCTGTCCAGTCGCGCTTGTAATGGAGACGGGATGTTGAAAGACCACAGTCGTTCTTTGCTCTCGCTCAATCATCTGGAGACTTTGTCTTAAGAAAAGAGAGAAAACTGGTTTCCAAGACTCAAGTTTGTAAATCCAGTTAGGGCTGGAACTATTACAATATGTTATCCTCGAAGTTTGCAACTATATTGTTGCCATTGTTGTACAACATGGCCATGGCAACTCCATTTTCGCCCTCCGTGAATTTACACCCCCGAGCAGCATGTTCAGGAAACACGGCAACAACCAGAAATGAATGGTGCGACTTCTCTATTGATACGGACTATACCTTAGTGATGCCAGACACTGGAGTAACCAGGGAGTATTGGCTCGAGCTAACCGACGTGATCGTTGCCCCGGATGGAGTTTCCCGCCCAGCGCTTACTATAAATGTGAGTTGAATACCAAATCTTCGAGCCTTGAGCGCTAGGTACCTATCTATACTGTTAAGCTATCTCGCGTGTTTTCTTTTTACCTCTTAGCGCAGGAGGTTACTAATTCAATATCACAGGGCTCAATCCCCGGACCAACCCTCATTGCAGATTGGGGTGATACGGTAGTGATTCATGTTATGAACTCTCTAACTACCTCCAACAATGGGACGTGTAAGTTCAATCAGAAGTTACAGGTTATTGTATATTCTTATTATGCCGTTGCTTAAAGTGCATTCTCTTGCCTCTTCGGCCTATGCCCCAATCATTCCATATAACCAGTTCCCTTTATCTCACGAGAAAAAAATATGTCGCTAAAGCTTGAGTTTATAGCTATCCATTGGCATGGCCTCCGCCAAAACTATACAAACGAAAATGACGGAGTTGTTTCCATTACTCAGTGTCCAACAGCACCTGGTGACTCACGGACATACACCTGGAGAGCAACCCAATACGGAACAACCTGGTATCATTCGCACTTCGCGCTTCAAGCTTGGGAAGGGGTTGCCGGGGCCATTATAATTAATGGTCCAGCCACTTCAAATTACGATGAGGACTTAGGAACCATATTTCTATCAGACTGGGGCCATCAAACGGTCGATCAGCTCTGGACGGCGGCACAGACAACTGGCCCGCCTGTGTTAGAGAATGGGCTTCTCAATGGCACGAATGTATACGGAGATGGCGGCTCGAGGCTTCAAGTATCGTTCAACTCCGGGACGTCATACCGAATCAGACTCATCAACGGAGCTATCGACACCCATTTCAAGTTCACCATCGACAATCATACTATGCGAGTGATTGCCACCGATCTGGTGCCAATCGAACCGTTTGACACGACGGTACTCAATATTGCTATAGGTGAGTGAAATATGGGTTTATCACAGGTCCTTGCCAAAGTAAACACCCATTTCGTTACTAAAAAGGGTTAAAGGGCAACGTTACGACATCATCGTCAATGCCGACCAGTAAGTACATCTCAGTAGCTATTCAATACCCCGAGCAAACGCCCCACGCCGATATCAAGACGCACATACAAAGCGATGTTCTAAGCTTTACGCATCTTATATGCACTATTACCCCTTTCCCGAAAGACTATGGCTAACCGGAGTTTTAGAGCCGCAGTTGCAGACAGCTTTTGGATGAGGGCTATTCCTCAGTCCGCCTGCGCTGAGAATGAGAGCGAAGATAATATTCGTGGCATCGTGACTTATACCGATACAGCGTCAACACCGAATACGACCGGGTATGACTACATTGATTCGTGTTCGGACGAGACGGCAAACATTACGCCCTATCATAAAAAGACTGTCGGTGACGCCCCAGCCACCACAAACGAAGAGGCGGGTATCGCAATCATTAATGGGCTCTTTAGATGGACGTTGAACAGCACGTCTATGCTTGTTGACTGGGCGAACCCCACCCTCCTACAGGTGATAAACGAGGTGAGGGATTTTGAAACCGACGACTCCGTGCTCCAGCTATCAAACGCGAACGAATGGGTGTACGTAGCTATCGAGACCCAGCTCGGCGTTCCCCATCCGTAAGTACCCGAGAGCGTTTCCTCACAACATTTGCTAATCATACAATAAGAATTCACCTCCATGGTCACGATTTCTTCGTACTCGCACAAGGAACTGGGCCATATACCAGCGACGTTGTTCTTAACAGGGACAACCCCCCTCGCCGTGATACAGCTCTGTTGCCCCCTAGCGGCCATCTTGTCATTGCATTCGAGACGGATAACCCTGGTGTTTGGCTTATGCATGTAAGCAAAGATCTCTTGCCCCTTCCATTCTATCGGTTGCCTATATATCACAAAATGAATTTCGGACGGACCGTGAGAAACATGAGGGCCATATTGCCTACAGATCGTATCTAGGATCTTATTACCATATGACTCTTGAAGCATAGCAAAAATGTCTAACTTAGCGCGTACAGTGTCATATCGGTTGGCATACAAGCCAAGGATTTGCATTACAATTTGTGGAGAGATATGATGAGATAGCGAACTTGACTGATACGAGCGGTATCAGAGATACTTGTTCGGTGTGGGCATCATTCCAGGAGGACAAGGACATCGGACAGGAAGATTCCGGTATCTAAGGCTAGTGAGCAGAATTTCACTCCCCAGTTTCTAAGATTGTCTCTTGGTGGAGGAGTTACCTACCTACCTATCTAAGTAGCGCGATTACCGCACTACGTTGTATTTATAAAGAAATTCTAAGCATCTAACAGAACATTCCGTGTACATTGCATCGAAGCGGGTTTGAAATCCACACAGTAGGTATATAAAGTATAAAATAGAAGTGCCGTTATATTAATATAACGAGAATGGAATGAGAGCCAGATTTACTTGGTAGGTAGTATAATACAATACCTAGATCGGCCCAAGTCGGCATCTAGAATCTGCCAAACCGCTAATGCCACTATAATTACAGTGAGCTCCAGCGCATACCCCACTATAAATATAGCGGCCAAACTGGCTAATCGTAATTGTGTTGACACTTAACAATAATTCGACAATAGTTAGGTACCTACCTACCTACCTACCAACCTACCTAGGTGAGTATCTGTTGCTATAATCCTATACAGCGGACATGGTTTATGAAACTACCAAAATAGGTACCTGGTCATATGCTACCAAGCAGACGAAGAATACCTAGAGTTAAAATAAACAATCACAGTAACGCCTATCAAGCATTCAGTTGGCTCTTTTACGTCACGGCTTGTTCCCTCATACAGTTATAGAGTATATCATCGTACGAAGTTCTTGCTAAGAGGGGTGTTCTTCAGTTTTATTATTAGGAAAGATCATGACTACTTAGGTACATTAAGACTATTCATCGTGCTACTTCATTCGTGCAGTAGCGGATGCCTGTGCTGAAAGACACGGTAAATGAGCATCAATAGTACTTGTTATTAGGTAGTCTAAACTACTGAATATGATGGAGGGAGGTCCTGGTTATATATACACTACTGCCAAGATGCCATGTACTGTACCTGAAGGCAGTCCCTTGACCACTAAATTCAACAACCTGAATTATGATTATCTGCCGAGAGAGTTGCCCGGAGCATTTAGTGAGCACATTGCGTATCTCGATAATTGTTAGCCCAATACAATATGAATTGATTCGTCTTACTAGAGTCACGAGGTAACACGGTAGGCGAGTTCCAGCAATATATAAGGTCAATTTCAGTACCAACCATCCTACCAGAAATGAAATCTACTTATACGTAGATATACACCCACATAACCCAGTCCGAAACTAACCCCATCGAAGCCATATAAAGAGACATGCATATTGTGTATCAGCTTAGGCCGCGCTTGTAATGTTCCATGGGCGGCAGAGAGTGCCAGCACAGAAACCATTGCAGCAGGGTCCCTTGTACTGACCGTT
The DNA here is from genome assembly GCA_902806595.1 of Pyrenopolyporus hunteri. Lineage (NCBI taxonomy): Eukaryota > Fungi > Ascomycota > Sordariomycetes > Xylariales > Hypoxylaceae > Pyrenopolyporus > Pyrenopolyporus hunteri. Next base: position 2,161,554 of record CADCXC010000011.1, on the reverse strand, counting down.
GGACAGACACACGCCGTAAGTAGGAATGCAAGAGCCATAGCAGCTAACGCTGATGATAGGCTGGGGTGGCCCAACGATGATCGACTGCATTCCGGTATTGACATCGATACTTCCGACAAGTGCCTTGTCGCCTGCAGTGTTGAAAGTGCACTGGGCTAGAGCGTTGTAGTCGGGCGCGTCAATAATATTGATGGCCATGTCACTGTCTAGTTTTGGGTCCGTTAAGTTAGCAAAAAGCCCTCTACATCTTTTAATAGAATTTTGATTTGGCAAAGACGTACTAGTCATGACAAGACTACCATCGGCTGGCACCGCAAGCTCGTAAGAGGCTGGGCCGCCATGGAAGGTGAGGTGGGCGACTTGGACATCGCGTTCGTCAAGCGGATGGGCTAAAGAGCTGGTGGCAAGCGCCATGCCGAGCCAGATGAGCTTGGAGAATTGCATATTGATAATCGTTTTAAGACTGGGTCTAAAATGCTTGTATACACGGTCAGGCTCGTGTGGTTATTGTCTCGATGTGAGTGTTGAGTGTGATAACTTCATTATATTTCCCAGAATGCTGAAGGGGAACCGCATTCTTATACTCACGAATAATTGCAGCGCAGTAATCTCACGAGGTGTGAATCTCCTAACTTTCCCACGACCTCGAGTCGAGCTTACCGGAGACACGAGATACTCGCATTTCTCGGCCAGGAATCATAAGCACCCAGCATTACCTCCTCAGTGAATACGAACTATACCTCTACCACTCTTGCGTTTGAATAGCTCAGCCCAGCACAGCTCTCGGATCTAGGCTGACTCTGGTTAAAACCATCGTGATCGAATGTGAGCCATAAGGCGAAGCCGTCCAATCATGCTTGGACCTAGAAAGTAATTCTCGATAATTGACGAGTAAACTATGTCCAATGGCCACGCGCGCGATCCTTCACGAGGAGAACCTAGAATTTTTTTTTCCCCTCTGCATTAGCTCACATACGTGCTTATTGAGTCTTTTTTTCCCCCTCGGAGTACGTCATATAGACGAGCTGCAGCGAGGCAGCTTTGGACGAAGCTCGACGGATGATATACGAGCTCTCTACATTGGGTCATAACTTCAGTCGTCATCCCGTCAGCTCGGGGAGACTCGACGACCACATGGTTCTCAGGTGACCAGTTGTTTCCCGACACCCTTCAGGTAAAAGGTAAGATCATTTCGTAATTGAGTCGACTATAGTGGCCTTCGAATGATTGGACTGCTATTGGTTCTAGTGCTGACGCTGATTTGTTGGCAACAGTTTACCATCGGATGACAACATAAAGATTTAAAGTCTTTGTGTTAAGAGAAGTAGCCTCTGAGACACTCCAAACAGTGCATATCGGCCTCGCGGCCAGGTACCCAATATGTTATATGCGGTCACAGCTCTGTTAGCCTGGTAGGTCGTGTATCAGCACCTAGGACCGCGATTCGCAATAGCACACTAGTAGATGATAACGATGGTGGGTTATATGGGGCCGACATGAAAGTGCCGAGAGGTATTGCTCCAGAATAGCAGCGGGTCGGTCAATAAAACCGCAACCGGCTCCCTGGATGCCCACCAACTTCAATCGCCTATTCTTTTAGCACCGCGATTAGTTTCGTCTATATTATCCTCGAGGTAGCCGAGTGAGTCAAGGCAGCACGTCGCATTCCACGTGATCTCATCTAAATGAAGGCTGAGGTGGGCTCTTGGGAAGCTCTAGCAAGTTGCATCGTCGAGTTCGCAAGTAGGTAGATAAGGCGCCAGCCCCGCAGCCGACCGAGAGGAATTTAGAAGGACGTAGAGCGACGCAATGTCAGGTAGCCACCAACTCCATCTGATCCTCCCTGGGTTGGAGCGATTGGGATATTACCACGCCAAATTCGAACGTCGAAACTGCGACCCAACTACTACTTCTGGGGCGGCGTAAAAGGATGTGCTGGTCTGGTATCGGTAGGTACGTAAAACAATTTTCCTGGTGGCCAAGCTCCTCGACGAGAGAGTTCCACCCCCTTTGAGGGTTGATGAGTTGGGTTAAGCGGAAGGTCTCCTTCATGACTGAAGTTGCCGAGCTTGTGCTCGGCTTTGTAGAAGACTGCAATACGCTAGGAATATCTCCTTCGTTATGAGAAGCTGGGCGTAACCCCGAAAAGGATCGTCGTCATTCGAATCCAAATAAAATGACTTCGCTTATGCGACGGAGGACGTCTAAAATTCAACTTTTGAGTCACCTGCGGGTATGAAGACGAGTATTCTTACAACCATAGAATGGTATAGATCGACAGCGGTTGGACTAGGTGCACTGAACGTATGGGTTGGAGTTAGAAAAGGGATTTGTTGCGCGTAGCTGCTCGAGGGAATTTGAGGGAAGAAGCAGATGGAAGCTTCAATAAGATCCGCATTGCACAATACACTACCTCAATACAGTATCTACCTAGGTACCTAGGTAGGTAGGCACAATGGGTATTGGCCCAAGCTCCTCATAGGTAGTGGGTAGGTACGTAGATAGGTAGGTAGGTACTTACCCAAGGTTAGGTAATGCGGCACAGAAATGTAAATATCTAGGTACCTAACCTAACCTCTTACGGGAGCTAGGTACATCAATGTCCAACGTCCACATGGGTAAGGTAAGGTACCTGCCTACCTAGGTACCTAGCTAGGTGGTAGCTAGGTACATAGGGTAGCTACCTACATAGGGTAGGTACCTAGCTAAGGTACCTATCATATGTGCCTCAACTAGCCTAAGTAAAGTACAATGTATATTCGAAGATTATTATTCTGAGAAATTCAAAGTCATCACTCTCGTCTCCCAGCTCCTACTAGTTTACCTACCTCCTACCACTCTCACCCTACGAACTCCCCAAACGTGGCCCTCGGCCTCTGTCAGCCAGCCCTATACCATCCCAGTAGCAACAGCACTGCTAACGTCGACGAGCAACGGAAAAGTGTCTGTTACAATCTGTAGATCATGTCGCTGACTAGGGCTGAGAGGCTTGTCTCGTCGACTCTACGGCGAGGCACCATCCGCCAGACTTCTCCAACATTGCTGGCGCCCACGCTCGCACTAGGTGCTCTGAGGACCTTTCACAACACCGCCAGATCCTTGGCCCCGTCACAGCCTCTCACGGGTCTCGGCACCATCCCACCCACCTACTTCCAACGCCCCTCCCTGCCCGCCAACACCATCATCCGCTTCGTGCCTCAGCAAACGGCATGGATTGTCGAGCGCATGGGCAAGTTCAACCGCATCCTCGAGCCCGGCCTTGCTATCCTCGTCCCCTTCCTCGACCGAATCGCCTACGTCAAGAGCCTGAAGGAGGTGGCCTTTGAAATACCCAGTCAGAGCGCCATCACAGCCGACAACGTGACGCTGGAGTTGGACGGCGTCCTATACACGAGAGTCTTCGATGCTTATAAGGCTAGGTACAGTTGCCCCTCCTTCCCCCCATTATAAACGTACGGCTATTATCCCGTCCGTAGCTCTGCTCCTGCTCCCTGGCCCGTCCCACCCCGCTAACGTCCTACCCCTCATAGCTACGGCGTGGAAGACGCCGAGTATGCCATTTCCCAGCTCGCTCAGACGACAATGCGCAGCGAGATCGGTCAGCTGACGCTCGATCACGTACTCAAGGAGCGTGCCGCTCTGAACACCAACATCACGGCAGCCATCAACGAGGCGGCGCAGGCTTGGGGTGTCACCTGCCTGCGCTACGAGATTCGAGACATCCACGCACCCGCCGCCGTCGTCGAGGCCATGCACCGACAGGTCACTGCCGAGCGGTCCAAGCGAGCCGAAATTTTAGAATCCGAGGGCCAGCGGCAAAGCGCCATCAACATCGCCGAGGGTAAGAAGCAGAGCGTGATCCTAGCATCCGAAGCCCTACGCGCAGAGCAGATCAACCGCGCTTCCGGTGAGGCTGAGGCCATTCTCATGAAGGCTAAGGCCACGGCTTCCGGAATCGACGCCGTAGCCCGCAGCATTAGCAGCGGCGGCTCGTCAGCCCAGGGCGCTGTCAGCCTAAACGTGGCTGAGAAATACGTCGACGCCTTCGGCAAGCTAGCACGTGAAAGCACCGCCGTCGTCGTTCCGGGCAACGTAGGCGACATCGGAGGCATGATCGCCACGGGTCTAAGTGTATACGGCAAGGTGGGCGAGGCCCAGAGCCGCACCATGGCCAAGCAAATCCTAGAGAAGGGAGAAGAGCCCACCAAGGCCAACGAGAGTGTTGTGGACTCGATGGTGCGCGAGTTTGACAACACGACCGGGAAGAGGTGAATAGATGATTGGATGATGTCACAATCTAGAAAGGTCTGTTACCGACCGCAGACCCGTGAAATAAGAAGCGATGAAGAGATGTAAACCCAAAAACTGAGGGAGGAAAAGGAGGCAAAGTAACCGAGCTACCTGTAAATGCTCACTGTACCACCAATAAGCATATTATATGCCATAAGCAAGGTATACAAAAGTCGCTGTTTGAACTATTCGACAGGAGGGGATGAAAAAGAAAATAACCAGAATACGGTTGGCTGGGCGCGGCGTCGGTTGGCACTGTGGTAAAGCATCAACTCCCCCATCACCATTATCATTAACATAATCTCCCTGCTCACGTATCACTTAACTACCTACACACCTCAATCACATACCAATATGATCCTACCCACACATTGATCTACATACATAACTCCCTACTTCCTAGCTATTCGCGTCGCAATCCGTTTTTACGATGGAAGAACAGGGGGCCAGGTAGGATTATTTAAACTTAAGACACCCAAGACGAGCTCTCCTAGCGATGTCATATTAAGGAATAGAAGGTGCCTTACTCTACGAGAACGATCTAAACCGGCCAGACTGAACCCCTTCCCGTACTACCGTCCCGCACATAGGTGATTTACCCCGACCAGATCCGAGATGAATGTTTAAATCTTCATATAATAACTATTCTGTAATAACTACCTAGGTAAGTTGAGAGTCTTACCGACTAAATAGTCGACGGATGCAAAACGACCAGTTCTAACTTAGATACCTAATACGCCAACAAAAATCATCCACCTCAAACCCCTAATTCCGACCCGACAACTTCCAATGCGGTTGCCAGGAGCGTCAGCACACCCTCGTCCCCGCTGGCCCCAGCGACTCTGATCGCACTGACAAGTAGCGGGTATAGTCTGAGAAGATGCTTGCGGCTCTCGCTCTCGATGTTAGGCGTATCTGGGATAGCGTCCGGCTCGCTCCTGAGCTCCACCAACCTTTCCAATACCCGCGCTAGCTCCTTGCGTTGGCTGAGAGGTTGCGGCATGCGTCCACGTAGCGGCTGATCTGCGATATAGGCTCTGAGCGTCAGTGCCGCCCTCAGTATCAAGTATGGAGCAGTCGTTCTCGCAAGCCGCACGTTCAGGGAGTGAGGGGATCCGATGGACGTGCTCGCGGGTATCGGTGATAATGGAGCAGGCGGCGGGAAGGCTGGCGTTGGCGGTTGAATCGTTATGTGCGGTGTCGACGTTTCGTTTTGACTGGCAACTAAGGCGAAGAGCTCGTCTAAGCATACGTAGCACATCTTCTCGCGTTTTGCGGGAGGCGGGTCAATGGTACGACCCCTTCGTGGTTTATAAAGACCCGAAAGTCCGGTCACATCTCCCCCTTTATCTCCATATATGAGCGAAGACTCGGTTGCGGGCGGGGTATGTATAATGGACATGCGGAATAGATTTTCCGCGAATACCTTTCTCGTCCTGTCGGCTACTACCTCAGCCCCCAGGGATGGGATGATGAGCTCGCGAAGTTTTAAGAATGATGATATATCAAAATCTTGGTCTTCTGCGATGTTGACTCGATCGGGCGGCGCATCACAATCCGCACTAATTACACCATTGGCAATGGTGACGATTATTTCCCAAATATCCTGCAAAGTTGATCGGGAAATGTCGAGCTTAAGAAGTTGCGGAAGTGTAGCTTCGAGGATAACGAGGGCAGTCGTTGTCGATTGTTTCCAGGGCTGCTCTGTCTTCGTTATGATGGGGAATTGATATTTAAGCACGATTGGTTTCGACAAAGCCGTCAGCGCGGTTAGGAACGCGCCATCGCTGTATATGCCTACGACGGTAGCGTGATTGACAATTAGAGACTGGAGAATCGACATGCTAGCTTTGGACATGGCGACGTAAGTGCGTTTTTGTGAACTTCGTTGACTTGACATGTCATGTTCTTCGAGGAAAGCCAGGGAGATAAATTCAGACGTTTGAGATATTAGAGCGGACGGCGCCCCTGGCAGGTCGGTTCTGAGCATTTTGATCACTTCCAGGACCTGGCCCTGCAAGGGCGTAACATGTTCAATATCTGCTACGTACGCCCCAGGAGTAGCGACTTGCATAACCTCTCGGAGCAGCGTCAATATTCGGCGAATACGGTCGACAGTGAGATCGGCTTGTATGAGGCGATAAACGTCGCGGAGAGCCGCAACATAAGCTAGAAGGCAGTTCTGGTTGTCCGTGATCCTCCCTGTGTTTCCGCTCCTCGGTACCGGAACACCGCGGGACCATAGGTCCCAGGCCAGATCAACTGTAGTCTTATTGAAATTCTGTTTGGCGCCGCTCTGACTTTGTGAGAGCATCTGGGTAAGAGCCTTGAAGGTCGCTGTACTAATCTCGAGGACTTTGAAGTCCAGTAATGAAGCAAAATGCCCCAAGAGCTGCTGCCAGTACGAATTAAACGTTGGATGGACAGTCAACACATCGAGGTAATTGGCAAGGAGATTAGATATGCCGCCGAGCACAACAACAGCTGTGTCGTACCAGTCATGCCTGAGTTTCTCGTCGATCTCTGGATTTCTTACGTCCTTAAGTTCTTCCTCTATAGACGAAAGAAGTTTGAAGATGACGGATTTAATACAGACGGACCACGCTTCAGGATCGAGCCTGTCCCCATACGCGTCAAATATTCGTAATAAGGTCTGAATGGCGCCTTTAAACCCAGTTAGCGTAGAATTAGACCAAAATAGGCAGAAACTTACTGTTCCTTAGATCAAGCCTGTCGTCGACGGTTACGGCAGTCAGTCTCAATAGGAGAAGCATCCAGAGAGCTGCATCTGAGGACACGTCTTCCGCATTCGAGGCCTTCTCAACCAATGAGACGCCATTAGGGTCATCAACAAGACGATCAGTGATCGGAAGTGACTTGCTCCTCCCAGACAAGAAATCAGAAAGCACCCAGAAAAAAGTAACAGTCTGGCAAGCAAGCAACATGTTAGTACTTTGGGTAAGCGAAACTGGATTGTAGCTTACCGTCAGCGCGATGTTTAGATCGTCATCCTGCGAACAAAACTTGTAAAGGGTGTCCACGAGAATCAGAAAGCACGATTTCGGTAACGATCCTAGAAAATCAGAACAGATCAACTGTAGAGAACTGAATGCGGATCTGATGAGTTTCCCAGATCGTGTGATAAGGACTACAGATTGGCCACCAGCATCTTGTGCACCTTCGTTGCCGAATCTCCTCTGGACGAAAATACTTCCAATAACTTCGAACGCAATGTCCCATCCGCTAAGAAGCGCTTCTCCACAGTCATCAAGGAGACTTTTGAGCCCTTCAAGAAGTACCTTGTGAATATCCACGTCGGTTGAATGAATCGTCACGGAAGTCACACGATCCTCCATTTGTAATGGCTGTAAGGAGTCTCGGAGAGCTTCCAGTAAACGAAGTTGGACTCTGCTTCTGCTCTCGTCGTCCTGGCTAATAACCGCCCTAGCAGCGTCCAAGACAAGCTTTACAAGGATATGAGCGGCGCGGGTGCGAATCTGCGCCGACAAAGGAACAGAACTAAGTGTTTTAACAAGCTCGGATGTTATACGCGTCCAGCCCGAGGCGTCCGGAGGGTAGTTTAAGAGCCTCTCAATGTTTATGGTCGCAATTTCACCAATTTTCGCGAGGGCGAAGTGGTCTTCTTGGCTGGGCCCCGTGGCTCCAGTACCAGATCCGCTAACTAGTCTCCGATGAGGCCCGGTAGGCGTCCGAAGACCTGATATTGGGGGTGATGATGAGGGCGGTGATTGTGGCCGACTGGATGGTTCCGAAGCTTGCTCAGACCGTTGATCAAGTAGGCTGCAAATCGAATCTACAACTTCAACAAAGGCGTCGTTAGGGAAATCAACAGTACTTTCAAAAAGTCTAGACGCGGCTATTTCCACAGCTCTTATCTCGGAATTGAAGTTGGCCAAGAGCGCAGCAGCTTCATTTTCTGCCTTTGGATCCGGGCCCTTTCCGGCCAGCGGAGTTCTCCCAGGAGACTTTCCAGTAGTAAACAGGACAAAATCAGCCTGTTGGAGTGTCTCCAAGATGATGGACCAGGACGAGCTTAGTGTCGGCCCTAAAGCTATTCCTAGGTTCAAAAGTGCTCGTAAGCATAAAAGATTTCGAGTATTTAATGTTTGAGGTATAGTGTTGGCGTCCATAGATGCCTGCCTTTGTCTCTCACCAGCAGCACCCACTGGAGTTACCAGGTTATCAACGCTTAAAAGGCCCCTAGCATTGCCCAAGATACTGTTCGGAGTTTCCGTAGCTGGGCTAGTCATAGACGACCTGGAGAGACCGGAATTGAGACACGCACTGAATACATTTGGAGGTACAGCCGCTTTCCCGAGAGTAGTGAGAAAAGCATCTCTCGGAGTTGCCAGATGAAGCAATCCCGCAACATGAGTGAACTTTTGAAAGGCTCGCACGAGGTTATGGTAGTATTCGGAATCAAGTGCAGCGTATAGAAATGTAGAACATGTCGCGAGGATAGCCGGCCAACACTCGTTGATAATAGCTGCACATATTTTAACCTCAGCGTGCAAGGGGTGGTCTTGAAGAGCTAGTGGATTCAGGGGAACTGGATTTTTCTTGAACGACCCGGACCTTTCGATAGAATTCGTCGTAAGAGTCCTCTCTACGGGAGTTTTGAGAACACCATTGCCGTCCTCGGTTAGCCCCGGCGATTCTCTCCCCGTTTCTTGCTGTTTAGCGCTTCGTTTTCGTGCTCGGTTATCAGGAGGAACCGTAAGCGGCAAGATAAATTTGGCCAATCCTTCGGACAATGAAGTGATGCAGGATAATGTCAATGCATAGACATATGACTCGGGGATCGATGGCGGCTCAGTCTTGTCGAGTTGATCAATGCAGGCGACTCTAACCGTACTCCATTGAGAGCTAATACCGGTGTTGTGCCCTTCGCCCACAGATCCGCTAATAATTCCAGTGACACCGCTAGCCTCCAGCATTGCCTGATCCGACGAGCCGCCCAGGTTTGCGTACGGGTTGGCTACGGGAATGGTAGACTGATGGCCTAGGCCAATCACCGCTGGCTTTTCCGTGCTCACTCTAACAAACGTGGCAGTCAAGTTTTTAAGGATCTGTTTCTCTCCTTCCTTAGAGTCGTAATGTGCGAAAATACGCCTGAGGAGAGGAGGTTCGGAGAATATACCCCGAAACACTTCCATGCACAATGCTCTTCTCCAAGCAGCCGCATCTTGGTCCAGCAACTGGGTGAGCGTGTCAAGGGCTTCACCACCCTCCGACAGGAGAATATCTAGATGCTTCCGTAATAAGGTGTATAGAATACGTACAAGTCGGACAGAAGTTGCGAAATTCGGTTTTCCTGATATCGCCTGAATTACGAAAGGCATCACCCTCGTGCGAAGTATATGTGCCTGCTCTGGGTGGCGAGAGTCAATGAAAATAGTAGCATGTTGGCTTAAGACCGATTCTATCAACTCTAGGCCGAATGTCTGGGGAAGCCCAGTAAACCGTAGATATTCAGGTCGTTGGTTTTCCGTCATCAAACAAATATCCCTAAATATGTGGTAGGCATCCATGGAGGCTGCACGAAGCTGGACGTGGCCACTGTCCGTGGGAGCTTCGCCCACGAAGCCCTCATCAGATGCTAGCCCTAAAACATGTTAAACGCCGCGTTCGACGCTTTTCGACTCTTAGTATGGGCCAGACTTACTATCTTCAGCCACCACCTTTTCAAACACGGTCATAACAAGCTGCTGGAGAGTAGCGGCAGAAGTATTATTGACGATTCCATTTTTCGTTGTCTGCAAAATGAAGCAGATATTCAGGGCAGTGACAAGCAGGTCACCTTTGATTTCCGTAGAATAGTTCTGGAGTAAGGTAGGCAGAGCCTGAAGAATCTTGAGCTGTACGTCGAGGCCAGCAGAGGTGGCCTCCCGCAGGGCTTCCAAAACAGGGCTTAACTTGGACCGCGGAAGCGCAGTAACGAGAATGAGGCGTGATAAACAAACGATAGCTATTCCCGTAAATTTGGCGTTCCTTGTCCCGCAAGCAATGACAAAGGGGTTGACGAAGTTAACCCTTTGAGAAAGTTCTGGGAAGTTCTGTCAATACTTTTCCCACATATACTTTGTTTCCTCCTCTCCCTTCCTGCGCTGGCGAGTTTGAGAACGGGAGCGTACCGGCAGCAAGCTGTGCTTCATTTGCAGCACGGATTCCCTTCAGCTCCTCAAGAGATTTCTCGGCGGCCTAAGCAACGAGTCAGCCAAAGTATGAGTCCCTATAGGATGGTACAACGGCGAGCCGGTGGCCTAGGTCGGTAGATGACGTTGGGGGGGAAACATGCCTGTCTAAGATCATTGTGCTTCCGTTTGCTCTCCTGTATAAGATTGGTTAGCTCCGTGGAGAGGAGCTGGGTGGTCATCTTGGCCAATCAGGTCGAGTAGAATCCATCTGATGGGAGCAGTTTAGATTAAAAAGAGAAGTGCATGGGAGTTGGGTTATTTGAGTCTCCCACGATACACTAGGTAAGGACAGAAGTCGGTATATTCAGATTGATGTATTATTGAGGTTTGAAAGTTGCACCGGTGAGCTTAAAGGTTCTTGCCAGATTCGTCGCAAGAACAGAGAAGAGAGAGGTACGGTAAGGTGGCAGCCTACGGGGATGCTGGTAAATTTGAGTGACTAAGCGGTTGGCGCCACAGGTCTCAGCCATTACCTTATGTATGTATCCGTTTATCCTCTACGTACCTGTAAAGCCTACCGCATTGTGCCCGTACGTATAGTACAAGTAGGCAGGTACCGTAATCTAAGACCCGGTCCCGGTCCCAGTCTAGCCTGAAACCTGAATCTTCAGCATGGTACTAGGTAGTTCGTTACGGAAAGAGCCAGGTATGAAAACGCTCAATTACATCAGGTTACCTAACCTACCTAACCTACACGTAGTACTCCGAGGTAAGGTACCTACCTAGGTAGGTACCCATGTATGTAGGTACATGTAATACAAGGCGCCCGACCAAAAACCCCACCATCCCGCATCATTCATTCATTCATTCATTTGTTCCATCTTCATCGTCGCCTTAAGGTTGCGTGCTGCTTGCTGCTTTTCCTTCCCGGAATCCAAACAAGCCCTCACCCGCTCCAATATTTAACCCGCTAATTAAGAAAGGAAATAAGACTTACCTTGGTCTCTACCCCGCCCGACTAGGCATTTCCTCAGGTCAAAACTTACTTGCTACCGACACTGAATATGGGCGCCAAAGTCCCTCGAAATTTCCGTCTCCTAGAGGAGCTGGAAAAGGGAGAGAAGGGCCTAGGAGCTGGTATAGATTCTATCTTGCACGAACATCTTATATGACTACCGCAGATCTCCGCTGACCCGTCGCGTATTATATTCATAATAGAGGCTTGCTCCTACGGCCTAGACAACCCAGAAGATCTCCTTATGTCCGACTGGAACGGCACCATTCTCGGGCCTCCCCACGTTAGTCGCGATACCTACACGTCATGTTTTAGGCAAGGAACGTGGACCGAAGACTGACTAATAAATTCGATGTCAGAGCGTACACGAGAACCGAATCTACTCCGTCAAAATGCACTGCGGCGATCAATACCCCGACAAGCCTCCCACGATCCAGTTCGTCAGCCAAGTCAACCTACCGTGTGTCAACCAGAAGAATGGAATGGTAGACCCGAATCAATTGCCTTGTCTTGCGCACTGGAAGAGAGAGAATACTATGGAGACCATCCTGATCGAGCTTCGAAGGTCAGTACAATGGCATTTCCGGTGAACGACATCGGATAAGGGTCCCTTATTCCCAATAAGTTATAACAGCAGGCTAATTCCTGGTTGACGTGTAGATATATGGCCTCGGGACCATGCAAAAAGCTCCCCCAACCGCCCGAGGGATCTGTATATCCCAACCATTAGGATGATCGCATACGTGAAACCCGGACTGTGCCACATCTACATTCGGTCTCAACAGGTAGCCATATTTTCCTGCTTTTCAGCCCAAGATCCAAGAAAGTGGATATCATCGCGTCGTCGTTTTCCCTCCGGAACACTTGCACTAGCAGGTTGTAGGCCCAACCGATGAGGTCTCAATCACTAGGTATGCAAGGAGCGAACAGTCGAAGGGGGGAATGAATTATCATAGAGTCTATGCATCAATAAACAGTCAAATCCACATGTTCTACCCACTAGCGCAGTACCTATTCCTAGGATCGCACCCAGTTTGACGTATTTGACACGCCCACGTAGAAGATGGACGCAATGCGAGACGTACCCAATTATGTAGGTACCTAGGTAGGTAGGTACCTACCTTACTGAGGTATAGCTGGTAGGTACCTACTATTTATTGATGGTCATAATTTCCATTGGGACGCACGTGATAGCGCGCAGACTAAGGAGTCGACGCGGAAATGGTTCCGTCATTTCACCCAAAGTTTTATAGTTCTTTTTGATAAATCGAAGAATCGGAATCCTATCAACACAGAAGGGCGGCTACCATACCCAAGAAGCCCAATGCACACATGCCAGCTTTTTTCATACCAGCACGCAGCTCACGGCATCGGACAGCATGTAATACAAACCTGCCCCCCCGCGCTCTCTCTTATTCTATCACATCATTCCTCCCTCTCCCCCTCCTGCTCTCGATCTCATTACCTACCATTCATACTCGACGTTGACCGCGTAGGCTAACACAATCTATTCAACGAACCATTTAGGCTTAGCCCTCTACCGCGCCCTCCTACAGCAAGCCCCGCGCATCCGCCTCCCTGAGGACCTAGCCACCGCCTGGGGACCCGTCAACCCTGTCAAACACCTAGTCCAGCGGGCTTTCCGCCGCAACCGTGCCGACACCAGCCCGCGCCTCGTATATCCCGCCCTCAAGGCAGGGTACCAGATCCTTGCCCTCCTGCAATCTGCCGTCTCCTCTTCCTCTTCCGCTCCCGCTCCCGAGAACCCCAACCCCGACTACGCCTCCATAGTATCCTTCTTGCGCGCCCGCCTCGCCGAGCGCAACCGCTCCTTGGCCGCAAAGCAAGCACACCCGCCCTACAGTCGAACCCCGCCTAAACCTACCACAGCGCCGCGGCCAGGCCTGCTCCCCCTCCTCGTGAACGTAACGCCAGCTCCCACACCCGAGAACCCAGATCCTACACCAAAATATGCGACCCCGTCACGGCCGCGCCCGGCCTCCGCGCTCGGAGGCTCCGGGCGCCGACGCGTGCCACGGTTAGATATGGCCTCGGACATCCCATTTCTGCGGATAACGAAGCCGCAGCCGGCGCTGCTAAGCCGCGTGCTCACGCAAAAGATCCGGCAGCGCGTTGCGCGTATGGAGGCCCTTCAGAGCTTCTGGGAGGACCATATACCCGACGCTGAGCTCGAGGACGACTGGGAACGGATCATGGCCCAAATGCTCGGTAAGCAAGGGAGGTTGGCGCTGGGGAAAGGAGGGGGCAGAAGTAATAGTAGCAGTAATGGTAGGAATGGCGACGATTCCACGATAACTCCGGATCTCCTCGAAGCACGTGTTATACAGCAGGACTTGCAAAGCCGGAAAACCTTCCGACAGGGGCTCTTCGACCACGGCATCATGTATTTACAAGATGTGTTAAACCGCCAGCGGGTCGATCACGTCGCACGCGCAGACGCCCTACGCCAGCTTATCAAAGAGGAGGCCAAGCTGGCCAAGCAGGAGAAAGCGCAGAGGTCTATCGAGAGGAGGAAGCGCTGGGAAGCCAAGATGCAGGAATTGCACGGCGAAGGGTGGAGGAAGCTCTTCCCCAACCTAGACGCCCAAGACAGCAAGCCTCACTCTTCTAGTCGATACGCCAGATAGCCGTTGTTTCTCGTGGGGGCACAGAGGCGCCCTCTAGTGTATGTGCTCAACCAGTTCCAGCTATCCGGCTATATGCTTCATTCCCTTTCACATACCCACTCCCTAGGTACCCAAGGGAAATATTCGTTCATGCCGTCGTCAAACATTCCCAGACCATATTTACTAGTCCTTCCCCAACCCCCCGCGAATACCTACAAATATAAAGGCCGTATAATATCAAGCGAAACTATCCCAAATTCGGGTCCTATGTCCATACTCAAAGCCAAACTCGCCCACCACATCTTACCAACCCCATCCATCCTAACCTAACTTACCTATCTAAGTACCTTATATTATTCTGAAATCACTGCATCCCAGAATGCTTTCACGATGTCCTTCGGTCTGAAGGCGGGGGCGCGTCCAAGACACGTAGCATGCGATATCAACCCTATTCATTTTTGAGCATATCAGCTAAAGTCATATTATCAACATAAAGCTAAGTGTAGAAGCAGTCTTACCACTAATGAATTGGTTCACATCTAGCACAACCCTTCTTGGAGCTTCCCTCGGGGCTGTTGCCGCTGGTTCCTGATATGGGAATAGGTACGATGAAGTATTAGGGAAGATGTTCGCTGTCATGTTATCGAAGCCAGTAAAGGATGGGACGTCCGCGTCTGAAGTCTGCGCAGTGCCGTATAAACTGGAAGTAACAGAAATAGGCGGCCAGAGGTCATTTTGCGTCGACGAGGTGAATGTGTTACTATGAGCAGCATTCGGCCCGGCTGAGAACGCGTCACTTCCCGTCGCCGGCGGAATATCCGCAGACATCCCATAAGCAAAGGGTGGGTTTGCATAGGACGCAGGCATAGCGCTCGGCGGGATGGTTTGCAGAAGCTGTATGTGTGGCTGCGTTCGCACGTCGGAAAACGCCCCAGGTTGGACGTCGACAATATGCACGTCCGCTGCCGTCGGGATAACGATTCCGTTCTGGGCGAGATACGTTTCCACCTCGCCTGAGTCATACCATGTACCCTCCCAACCGCTGATATTGATGTACTGCGAGGCTCCTAATAAGGTGTCGCGCACCCTCGTTACCCGCTCGTTGAAAGGGCCCATGCCGAATCCCGTGCTCTCGTAGGTCGATGATCCGGAGAGGCTAGAGGGGCCAGAGAAATGGGTACCGGAGCCGCCCAACCTGTGAAATGGATGCTCCCAGTAATTCAATGGTTCATCCCTAACCCGATTCAAAGTGGCCCTTGTTCGCGACTTAATTTCATCGACGGTCTCGAACAGCATTACAAACCCAAAGACCCGCGACAGCTTGGCTGGAGGTGGGCTGGGCATTGCGATGAGGGCCGCGGCCCTTTCGACTGCGTACCGATGCAGCCTCCGAGCAAATGCCCACTCGGTGAATGACATAGTTTGAGGGCCGGTCAGCCGGTTCCACGGGTGGGTCGCCCAGGAGGATTGGCTCGGATCGACGAAGTTGGTATCTATAGATAGATTTGGCCCAAAGCTGGCATTTTCAAGTGTTGGCGCCGCGACAATCTCGTACTCGTTGGCTTGGGGGTTATTCAATGTAGCGTTCAAGTTAGCGTTCAAGTTAGCGTCCAAGTTAGACGTGACAACAGACGCCCCCTGTTGAACGACCGGCTCGCGAGATGCTGCTAGTCCACTCTGTAGATGCGACGTCCGACCCTCGGGTAATGTGGTGTCAGGCTCTTCATTTGCCACGGTGGCAGATGCCGCTGTCCGTGTCTCCCCCAACCCATCGTCAAAGCTCGCTTCTAGATCCTCCTGCTCGCTAGGCTTGGGGTTATTCTGCTCTCGGGTTTGCTTGATAAGAGTTTGAAGCCTTTGGAGCTGCTGCCCAAACTCGGGCGCCTGAGCCAGAAGACCACGCTGCGACGCATAATCATATAGGTTTTGGTATGCACTATTGATCTCGTTGTTTACATTTCTGAGATCGTCAATTCTCGCCTGGAGGTCTGTTATGGCGCTTTCTTTCCGGTTCCGGTATGCCCTTTGCGCGAGTCGAATTTGAGTACGTCGACGCTGGCCTAGATGTAAGCATACAATTTGATATTCGATAAGAGATGGTTTACAGGACTACGAGCAGGTTCCAAAAGCCAATTGATACTTTGTCCCGGAATATAGAGATATTCACCGGTGATACTGTCACAGTACTAGAGGTCAAGGGCAATAGAAAGCTTCCACTAACCTCGGTAGGCGTTTGGTCTTTCGTTTCAAGTCGTGGGCGACCTCTCGACCGCTTTGTCGCCTCAGTCGGACCTCCGGGTTCGCGGTCTGTTGATTGCCTCCCCCTTTTTTTGGAGTTAGGGGCGTTGTCAACGGGCAGAATCGGAGGATCCGGCTCTGGGTCAGCCCTAGGAGCGGGTCGTCTAGGATAACGCCTTTCATCGTGCTGTTCGGCGCTAATCACGGGCAAGCCGGTGTGGAGGTACCGTATTGGCGGTGCTGCCGGTAGCGATGCTACCGTCCCACTAGCATCTAATTGGAGATCGACGTTCTCCGTCTCGGGGACCCGTCGCACCTCACCACCCCACGAAATGTGCTGGACCCGCGATGCTTCAGTGAGCAAGTTAGAATCCCCATTCGCGTTGCTTTCCAGTCCTGCAAACTCGGGAGGGTCAATAAGAGGATAGACGTTGGGCGGAAAGGGTGGCGGGATTGACGCTGTTAAGAGGGGTTGTGATAATAAGCCATTATACCCAATATATGGTTGGTTGTGTTGGATAGGGTGTCCTCCATTGTCTTGGAGATCATCGCCAATGAATTGCGACCGGAGGTCGGAGCCTGGCTGGGTCGTTGAGGACATAGGAAGATATTGATAAGAGCCCAGGCCACATGCCGTACGCCGGGAAAGCCACCCAGATTCCGTACCGGCTCTAGGGAGTTAAGCTAGCAACATCCAACCACGATGGGCACCGGTACTGCCAGTCAACGAATACCGTAGGACGCTGCGGTTTCATGCAAGGACCCGTGTCGCGTACAGGGCCAAGCAAATCCCCAGACGCTGTAAGCCAATCTGTATGAATCGATGGTGGTCAATGACGACCGAGGCCAAGGCGATGTTTGGTGATTACTGAACATTCGACAAGCCTCGCAGTAAAATCACATCGATTTTAATTCCTGGCGCTTTGATTCGTTTGATTCGTTTGATTCATCCGGTTCGTTTGATTCGATGGCCGGTCATGTTACACGGAAAAGGGGTTCACGTGATGCTGACTTGCTGTAGGTTATGTAGAAATCAGGTACGCGGGAGGGCGGGGCGGTATGTAATTATCGGGTTGGACCCTTCGACATACGAACTCGCGCCTCGTATAAGTCGGTGGTTCGTATAAGAGATACACCCTTGGTCTCGGCCGTGGGAACATCCACTTCGATCAATACGTAGATCCAGTGCCAATCATGAGCCCGGTCGTATACATAGTACACTAGAGCAATGCCGGAACACTCTCCAGGCTGGGCTCATCGCCCCCGGACATACTCGTACATTGTGTACGCCCATAGTACCTAGATGGTATAATCCCTCAACTCTTTTAAAACATGACGATGGCTTACGGACTCCGCTGTTGTAGCCTGCAGGAGAGTCTCAGTAACACACGCATATATCCGCGCATGCAGCCCATAGATATGTGCCTGGAGAGATAATGCCCCATGTGACTAAGACGTTATGCACGCCACTTGATATCAATTGGTGATGGAATAGTGCGGCTGCGGCTCTGCCAATCTGCAATAACGTCCCCCGATCCCCGCCGAGGGGGGTTCGGGGGCGTAAATACCAGGCTTTACGAAGCTTACAACGTTATTGGTGGGGGGGTGAGTAATTCAATAACGGCACGAAAGGTAAGTGGCGCAGCGCATGTAGATTATCATGCCCAGTAGGTAGGCACCTACCTACCTCCTCGGAGAATGTCGAAAGAAACTCCGCTCCGTTAGTTTTATATAGACGCCTAGGAGGTACGCATGCCTAAAATATAATGAAGAAAGGCTGTATGTCTAGTTGGGTAGCTATGTCTAGGTAATATATACGGCAATGGTCCTAGCTTGTTAGTCCCATGCGCGCCAACGCAGTGCTAGACGAGCCTCGACCCTCTCCAGGTGACGACGAGGAAGCTTAGTTTCTATGTCCTACTGGCCTCAATGACCTTGTAGATTCCCGGGTAAGTACAGTTTTCATCCATGACTTTGTATCTCTCTTCTCCACGGATACCTCGACTGCTCTTTCTCGTATTATTGAGGACGGCCGTAGCGCGAGGTAGCCTGTACTTCTCTATCCGCTTCAAAATCGCCGGGACATCGTCGCGAGTCACTCCGGGTTCGAGCAGGAGCCGGAAGGCCTCCGCGTCCTCGATACCGGCGTTGGCGCCCTGGCCCTGCATCGGCGTCATCGCATGAGCAGCATCGCCAATAAGGATCGCGCGACCCGCAGTCCATCTGTCAAGAGGTTCCATGTCCTGGAGCTCCCATAACTTCACCTCCGTCGCCACACTAGATATGCGTTAAATTCAGCAAGTCCTTGAGACATGATAATAAGACGAGGAAAAGGAGACGGGAAAGTGGGGCGGCCTTGCTTACCCGATGAGCGCTTTCAGAGATGGGTGGAAATCATGGAAGATATCCAACATCTCTTGGCGATCTCCATCTGCGAACCACGAAGTAGTGGTGGATTCCTTCTCTTCTCGAGTGACGAAAATGCAGGACATGTTCATATAGCTGGTGTTGCGGAGGGGGTAAACCACCATGATACGATCAGAACCGTCACCGGCTTCGAAAACAAGAATACGCTTTTCCTTGGTTTTTTGATCCTGCCACCAACTCGGCAGTTCACCGAGAGCCTCTATGGCTTGGTTAGCAGATACAGCCACCCGACAGCACGTCAGGCCGCTCTTTTGGGGCTTAGAGCAGTCTTCGCCGGCGATGAGAGGTCGCAGGCGAGAGTGAATGCCGTCCGCAGCTGGATCCTCATTAGGCCACTACGCAACAACAAAGGCACCGAGATAGGAGACTTACCAATGATCACGTCGGCCTTAGCTCTCGTACCGTCGTCCAAGGTAATTTCTCCAGCTTCGGGGTCGATGTCCTTTGCACCGTTGTTGTACACCATCTCAGCCGGTTCCCCACCGATACCCAGGTCCTTAGAAGGCGCTGTGGCAAGGCGCAGCAATTCGGCTCTGAAGTCGACTCTCATGTGGCTTAGAGCAGGCGCTCCATATTTTTCCTTAAAGGGAAACTTGGTATCGAAGACGATGTTGTTGTCTTTATCCAAGGTCCTGAACCCTTCGATAGAGACGGAACCGGAACGCTCCGGATCGAAGCCCATTTGATTCATGATATTGATGGCGTTCGGGAAGTTTGCGATTCCCTGGCCGCCGGTCGCAGTTGAGGGCTCACCGCGCTCATACACGGTGACCTGGCACTTCTCCCGTAGAATACGGGCGGCGGCCAGACCAGCAAGTCCGGAACCGACTATGATGACACTAAGCTGCTTTGCCTCGGCCATGATGTCGATCTAGGGGGTGATACGAGATTCGAAAATCCGGGAACGAAGTTGAGGAACTCGAGGGGTAACCCAAACCAGAAGAGGAACAACCCCCAACGTATTACCACGTCGAAGATGCGTTCAATGACGGGGTGGCAAGTGGAAGATAGATACAATACATTTGTGCTGGAGGGAGAAGAAAGATACACCAGGTTATCGGTGCACGAAGACACGGCCATCCTTTATATAGGACAAGACTCTACTTACCTGCTCGTTACTTTATCAGTGGAATAGTCACATGCAGTTGCTACGTATTGTTGTGACTGGGTTATCAGAAGAGAGAGTCATAACCATTGACGTTGTTTGTCAAACAAATCCGAGGAACTCTCGAATCTCCGCGCTCGAGATCTCGGATCTCCGTTTTTTACGTATGTGTATGTGAGTCGATTTTATTTAAGATCTTGCAATTAGTTGTGGGTACAGAAAAGTGAGTGGAGCATCAATTAATCAACCTATTGCTAATCAACCTATTGCAGTACTGAACTTGGTAGCCTACGGGACTTTCACTGTAGGTTATTTCTTCCACTTCTCCCAAACTTCCACAAAGGGGAAAGTCGCCTGGTAGGTGGTAGAGTTACGTCAAAAGTAGCCCACAATCATACCCGAGCGGGTTCCCCGCAATGGAACGGGTTGACAATTAGGTGCCTACTACTATGTAGATAGCGTACTACCTAGGTGGTAGGTAGGTAGGTACTTAGGTAGGTAGGTGTTATTGGAGCTAAAAAGTATAGCGCACCTATCACAAGCTAGACACAGTGCGGCGCTCAATATGAAAGACAGTGGCTTACCCACCCGAGCCGCCACTATTAATCATCTACGGCATAGGTAATCCCGCTATGTTTAGGGGACGAGCCACTACGCGGCTCCTAACTTAATAGTTGATAATACAGTATATGATGAAAATCCATTCAATATTATTCTTACGATAAATCTACCTACGCTAACCCACTAATGCTACAACGGCGTATCCACTGAGACGTAGCGAGGTTAGGTGGCTTACAATAAGGGAAAAGACTTGAAAGCTAGCTACTTTTTTAACCCTAATAGTAGGGTACGGTGAGGCTCAACCAGCTAACGCAAGAAAGTGTAGGAGACGCTTATGGCACAATTTAGGTAAGTCGCATGATGGATATATTTACTTACCTACGTAGTCGCGACGAGAACCATCACGCGGTCTTACTCCTTACTTCCCAGGAAGACCAAAGCCCAACCTGTATATAATTTAATTACCCCCTTAAATCTCGAGTGATACGATAGGAGATGGGATTCGAAGGTTTTCGACTCAGCACCTGATTTGGGTTGTTTGATCCTTACGACACTCCAACGTTCATGTTCCTACCTCTAGGGGCCAACATGACCACCCATTCTTCCACCCCACAGGGACGGACGTATATATTGTACGTGTATGCATGCCTAGCACATAAGTCAGGCCCCTATGTTAGCTGGTTACACGTCGCATACACGGAAACGACAGCGGATCCGAGTACCGACGTCTTGCGCGCATCGAGGTATGAATCCCAGATACCCGCCACCTGAGTATTTACCTAGTTATAACGGTAGGATCAAATTTATAAATGTTAAAAGAGTATTATATGGGCAAATGTTATATATCTTATCAGCATGACGTATACCTTTCGTGGATGCTAACTTAGGTAGGTACCTAGCCTATGAAGTGACATGTTCCAGAAGGACAACGGGGACGCCACTTTATACCCTCGGGTTTTAGTTAATCAAGATGCTTTTAGTATACCTAGTAGAGAATCCAAACCCGGATATACAAGGTAGTTAGATACACACAGAAAAGAAAACCCCCCGTATCTACCATGATTGCATTCGGTGGTTCTGTCACCCAGGTCGGTCCCTGTTTGACATCCCGCGAACCACAAAGCCGGGTCGCATTATTGACGTAATAGCCCACTAGGTACTTATCACACAGGGGGAGCATGGCTCTTCTTCCCTTCTTCCCTTTTTCCATTTTGTCTTTCCTACATAGCATTAGACAGCTCTTGTTTATATGAATCCCTAGGGCTACATATGATACACACGGATAGCCATTCTCCGTTTCATCTCGCACACCAAGTGCTCTAACTGGCTTCTTTGCGTTGGCACGTGGCTTATCAATACCTTGGGCGTTGTACATGCAGTTTGACATTTCCAAGTTTGCAGTCCTGGAACATTGTCCTCTACCGCTCATGTGAATAATGGCATAGTATGAAGAATCCGGCATTTGCTGGTGATAATCTCCGCTAGAACATGGCTAAATCCGAGGGCCCCGGTGTTAAGAAAAATGCTGTCACCCGAGCGAAGACGGGTTGATGTTAGTTTTTAAAGTAAAGGTATTCAGCCTCTTAGGTAGGTAGGCTACCTACCTAGGTATGTAAAACATTGGTTATTTCGAAGGGCCGAGGAAAGCGGAAATTTCATCCGAAACCACAGTAGGCGCGTGAATCGATTGACTTGGAAACCACACACATTAGTCTTACGTGTGATTGCGCTCTCTTTAATACAAATCGTAGATATGCCCTCTAACTTCAGGTTAACGATCCAGACCAAGAAAATTGCACTCTACAGTCCGAGACTGAGTTGTCACCGGAGAGGCCCCCGACGTTCAGATATAAACGAGCACATGTTCTCTACCTCTCTAGCACACTAACCTCAACCTAGATTTATACGGGCCCATCGACGTTCCATAGGATTTAACAGAAAATAGCATGGCTATCGCGAATCCAACAGAAACCATCGCGAACGCTACCGCATGGGCCGCTCAATCGATTCTAGAAGTATTCCCATCAGCACCTTTCTCAATGAAGTGGATCGACGGCATCGTAATAATCTGCGCCTGCTACGTCTTGATTGCGGGTATCATTGCGCTCCATGTTGCCACAGATCAAAGAACGATCGGACGTCGTTTGAGGAGGAAGTTGATTTAAAGATCTCTGATGGAGCCCTTTAAGCCGGCTGCCACCTGAACGAATAAGGGTTATATTTCTTTGAACGATTTGCTCGGTCTGAGTTGGTTCCCTCGAACAGTTGGTTCCTCCGGCAGAGAATTGCTACGGCCAGGGGATAATCCCTAACTATGTGCATCGACGGGCTGCCACTCGGGTTCGGTCGACGCCTCCTTCTCGGATCCGGATTTAGGGGAATCGGTCGATCCTGTTGTTATTAGGTCGTAGGGAAATGCCACGCGTACACCACATGGCCACAATGTGTTGGTGGCACTTCTTAATTCGTGCGTACATGCGTTTGGGTACCCCAACTTCTAGACCCCTAACAAGACTCAGCCCTGGTATGACAGCCTATTCATACAACTCTGCTGTTTTACGTAGATCAGGGAGATAATACACATCTTCTTAACATGAGTTCCTGTACAGAGGTTGCGCTTCTACACCGTGCCGACCCCCGGCCCCCTTCACTATTCAAGACCGTCAAGCCTTGCGTGTAGCCAAGCTCCGAAGCCAGCAAACATACC
The DNA here is from genome assembly GCA_902806595.1 of Pyrenopolyporus hunteri. NCBI lineage: Eukaryota > Fungi > Ascomycota > Sordariomycetes > Xylariales > Hypoxylaceae > Pyrenopolyporus > Pyrenopolyporus hunteri. The sequence continues at coordinate 2,138,426 of CADCXC010000011.1, read as the reverse complement.
GACGTGTTTCCGGGACTCGCAAAAACCCGCGAGTGATTTATACCGCTCCTTTATGTATTCTTCTCTGCCGGCCTCGTCCCGCCCTTCCAATTCACAAGCAATCGCATAAGACACTTTGCTCAGACATACAGGGCATAGGTAAGGAGGCTGTCGAACGTCTTCTGAAATCCGTGATGTGCCCTGCATGACACAAGCGTAATAGACGCAGTGGTCTACACCAAGACAATGACCGAGTTCATGAACCACCGTCCTCGCGATTCGTGAAAACCACAGGGCTCTTCGATCCTGTAGGGTCAGCGGCTCTCCAAGAAGTCTTGTCGCTTCTACCGCTGCTAACAATGCCCCGGGAGAATGCACCCCTTGTTTTCGAGTCTTCGGGTCTGGTCGGAGGCCCCCCGCAGCACAAGCGCCGTCCACATAGGATTTACAGTGTGAGGCAGGCCACATATGGACAAGGTCAATTCCCGCATAGCAGTCTAGGGCAGGGTGGTATCTAGCAGTAGAGACTACGGCCACACGATCAGCTCCGTATGCCCGACCACAGCAGAAATCATCCTCCTCATCCTCATACATATCGTGGTCAACGAGTAGGATAATCGAATATGCCTCTTTAGGCACCATCTCGATAGCGGCGTCGAGGAGGTCTTGGAGATTCAGTTGACCCTTGAATACGCCATCGGGTGATGGCCTGGCCCGGATGCGAGTGCAATTATCGCCCGCGAGAAGGCCGACGTATTTAGTGCCGTTTCCCGGACTAGCTGGCTTCTTCGACTCCTCCCACGGCACAAACTGTAGCTGGACCGAAAGAAACTCGACGAGCAATCCGTGATAAAAAGCGTGTGTATATTTGATAAGATCATCTGGTGCTGGCGGTCCCATCTTTTGGCCAGCCGAGGACCCCACACTTCTTTTTAGACGCGGCTCCAGCCATCCCCTCATGAAGCTCACGCCAGAAGTGATTTCAGGCGCGGCTGCAATATATAAAGCCTTGCGTTCCCTGTTCAGTTTGTTGTTCTTACGCAGCGTCTCGTTGAGCCAGGATCGGAACGACTGAGGGGGGTACTCGGGATCACAGGCCAGATCATCATCCGGTAGGACTAGCGGGCCTGGGAATACAGCAGATAGCTTACTGGCTGACTCCTGTGTGAGCTTCTCTGTGGCGTCGGGTTTTCGACCCTTTGCAGCAAACGGATTACGTCCTGACTTGGTCGTCGCAGCCAATCGCCGATCAGAGTTAGGCCAGTTGTAGCCAGCGCTTCCCGCGAATACCGAAGGCTCCAGCTGCAATGTATCGTGTGGGCAAGGTTCCCGAGCTCCGAGCACGCCCGCCATATCGTAAGGGGGGATCGACTAAGAATACTCAAACATACCTTAAGGTGAAATTCCAACTTTTTCCAAACGAACGAGAGAGATATGATCTAACAAAGGCAGTTGCCTAAATTGGTGAGATGCAGATAGCTACGCCGCAAAATTAACGATCCCCGTATAATACCGGGTTTAGCGGGTTAGCGCATTTATTCAACTATTCAGTACAGGTCTTTTCTTCATTACGCTTCCCCCTGAGTTTGTAACCAAGGTTTTCTAGAGTATCACTTTTCGAATAATGCCATTCCGTATACTCTAGATACTCCAGTCGTGAGTACCATCATATGAATCCCGTAGAGTCTCCTCCAGCCCCTTCAAGAGTATTGTACATTCTCTGTCCCCTTGCTGTTCATAGCTCCCGAAAATTTCCAGCGATTATCGTTTCGGTCGTAGTCGCGTCCCTCGGCATAATGTATTTCTATGATATCCGGGAGGCAATGAAGGACACGGAACATCAGTTAGATCCTAGGTATGATTTTGCTTTAGCAGAGTCTCCTCGTAATCAGGGATAATAACTGAAAAGTATAACTTAGAACTCAGTCTCTCGAGGATTCGCGACGCAAAATTTCCCACACAATGAAGACTTACTGATTGATAAGTTTGCCACAACGTAAATTTATATTTAAAATTTGCTTCGTAGAAGGTTTAAAGAAATTATCGAAGCCGATATCTATATATAATACGACGCGATGTTTTTACTCGGTATAGGGGGGCGCTAAGATGACTGTCTCAAGCTGTTGTCTATCTCGTTTTCCCATAAATAACTAAGTTCCATATCGTCTTACTTATATTAAATTGTCATAATCATGGAAGGCTCAAACTTCCAAGGCTTACTACCTAGAGTGCGACTGGTGGCAAGTAAATTTATACGCCCATGGCACGTTATACACACGTGAGGTTGATCGTATTGGGTTGGTTGGGCTGAAGCAACCATAATAGATCCCAAGCAGAGCCTCAACCAGAGCCTACCCGTGCTCAGAAATATATGTACCATATGCCGAGAAAACCGAAGGCCTATGATAACTACCTTATTCAATCCCGAGCCTATTCATGCGTAGGTAGGTATCTTACCTATCCGTCAACCGTCGTGAAAAGACCCTGCTTATATCACGAATACCAGGAATTAAGGAGACGCCAGCTGGTAGAAAATACCTCCAGCTGTACGAAGCATCAAAGTAGAACCAGAGAAAACCTCGCCAGCTGACCTCTCTCTTTTGGCGGACCGCCAGCGCAATACCGCAATTTTCTCAACAACTTCATAAATCTGTTGAATTCTCATAGCAACGAATTGTCACTTAATCTTGTTCACGCCAAGATTCTCTACTTTTGAAGCACATAAAAGTTTAAAGCCTGATAATACCTGTATCTTCTCGGGCCGTAAGCTTATATATATGTACATATATATTTCTCATAGCTGAACAGCGAGATTGTATTATCCGCGTTGCTACCCACACGTCCACTATGAGGTCTGTCGGACAAGAGTCGTCCGCAGTGGAGCCCAGAACTGATGATGCCATCATCAAGTCCCACATTGAGCAGCTCGTTGCCACTCAATTGCCTAACTCGGCCATCTACAACTTCCTGCTTTCAGACGTTGAAATTCGCTCCGCTTCGAAGGGCTCGATGACGGCGCGCTTAAAGCTGACCCGAAACCACATCAACTCCGGCGGTGGCATACACGGTGCCGTCTCCGCCGCCATCGTCGACTGGGCCGGCGGAATGGCGATCGCCACCTGGGACCTGCGCCATCGGACCGGTGTCTCTGTTGATATCCACGTCTCATACCTGTCGTCCGCCGGCGAGGGCGACGAGATCGAGATAACGGCTACGGCCGATAGGGTTGGTGGTACCCTGGCCTTCACCCGTGTCGTGATCTACAAGGTTGTTGGCGGCGAGGCGGGTCCCGTCATCGCGAACGGCTCGCATACGAAGTACGCGAAACAACGGTAGCACCGGATGATAGTGCCATGACCACGTGAAGCATGCGTTTCGGGTGTTTCCTTCTCGCTGGGTTTAGACCGGGGTCAACGGAGCGTGCCGTTCGGCACGATGGGGAACTGCGAATGGCGAAAAAAAAAAAAAAAAAAAAAGACGCTGAAGATAGGCATCCCTCCGTAAGGCGAGTAATCCTCTGGTGGCGTATAGTATAACCGAGACCTGTCCACCAGGTTCTTGAACCAGGGACTCGGCCTTGTTAAATTTAAATAGGGACTGGCCACCCGCCGCTCCATGCTATAGTACTTCACCTAACTTAAATCAAAAAGTTATGTGCGTGCTCAGATCACGATTGCGCGTCGAACTGTAATTCAAGTTCTTGGCTGTTTCAACCACCGCGCCCGGAACTCAAAAAGACTTCTAGATTACTGTTGCCAGGGATCTTATCTTGTCATTAACAGCACAATTCGCGTCCTACTAATTTGTACACGATACAAGATAGATATGTAAGTTCTAAAGATGGATCCAGACGAGATGACTGGGGTCCCCTCCTCACGTCAAAGCTCATTCTTGACTACCCCCAGTAGAGTCTTGGGGGCATGGGATATAAGGAAACAGTGGAATAAGGGATAGGCCTAAGCGCGAATTAGTATTAGAGATACTACCTACCTAGGTAGATTTATCTCGTGAGTAGCTAAATTTCCAGGTTTCTTTTTCAGCTTCATAGCTATAAGCGTGGCTAAAGTCACCCATCCTCAGCACGATTTGGCCAAGTAACGATAATAAAATTATTCGATAGAACGATTGGGAGTATCATAATAGGTACCCGTAAACGAAGTAGGTAGAAGCCCGTAAGAATACGGCCTATACTGATATGACCCGGTTGGAGCTACTCTTCCCGGGGTGCTAGGTAGGTAGAAAGGTAGAGAGGTAGGGAGGTAAAGAGGTAAAAATGTTGAGCCGAACCTCTCAGAGTTTAACACCCACATACGACACCATGCCTAAAGCAGATATCTCTAGCTGCTCATGTATTGCTTATTTCATTCAAATGTTTAAGAAGTTGTTACCTTTGAAGCGCCCACAGGCCCCCTTTTCTCCTGCAGGATATGCTCGGGCAGCGTAGGAGTATGAGTTGAATCAGCAATTAACTCCATGGAGACGCTATATTTACGACCGGCTACCAATTATATTGGGCCTTTTTGAGACGTCGCTCTCGAAGAGAGCTGCTGGAATGGTAAGACAGCCATATGCAACAGACCCTATATTATTAGATGTGAATAGCATCGTTGGCGATCCTCAGAAAGCTCATCCGTCATTTATAACTAGCATTTCTCAGTGAGGCCACCAGTGGGTTGATGCTCCTCCTTGATGAATGTCGGCTATATTGGACTTTTTCGTCTACGGAAACGAATATTCCCGGATGTCCATAACGACGAGTACGAAAGGCTACTCGACAGCCCCATCAGTTACCCCCCGCCCAGAGTTGAAAGGTGTGAGCTCCCTAGTCGAACCATATTGGAGAATATCGAGAAGCGTTGGATTTCCTATATTATCATAGGCACCCGTATCTAATTGGGCAGTCCTCAACACGAAAATGTATCAATTCAGAACGACAGTGGCTGTACAGTCTTAGCTATCCGTACGAGATGTCACCTCCGGCTAGGATCACCGCTACAGACACCTAGTCATTAAAATGGGAATCGATTTTGGGTATACTAGGCAAGGGCCCAAGAAGTCTCACGCCGTTGTGTAACCCCGACACATTAACAGACTACTAGCGGGCCAACGAACGAGGACAGGGAGCGTCTTGGGGGCCATGTTCTTCTACGTGAGACTCATCCCATTGAGAATCATCCACGTCCTCCCATGGTAAGATTGTCACTGGGTAAGATAATGTGGCCCAGAGGGGTCATCTTTGACAGGCCATAGGTATTAACAGCTTGATAAGTGCCTAATGTAACTTACTCTGCTATGTGCTACCGGCACACCCGGAGCGGACATGTCGCGGTACTTGGACCGCACGGAAGATGCCTTGGGAGGTAGACTTATGGATTAAGTGGGGGACGGGATCCGTAGGACTGAGATCGTCCGAAACCTAACGAGTGAACTGAATAGTTAACCGCTACAGGCCTGGTCGGCCGTGGAGACTCAAAGTATGGCGCTTCAAAGAGTTCGTTTTTAGGTCTGCGAAGCTCCTGGGACGGATCCTCTCGCGCCAGACAGGACTTGCGATCTATTGAGCAACGATAACGGTGGACTCCCCGGCTCTCCTCTCTATGCTGGGGTTAAGTAGTCTCAGCGGTCTAGGGGGCCGCTACGAAGTAGAACAGGACACGTTGAGGCGCCACAATGCCCTAGCATGGACGTAGATAGTTACCTCCCTCGAAGGATTGTCTAATTGCTGAGAGTTAGTTTGCTGATCGTCTATAGAAGCTACGGATTAGGCCGTCCCTGATGTAAAGGTGATGTGCATAAGTGGTGTCAAACGATGCGTACGATCGCTACTGGAGTTCTTCCCTCGTCTCCCTTGTGAGCATCGATATCGTATATCGTAGGAGATGCCGACTACGAGCCGAGAATACTTGCGGTCTGGGTTCTCGCGCATGCTAGCATCCGCATACCCGCACATTCCAAAGGGTAGCCTGCCTCTTCGAGCATGTGAAGAAGACGTGGCCGTCGACGAGACGCATTATTCACAGTTCGTCGATATCTGACGCGAATTACTAACTCGGGGACGCATGTGATGGAAGCAGCCCTTTGAACCAAAACCCTAGCGTTCTGCCCATCGCGGAGTTTTATTTTTGCTCCTGGGTTACTTTACCGTTCCTCTTCCTTTGCATTGAAGCTCGGCCGGAACTACCGGTACATATGCCCGGGAGGGACAACGCATGAGCGGGAGCGATGTGATTACCCTGGTGATTAGCAGCCCTGCATCCCCTTCGTTGATGGCGTGAGGCCCCAAGATTCCCGATGTAGGAATCGATGGGAAAAGCTTCCCCAGACGGGACTACACGTAGCTGAGCGGGTTGTCCCCGAGATTTGGGCTCTATTGGGAGTGAATGGCTAGGCCTAGGTGCATCGAAAAAGTCCCACTTAGACTAAGAAGCTCTCCTGAGCCGCCCTCGTATCTTTGCAGTCGAAGCATGCGTGTGTGCGTGTCCTTGTCTAGATCTTCAAGCTGTAGGTACTGGCAAGGGTAAGAACATCCACACAGTCCCCTGTACTGTATGCGGCGAGCGGCGCCGCGGTGTATGGACAGCGACCAGCTGTAGGATGCTGTTCAGGAACCGTGACTCAAGCGACACACAGGAGAGGAGTCACCGTAGTAGGCGACGACAACGATATGCATCATCCTGGACCTTGCGGCGAACATGTCTGCTAGGCAAGGGCTGGGACGGAATATTCTACGCCGTGAGAACGGCAGTCGTTAACTAAGGGAGGGGGGAGGGAGGGGGATTGGTGGTGGTGTAGAGAAAGCAACTAAGGTGGGTTCGAAAGCTGGTGGGCTCGGAAGCTCTACCAGTCTATCTCGATCAACAAAGAGGCATTGATTTACTTGATAGGGAAAATTATGACACTTGTGCGGTAGGGGATAGACGGCTGACAGGAACGCCCCTGGTTCACAACCGGTGTAACGGTGAGCTGGTGTGTGTGCGTCTCGCCATATTGAAGAAAAAAAAAAGAGTCGTCCCCGGCACTCGTCCAATCATAAGTAGCCTACTTGTCGGTCAAGCTCAACGAATGGCAAAGCAGGAAAATGTTCCCTCCTCTTAAAGTAATGTACAATACATGCCATACATTAGATGATACACACATACTTACCTCACCTACCTAGGTATACGGAAATGTAAGTAGGTACTTCGTACGTAGGTACCTAACTAGCAGAGGAGTAGGTATAGACAGAAATAGCATGACGATCAACTATTAATCTTTGGCTGTGGATCGGCGATTTTTGCGTGTCGTACACCACCTTGCTGACTCTTCTCACTCGAGCTTATACATAGCTCGCGAGCCTGGGAATGAATGAACGACACGGCCGCTCAGCTCACGTACGTATATACACCGAAATAGAAACATGACAGCTGCACAATAGCAATTTGGTGCAGCAATGGAAATATGCCCCAGGTGTGATGTTAGCATAGCAGAGGAAAGTCGAGGCCATGCGCAACCTAGACTCACAGTAGAGCTCCTGTGCCGCAGGTGGAGCAACCTACAGGAAGGTGTCATAGGTAGGTAGGCAGGTAGTATTCGTAGACGCAGGAGCACGCAGTTCTGCGGCGAGGCCAGACATGGTGGTTTATCGGGAGCCAGATCAATCAAACAGGCCGGCTTCGCATGCAATTTCGCTGTTTGAAACACAATGCGGCTGTCATGATATTCCCTGTCTATTATAAAGAGGTTCAAGTAGAGAGGCTAGGGTATTATGCTATCATATAGTAGCTGTATTATTGTTTGGTTTTGCGTCTCAGGTCTAGAAACTACCTAACTAGGTAGCCATTCCGTTTGGATGCGTCGTGGTGCTTTATTTTAACTGCTTCCGGAACATACGTACGTACTTACGCTATGTGTGTAGGTACCTACCTTACCTATGTAAGGGTATCTATTGTTGGTTCCGTTGCCTTGCCATACATGTAATTCTTGGTACGGCTTATGTATCCAGTGTGTTGAACGGCGTTAGTACACACACCTCGGCTAACCCTGAATATCACAAACAGAGGGTTTTAGTCGGTGGAGAAGGCAGATATTGGTGTCCTAAAAACGGGGATAGGATCGCGGGAGCGGGAGCGGGAGCGGGAACTTGGAAAGATTGGGCAGCGAAAAGCCAAAGTGCTACTACGTAAATAGTGGTAATTGTGCGATGATACAGGGGAGTTTGAGGACGACAAACACATATTTCTGCCAATGTAAGAAGCGAGAAGTAGGTATTGGGCACCCTGCTGCTTCTGGACGGAAACGTAAAACTTGCCTGTTTTTTTTTTCTTTCCTCCTGTTCAGTAATCCACCTAAAAGGGGGAACTTGCGGTCAGAGTCTGCATCTCACCAGGCCATGACAGCAACCAATTCAAGTCCTGCAGCCGTTAACGGCTATGGCAGTCTACTTTTCAGACGCATGTAGGTACTACCTATTACTACTACTACTACTACTGCTGCTGCTGCTGCTACGGAGGTGGGACAACTCAGCACATGGCACTTGCAGTAGCGACTGCATCTCAGCAGCAGGGTCTCGTATGCTCATGTACGTATCGTTGTATTGCAAGACGTCGGAAAGGAACACCGCATCCGCTATGTTGGCGGACCGGGTGGTAGTAGACGTTACAGCGCACGTGGATTTCAGGATAGGGTAGAAGAGGTTGGTGAAGTATGTACCGACCTTTTCCTTTCCTCCTAAATTCTTTTTATCCCACGCCGAAGTTTGCCCTTGCCTATGCGAGTATAATACCTAATGTATGTCAGAACAGGTATTTCATTAATGCGGCTTATATAGGTCATCGTCGGATGTACCTTAAGAGGTACCTATATAGTTGCGATGGGTCGACACAACACCATGGATAATTCTCTTGTGGAATGCGGAGATCGAAAGAGCAGCAGGGAAATGAGAATGACGGACATCTGATACAAAATGACATCCCTGGCCTGGAAGTTATCAGGTATATGTATGCATATAGGATACGAACTAAGAACTGTATTAATTATAGCAAGGGGCCTTATAATTCGCCAGTCAATGCTTTGCTTAAGCCCAAGTCGTCGCTTTCTCTTGCCGTGCGCTTGGTTAAGACAACGGGCGCTCTGATTGGAGACGTCGGTGGCGCCAACCGCCTTTTGCAAGCCGTTCCCTACGCGGTTGACCACAACTTCTAGGGGATCACCTATATGCTTGATTTCTCGCCTAGTGACGAACAAGGCAAACATTTCTCGTCATCGTAACCAAATTATGATTAGCTTGTTTGACGAATCTGGGGTCCGGCCCGTGTGGCTGGGAGCTAAAGGTGTTCCGGACGCCTGACCGGCCTGTGCGTTTGCGTCGAGGTTATCGACGATTGCAAGGTTAACATTTTCAAACGCAGTCATGCCTTTAGGCTCCCGCCGTATACTGCTTGAATGGCCCGACGCGATTAGAACCCATTACAGTGCTTGGTAGAGTAGTACCAGGTAACTCTTTTGCATACCTACCGCAGAGCAGGAGACGCATTAGTGGGGTTGTCAAGAAGCGGGCACATAGTGCGAGTCAATGGTTGGGCAGAAGCGGTTGTTGGTCAGCGTAGCCGAGGGTGGTTGGTTGAGAGGTTGCGTGACCTTCTTTTTCAAACCCATCCGCCCCCCGGCGCCTGTAAAGTTATTCGTAGAGGATGGAATCCTATTTGCTTCGACCAGGCACGAGAGTACCTAGTTAGACGAGATATGTACTACGTATGACGCTCGGAGCGGTCGATGGGAACATCAGCTATATCAGCGATCTACCTATAGAGCCGTGCACGTCGGCTATCAAGGGAGGTATTTCCGGGGAAAGCTAGAGGCTATTGTTGACGGGGACAAGATGAACGCCGAAAATCAGAGATGAGATGAGCGACCGGGGATCGACTGAAGTCCTACTAGGGTCAAAAAGGATGCCGGCACGTTGGTAACAACCTGTTACGCGGTTTGAAGAAGAATCTCGTGCGAGAAGCCCCTTGATTCCGAGGTCATGACGACAGACAAGGGGGGGGAGGAACTTGCCGCTTGTCCTTGGCGCTCCTAGATCCAGGTAAAGCATTGGCAGGATACGCTGCGGCGGTAGCGGCTTGATTAACCAAGCATATCAGAATTGGTGCTACTATGCGGCTTATATACTATAATTCATCGCGAACCATGGTCGGGCGATCCGTGGAGTCTAATGTAGGTACGCAACGGAGTCAGTACTATGTATGTATGATCCCGTCCCGGCTGGTGTGTGGTAAGTTCGAATAATACAAAGTAGATAGCCTTACGCGACCATTGTCTCTTCGACTTTGGCTGACATCTCACCTCAACCTGTCCAACCCCGGATCGCGGGTGTCGGTTTCGAAAGCGGGAGAGGATCTGAACCGAACCGTTGGCCCTGATATTTTGGACGTCGGCTCCGAGTTGCCAAGATGCGCGTGAGATAAACGAAGCTTTTGGCGAGGTACCGACCTTTCGAGATTCAAGTCTCGACGCCACTTGCGATGGGGGTTGATAACGAGATCCGGAGGGTGCATGGTTGGGGGGAACTTTTCTGCGAGAGGGAAAAAAAGAAAGAAGGGTAGCAACGTGCAGGTCAACCCGAATAACCAGGTGGACTAGAATGAGTAAATCCCTAATTATAATAACGCTCGATTGGACCCTCGCCCTCGATACCGTACGCAACGGTATAGGATGCACAGTGATTTACATACATGTAGGTAGGTAGGCAGGCATTGCATATAAACCACAACCCCGTCGTAGAGTCTTACAGGAGAGAGATGGCCCCCTACGTCTTCCCTCCCCGCTTCACGCCACCGACCTATCATGCGTACCTGAGTATCTTGTGTTAAAAGCACCTACCTATATACGGGAACAGGAAACGTAGGCACGGCCTCTCATTAACCGCTACAACAGCGAAACGATAATAATGCTATCCTCGTCATCGTTTCGACCCGGTGACGAACCGAAGAGCTAGCTGACAATATACTAAATAAGCAGCAGCGTCTAACGACTCTGGTTAATGATTGCAGTCTAGCAGCCATCCACACCGACCCGGAATACACCCCACTGGTAGGCTCTCATCTGCAATGCTCCGACGAAAACCCTGGAATGCATATGCACGCCAAAGGGCCATTCTGCATGGGCCAGACGAACAGCATAAGCGAGACAAGTGTCAGGAGCCCTATCGAGTACCTCATTATGCTACTATGTTAGTAGGTATGGTGTGTTCCATCGCACCAGGTGCCCGAGTGGCTCCCGAGCGCGTATTGTACGACGAGAGACTGTCCTTATTTTAATTGATATTATTAGTATTAATGGTGTGGATGTAATTGATATTTTTAATATCCTGATTATTATTATTATTGTTATTATTTTATTTTTTTATTTTTTATTTTTCGTTTTTTATTTTTATTATTGTTATTATTATTTTTATTATTATTATTTGGCTATTATTATCAACTGGAGAATATCGCATCATCCTTCATCAGCGTCATCATCATCATCGTCGTCACCAGTGTCATCATAGCTGCGATCATTGTCCCCAAGCGGATCGACAGCGAATGAGCTCACGTCGCCATTCGTATGCGCTAAGTAATTCCTTCGCCTGGGAGCTTCAGAGTCCGGCCTGATCTCCGTGTTCCCGACGAGATCAGTGTGACCATCAAGGCAATGGGTCAAGCGGTACACCTGTACGCAGCCACACGCAGCTATACTTTTACGGAGCGGTATGTGCGATGCAGGGTCAAGAACGTGACAAGTTGGAGATGCCCGATGCTGCTTTGACAGCTGGCCTCACATGTTGCGACCATCCGAAAGGCTACGCGCGATGCATCTCTATGCATTGCGCAGGTCAGTGCCTTGGCGGCCCACGAACCACAGAGCTGAAGTACGGGCATGCTACTTGTCCTTGCTGCTCGGGTAGGAGGTAAGTAACGGGTTTCAAAGCCTCCAACGTTATTCGTTTACCTGGAGCATCGACGCCGGTTCGTATCGCCCCGGGGTCTCTGATCTTGGGAGCCCGTCTCGGATTGTAACTTGATTCTCAAAGCAAGAGAAAAAAAAAAGAGAAAAAGAGAGAGTATGTGAAAGTCGAGGGTCAAAGTCAAAGCCAAAAAGAAATGCCGCGGACGACGAGGAGAAGAGATATTCCTATCATTTATTCAGTCGGTTCGGTGGTCGCGCGAAGTTCTGTGGCGCACTTACGTACAGGGCTAAAATCGCCGACCAAGATCTAGACAACCCAGACGCCCGCTTGTCCCCCTCAGCTGCGTCTCCTGGTTCACTGCGAGCTCAATCCCGGCAACAGCCATTTCCTGATTCAGGCATTTATATTGCTTCCTAAATCAATCGGCACTACGCCCGTCCCAAAACGGTGTGTAGGAAAGCCCTCTTTTTTTTTTTTTTTTTTTTTTTTAGTAGCGTCGTAGATGGGGTTCTGGTCTTCATTCTACCGTTCGTTAGTTTACTTAGGTAAACATGGCATATTGTATATGTCGCTGCGCGGTTTGTATACACAGCAATGTCCTTATCCATCAGCACGTCTTCGTACGCGACGATTTCCGAGCCGCGATGCTGAACTATCGCGAAATATAATCCTTCCTACTCCCACGTTTCCTGGGGAAGTCGAAGAAAGGGAAACGGATTGAAATGACGTGTCCATAGTAGGCTACATGTATTGGCTGTCTATTTCAAACAAGCCCGTTGGCTCCTACAGGCGAACTGGTGGTACTAAGCGAGTCTGCATTAAGTCTATCGTCGCTTCTATACTTCTCATTCACCCTTCGAAAATCCCAATGATGAAGGGGGCGTGACGTTTGAAGCTCGATATGGATTCGGCCACCGTTCACTTTACAACGACTCCCCGAGGCGTCGATTGCAAGTTATCGCCCAAGGATTCAGGAACCCGAACTTTTACTCCGCCACATAAACGCTACCCCTTTTATTATTAGTCCAGCTCGAACCCTGAACCATGTCGAATCTCTCGAGGGCCCTGCAGCACGACATCCGACCAACCTAAAAGTTTTGACGTGCTACAGCAGATGTCAGCATGAAGGTTGGGGGGAGGGAGGGAAGGGGAGGGAAGGGGGGTGAGAGATGGGATGCCGCGCGTGTCAACCTGGAGGTGGTGAAGACCGGATCGTCCTACCCATTTTAGCGTTTGATGGCTTCTCTTCCATGCGCGTTCTCGACATGGGCCGTAGAAGCTTCTGAAACACGGCCGGCCCAGTCCCGGCTAGAGATTCCGTTCGATCTCGAAATAAGAAAGCGGACAACCTAGACCAGTTAGTGGTAGACCCTTAGCTGGACCTTCTGCGTCTTCTTTAGGCTTGGGTGCAAGATTCTTTTTCTGCGGAACGGGTGCTAAGTTGGTTCGGCGAATTCAGATCTCTCATATTATCAACCATACAGATGCGAGGACGCCACCCACGCATATACAAACCCGAAAGGGTCAAAGGCTAAGAATTAGACATGGGAGCATATCACGTCCGGCAATAAATTCTCTAGGATTTATAACAGAGTGAGACGGAGAGAGAGAAAAGGGGCAGAGCCAAAAATGAAAAGAAAAAAAAAAGAGGAAAAAAGAACAGGGGAACAAATGACCAAAAGGAGAAAGGAATAAAGGGTTAAAAAACGGAAAGGGTTAATTTAACACTCGTTCTTCTACCGGCAGGTCAACTCAGCCATCGACCTAGAGGCGTGTCATGGGAGGTAGATCTTTTTTTTTTTCTTCCTCAGTACGGATCCATACAATACATAATATCTCGTAAGGTAGTAGTATATGGGGTCTTTGAGGAGACGTACCTATACTTGGATGGCATTAATTGCTGGGTGGCATCGGCCCTCCTTGAAGCTACTTTAAGAGGCAGAAGAGGGAGGATACAATTGATGTACCATACTTGGCGGTGCCCACGGATTACACATTTTTGATAGATTGTGGAGCACTTCGTCTTCACCGTCCACGTCCCTCCACTTTGCATGCGAGGGGGGGCGTAGTCCTTTCGCGCATATCTGCACTTACTACATAGTGTTCATAGTACTCATCGTACTCGTCGTACACATACCTAGTACATACGATAACTCTTCGGACTCTAGAAGGGGTCTTTTGCTTTTCCTTGTAGCCTACAAGCTTACACGTAGGTAGTCTCCTCAGTCCTGGTCTGTCTCATTATCTGCCATTATTCTCCTGTGTGTATTTGAAGGAATTTACCCTACGTATATAGGTCCGTAGGTCCATAGATTCATAGGTCCATAGGTACCAGGTAATAATAGAGGGCCAGGGTTCGGGTTGGTGGGCCGCACACTGTGTTGGTCTATCTCTCTCTTTTTTTTTTTTTTTTTTTTTTCCCTCTCTAATAATAATTCTTCTGAAGTCTTTCTCTGCGTATTTGGAATGGCAGGAGACCACAAGTTTTGTACAATACAATAAATACAATACGACAAAGCTCAAGCCAAGCCAAGCCAATTCCTTACAATTTTATATAATAGATTCCCACTTCGATCCGACTTCTCACAGCTCGAGCTATAACAGAACTCTTACCACGTAGGGACACTTACAACTGCATTGTACCATATTCGGATTGTATCCCCACGTGGTGATAGGGAAGCGCGCAAGCGCGTTGGGGTTCCGCGTTCGAAGAGTTTGGTGCGGGAGTGCCAGCATCAATCCCTCGTCCGCCGGCTGCGCAGCACAGACGGATGAACAGGCTGCCCCATGTCCATATGTAGGCAGGTATGTACAATACATACACCTACGGACGGGTACAAAAGCTTGAAGACTGCAGTTCCCCCCCTGTCTATTCCTTACTCTCGTCGTTGTCAACGTTGACAACGGTTGAACAACGCCCCATGCAGGCCCGTTGCTGTACAGGTATTCCTCCTGCAGCCGACCCCCCCTGCTAGAGGATGTAGGTGTACTTTATAATACAGCTAAGCATGGTTTCGTCAGCCAGAGACAGCTCTTTTGGTATGAGGTACTAGTGGCCAAGGCCGGAGCTAGGTGCTCATTATACCAATCACGAACTTACGGGTACAATGCGGTCGAAGCTTCGTATACATACATCGATGCGTACGTACATGGATACTTATACATACCTATATACATTCGTAGACACATACATACAGGCCTACCTACATACATACATACCTACATACATACGTTCATACCTACATTACATGCCCATCAAGGGTATCTATCCTCTAGGGCATACATACCCTCGAGGGTCGAGTACTTACCGGTTGATCCCTACAGACCTTGGCCCACCATCGTCATTCCCCGTACAATCACAGTGCTTAATGTTGGCATTTTTCTCTGGAGCTTTCTGCAGTTATTGGCTACATCACACCACTATCATTTGCCTGGGACCTTTCGTCTAATACCTACTGTGCCGTCTGTACATTCTAGGACCCGTACATATTGTCTAGCTTATGTCTTCCCGTTGGTAGAATGCTATACCATACATAGTTTATTCTTCTCCACATCATAAACCCACCCAAATACGTGACAAGCTCCAGAACCGCCTTCTGAACAATCACCACGAGGGCCTTATGTTGTCTTCATTATCGATCTCCTACTGGCCTTGTCCATGACCTTTGGAAAACCTGGTTACTGCAAGAACCGCCTATATCTTCTCTGCACGGCTGTCCTATCGATGTTCCTGGAAGATCCCGGAAAGCGGAAAGACCCCCACGAAAGTCTCGCCCACTTCGCCAAATTGCTTGTCATTTCTCCTTCGTCCTCTTAGGTCCAACTTCTTTTCAGGGTCCGTAGAGCTTCGGGGCTACACCAGCACACGAACAACCGGCTTCAATTCGCCCAATATCACTCGGGCGAGCCTCATCGGTAGGAGACGCCTCATTCCCGCCGACCTGACCCCAGCAAAAGCGGCTCGAACGACAGCAACACCCCAGGGCCTGAGATCCGAGCCTGTAAATCTAGGTCTCGATTTACGCCTCCAGTCATCTAGGATTAGGGTCGTGTTCTCCTAAGCAGTCGTTGGTTTCGGGGCGCACTTCGGACGTCTCTAATAACACCCAGCCTTTGGGGGTCTAATTTGAAGAGAAGGAAAGAGGGTCTCATTGTCGCACCGAGCGCGAGATTGCAGATTTTGGACACTAACATTTTGGCTCGGGAGCAGGAAGCATCCTTTGGAGATATCTAGTCGTCCGGTACCATCATCTAAATCGAATAGAGGATCATAGGACTAGAGAGTGCCCCGATTCGCCTCTCGCCTACTTGCTCTTCCTTTACACATCCGGCCCTCCTATCTTATTCCCCGTGCTAGGCCACCACCCCCAGCAACGCTCGCGCCGAATCTGCCGGATCTCGCTCTACGGCTTTTCGAAGCAAGTTTTCTAAGATACACGAACGAGACGCGAATTAGAACCATACGCCCAACTTTGCCGTCAGGGTTATCGGTGATACCGCAGTCCTCTAGTCCTGAAGTATATTCCCGTAGTAGGATCGGGTTCGAGATTGTCCCCGCGGAAGCGCCAATTTTCTAGCTTATCTGCCTACCTAGGTATCCAGTCATGCGCTTGCCTACAAACATCTGCGAGTAACGATACGCCTTCACCACTGTTGCAAAGTTGGAATAGGAAGAGTTGATTTGCATCGCCCACGTGGTCCTTTTGGCTTAGTCTAGCTTATAAAGAGGATCGCATGAAAAAAGCGTCTTAGCCACCGACCAAAATTCCATTGGAGCGTTTTGCACAGGATCTGCCAACGGCTGATTATTGAGGGAAGGTTACAACTAAGAGAAAGTTACAAGACTGGAAAACTTGGACGAGATTAGGGTCAACCACATGCAAGAGAAGACAATAAGTGCCTACAGGTTGAGTTGTAAAGGCGGCTTTTCTACTCCCCTCCGCAGATCCTGTCTGGAACCAGGCAGTCGTCGACTTGTTTCGTCCTAATTACGTTTATATGAGAGTCAACTTGGTGGAATTTCTTGGAAAGCGGGTACAGTCGCTCGTCGCCATCCCGTGAATAAGCATATTACGATTATCCAAAAACCTTCGGGCTTCGACGGCTTATATTCAGAGGGAGATCGAATTTGGCAAGGAACCCGAGTTTGGACTGTAGACGGGCAGGACGGGCACGATACGTCAAAGTTAGTCTCTCCCACTTTTATCGTCCGTCTTCAGAGTTCTATTAGCCCCATTACGGATTACGGAAACTTCAAAAAGGGACCATTGAGAGTACATGTTGGTAGACTGGCAGTATTCCTCTCCCTGCAATCTCCGACGAGATATCAACCTGAGCTTCCAATCCCATACAAACTTACGTATCCCCTTACTTCGTTTTTCTTGCTCAATCCGATAATTCTCTTTAAATCCAGCTATTGTTCTGACAGGAAAGAAGGTCGTCGTCGCCGATATAACATCTCGATTCCAAGCGAACCGGTCCGCCACCTTCTAAAGTGTGCTTCGCGATCCGCGGATAAGTTTGCATGACGACCCTCTTAAGTCAGTACCCACCCGATTCCGAGCCACTAATATGACAATAGCAAGTCCACTGACCCCTATTATCACAATTAGAGATGGCGTTTCACACTCACCAGAGTAGCGCCCATTGGGTTGGCCATGGGTCCGGCTATATGCCAGCGATGAGCCCAGCAATGCCACCTTTGCCAGGAGCGCAAGTCCATCACCAGCCACACGCACAACCAAGTGGCCCTCAACCCCAGCGGTAGGTAGACGGATTACAAAATCGCTTCTAAACCTCGTATAAAGCAGCTATTTACTGAGTTTTTCCATAGTCCCGAAACGTATCGCTTAGAAGTGTTGCAACAGCCGACTATGGCCAAAGCCGCCAATGGTAAAGATAAAGGTACAAGATGGTTCCTATCTCAAGTTACAGGGCATGTTACTCATTCGGACAGATCGAAAGCCGGTCGACCCCCCTCCTATCCTCCAATTGCACGTCCCAAGCGACGAAGATCCCGACGGCGTATACCGGCAAAGTAAGCGGATAACCTGCCCCAGGACATCCAGGTCACTAATCGTCTGCCAGGCCCGTACCTTATAGCTGTTGCTTATCTGGAGTACGCGCATCCCCCAGGCCCAAACGGCCAGGCTACGCCGCCAGCAAACATGATGGCGGGGACAACAGTTTCGTCGCTGCATCGTCTGAAAGACCCAACTAACAAGGAGGGCGCATTCTTCGTGTTTGGTGATCTGACGATCAAGAGCGAGGGTGAATACGTCATCCGGTTCGATCTATTACAGATGACTATGGACAATCTAGAGGAAGGCGAATTCTGGGTGACTATCTGTTCGGTGACAAGCGATCCCTTTAAAGTCCACGCCGGTAGGGCATTTCCGGGCATGGCGGAGTCGACGTTTCTCACCCGATCTTTCAGCGACCAGGGAGTTCGCCTTCGGCTGCGCAAGGATTCGCGGCAAATTGCGAATAAGAAGAAAAACCTACGCATAGCGGACCAGATGGACAAGCAGACGGGGCACAGGCAGGGAAGCGCTTCGCAGAATGGTGGCATGCCGCAAATTGACGATCGACCATACCACGACTACGGAGATGAACCCGTAGCGAAGAGGCACCGGCCGGACTATTCTTCAATAAACCCTGGGACACCTACGCAGGAAGGGGGTCCCGAGATGCGCTGGGGGACATATGGTGCTCCTACGGGCTCAACATACGCATCCCAGCAATTGTCCTTGGGGTCCGTGACTACGGGACCTCCGACCTCAGCGGCAACAGTGTCGATGCCTCCTCCAGCGGGTCGTATCGATACTCATTACTCGTCGCTTGCCCAAGGGCCTCACGCGTTCGACCGGCAGTCGCCGATAAGCCACTCGCCGATTCAATTTGGGAATGCTAGTGCTCAAGGCTCTTCTCACCCCTTCATATTTACGGCAGGTTCCAGTACCGGAAACAACCCGCCGCTGAATCTCGCCCCCATTCCGCCTCATCCCCAGACTGCGATGGCCTCGCCGATACACAGCGTCTCGCCCCGGTCCCACGGCCCCTTGAATGGCGCGCCGCCCTCAGGGACCGCGTCACCAGTGGGCCCTAATATGTATACCACGGCTCCCCCGACCTCAAACACGCATCAGACTCACCAATCCCCTTACGCCAATCAGGGGCCATACCAAAGCATACATAACGCTTACGATCACGGAAGCCTCCGCGAACATGGCTTAGGGACTCCGTTGACAGCGACTATGCCGTCCGAAGGTCTAAATGGGTCATACCCTATTGGCGGGCCGGATTCATTTGACCACCACCTCAGCCACATGGTCAATAAGACGCAGCAAGATCACTAGAGATGGTTGGAGTTGTCATATTCACAATATCACTACTACATATAGATCCACTGGATACTACCGACACGATACTTTATACACCCTTTTTCTCAGGATCGACGAAAAACTACTTGGCGGTTTAGAATATTAATACTCCTTTAAATTCTCGCGTCGGCACTTTATGACGGCATTTATACAACTATGCGGCCGCCGAGTTGTTTTCCATCTCATTCGTTTTCCGGAGTATTCGTCACGCATCGCACGGAACATTGCATCGAAACGGGATTCTTTTTAATATCCAGGGCAGGCAGGCGGCGTTGGCGTGTGTGTGTGTGTACGCGTGTGTGCGAATAAGTGCGTGGATTGGTACTACTTGTTTTTCAGGGAAATTGATGCATGGTGAGGGCATTCTGATACACACGGTCGTATTTCCACCGGTTTCGCCCTCTTGAATTTGTATTGGGAATACGGGATTTCAAAAGCACTTCTGAAAGATACCCAAATGGAGGCTATTTTGCGTCATTGGTTTTCCCGCGCTCCCCACCTCCCGCCGCCCCTTTTAGTTCCCCTTTGTTTCTATCACTATTGCGAACTACGCATGTCAAGGGGCAAATGGATTCGCCCCCGGAGGATTTTGCTATTACGATAACCCCTGCTGCAAGCAGTCCCCAAGAATCCAACTTAATTGTTAGAGTACAATAGACAAAGGCATCACTGCAATGTGACTCGACTTACTACGAGCTTGGCATGAAACTTGAATTCTGCTTCACCGATCGCGAGCTTAATTCCGTGTGACTGTTTCTAGTAAGAATCGCATTTCTAGATTTCCTCATACGACAATACCCTAGCATAAGGTCCCTACTACGGATTCGCCGGAGACACGGCCAAGGCGTCTCCGCTTGCCAACTCAGGAGACAGTTCATGTAGGTACGTATGATATTAGCATATTACAATCCTTATCGGCGCGTTACAGGATCTATTTTGGAGCATGATGGTGGTATAGGGACCGGCTGCAGCCTCGAGCAAGTGTGTTAGTATAGATCAGAGTCCTAGCATTAGATCTAGGAATCACTAATTAAGTTCCTACGAGGAGGGTTGTGCTTGCCTACGTCGTTAGATTCATGATAGAGAAAAGGGGGGTCGAGATATCCTCTCGATTCTCAGCCAAGCTGACCAACCCTAGCAAGGGGCGGAACCAAACTTCCAGTGAATTCGGAACGTACCGGCCACAACAGCAAGAGACGCAAAGAAAATCAGGGTTATCGGGCACACGAGTACATACAGTGCATTACTACAGTCCCTCTCTGAGTCCTCTCAGGGCCTATTGCTATTGCGGAATTAAGTTTTCACTGGCAAGTCTCCCGTAGCTCGCTCTATGAAAACGAGCGTAGGCGGGTGTTGTAAGCATGAAGTTTTCCACTTTCAAGTGCAGTCCTCCCGGTACGTACGCCTCGATCAATCGATTATATTGCACCATATCTCTTGTTTAATACGTCTCTCCTGATGGTTACTCTTTTACAGTTATTCGTAAATCTCATCATTTGGTAACTGAATCATTATCCCCCTCTTTTCTTATGCGGCAGTTTGTCTACTCAACTTGTTGTAGCCAAAGAATGCAATCACTTGTATAGCGGGAGGAAACGCTTTAGGGCTTCGTACATCTTGCGGATCAGTTCATTGCCGAGGTTATCCACAATGCGCTGCCTTTGCCCTGGACTACCTGCGTATAGCCGTTTCCCCTCCATTTACCTTGTTGTCAGGAGTCTCTTGTCGTTATTCCAGTCCTCCGTTCCATATACGCATCAACGTATCTGCTTATCCTACCACAGATGACTTGGCCTTATGCTTTGTGTACGCGACTTAGCAGACAATGCAGTTGATATTCACTACAGCCTACTTCTATAAGACTAATTCTGCTTTTACTTCGTAAGTATATACGAGGTATATATACGTACCTAAGTAGTAGGTTGGCAAATAATGTGCTGGCTGTATCTATATATTGGATATAAACCTTGACTTAAAAGAGAGACTAAGTCACACGGACTACGTTGAACCGCGGTGCCCTTGGAAGTTTAGGGTCAACTCACTTCATTATTGTTCAGCATGGTATGTTATTCTCCCAGCCCCCATCTTTCCAAAAAGCTTCTATCCAAGGCACCGGGGATCATCTAGATGTGTTATACGCGATGTGGCTACTCTATGCATTTACATAATTTCACGTACCCTGAATGCGAATGCCAGCCCCCCTCCCCCCTGGCGGAACATACCTAAAGATACTTTACCTGAGTTAACAGAGGACAATAACGCTAAACCACCAATGCTAGCGCTTTTTTCCAGTAGCTTCATCTTCGGTCTACCTCACACTTATGCAGATTCTCTCTACACACAGATACGCTATAACCCAAGTATCCTAGATTACTCTTGCGCATCGCAGCGTGTTTTGAGCGTTAGGAACCCAGGTAGCCAAGCCAATAGTTTAGCAGCGCCTCTAATCCGTTGTATGTGAAGCTTCGTCTTAATTTTAGCCATTTGGGTATGTACCACTTCCAATTGGAACGTTCTCATAGCTATTCCTGAAGGTAGATTAAAGCATATGAGGTATTCACAATGTTACGATCGGTACGAGCTCTACTATCACCGCTCATGATGTGCTCAAAGCGTTGCATCGGGACCCGCGACCACTATGGCGCGACTCGCTTCTCCAAGTTGCAGACATCTAACCCCCCTGTATTATTCGTGCCATGGCCGTTCTGTTCGTCCACGCGGAACCACAATCCATGCTCACTTATATCCATACCTACCTACTATCCAGTGTGACCCTGGTATCCGTAGGTAGGTACGCATGTAGTAGTATATATGCGCATGCCACAGTGTTATATTGTATTGTACACGGGTCTCTAAGGTTGCTAATTGTACACAATACAATATATACTTCGATTACTTACATAGCACAGAGCATCGACACGTTTTAACCAGGCCTAAGCAAATTTTAACGAGGATCTTCCTCTCGGCCCTAGCCTCCGAAAATATTCTCCGAGATTTGCCTTCGAATTGCTATCCACTAAGACCGAATCCGGTATCCCCGGCTTCTAGGCTTCGAAGCCGGGGGCACAGTTCATATTGTATTGCACCTAGTATATAGCTATAGCAACTTCGTTAGGTACGCCATGGGAGATGAGTAGGAGATGAACGATAAATATCCGCCAAACGACGCTACAAGCTACCACCACATCAGTTACCAAGTACAGTGAGTATCTGCTCTGCCTCGAACCCCATCACACCGAAGCTGCTTGGCCTTCTTGGACCCTCGACGTCGTGCGCAACTTCGGGAGAAAAGAAAAGATAAAAAAAAAAAAAAAAGCTCTATATTGTTCGAGACTTGGCATCAAGATTGGACCAGGTAAGCGCTGTAGTAAATGACATCTCGCTTCAGCACCAACGGGAGCTATTTTCAGAGAAACATACATATGCAAGTCGCCCGCGGTCGGCGCAACTGACTTGGGTTACGGCCTGGGTTACGGCCTGGGTTACAGCTCGGAAGACGCTTAGGGGCATGAAGGGTTGCAGAATGAACACACCATCAGTCCCAAAACGGCAGTGGTAAAGGACAACATTTCCTTGATCTGGACTATGGGGATAAATTGACTGCATGCGGAGTACAGGTGAATCCAACCTTCGCAGGCATCTTTTAGGTAGCGAGTCAAATAATCCTCCGATCAAGCAAGGCCTGTTTCCCCTCAACTTGGTTGATAGAAACTGCGACGACGGGATGGAAAACGATCATACATGTTGCATCGGCCGAGACTATGCTTCGATACGTAATGCACATTTTTGGGGTGATGGATAATTGTTTGGCTGCCGTTACATCATTATCCGCAACAACGTCCGCAACAACGACATTCCTTGCCTTATGTTCTCGATCCCGATGCATGGAAGATTATGCCGTTGCTCGAGGGTATTCTGTCGGCGCACCGCATCCATGTCAGAAGATGTTCGGCCTGCCTATCTTAGAGACCCGGTCGAGGCTTGCAAGTTTTTCTCGTTTAGTATTCCTATTTACCGAGCGGGAGATTAGCGATCCCAAGTTGTGAGATTCATGATTGGCCTCCGGAAGTGATTAGAGTCGTTGGCATTAGCTGTTTAGAGACATACGCAGATGCCCGGCCTCGTATGAACATTTGGCGGCGTGGCAAGCGGATCGACAATTGACATCAACTGTGTAGTCAAGTCGTTAACGAAGACGTACTGCGTACTTCACCTATTCCCCCTGTCCATACCGCACACACGGCCTCCTGGCCCGGATACGACGTTTCCCCCTCACGGGCTCGAGAACGCTCGAAGGACCTGTCAAAACTGCAGGATACCCCAAATCGGGGAGTTAATAATGAGAAGAAGAAATCTTTTCATCCTAATCCCAGGCTGTCAATACCCTGTATCATAATACGTATTCTATAATTATGCTGATCGTCCACCCAGCTACAAAAGCAGTCAAAAGTCCCAAATAGGCTCTAGACAAGGGGTCATTCTCTATCAAGTGACATCTTACCCCTTTTCAAGCTTATCTCCGACTGCCCTTTTTTTCAGTATGAACCTATTAGGACAATATCACACCTTTTATACCCCCGCATTGCAGGGGCGCACGGTATTGCACCATAGAGGGTTACAAACAGGGAATCAGGGGTCCCGTTGAGATGATCCCACCAAGGTCAAGGGTACAACTTCCGCGAGCCGTCGTTACATCGCTTGAGGTCCGAACTTCCTGCAAAGACTGTATTGCGCTCGATGTCTAAAGGAAGAGGACTAAGGGGAAGGAAAAAAAAAAAAAAAACTCCGGAGTAGACATTTCTATAGCGTCCAATTACCGCTATGTTGATCTCAAACCCCGAGGCACCGAACGACGCTCATAAAATGCCCCAATTGTTTCAATTTATGGCATGCGCCCTAGCCTAGACCCTACCAGGTCTGGCTGTCCTCATGAACTACTTTAGCCCTCATCACTCGAGTAATGCTAAATCCTGCCATCTAGGTTGAAGATCTCTTCGTAAGCTTCTGTGACAGTAGAATAACTATCCCAGCCTCCTACATCCAAAGATGCTCTGATCACCTCCCTCACCACTGTACTCCCTACCTAGGTAGCTTCGCGAACCCACACTACCCGCCAAGAAATTTGCCGTCGTTGCAATTGCGAGCTTCCTCCCCTCCCCGTGTCTTTCACCGTACTGCTTACTCCATGTATGTACTGGTACTACGAGCCGATTCTGGAGCCTAATCTCCTGGAATGCTTGCAAAGTAGAACCCATCCTCCTTCCTTGCCATCGGAATGATACGTATGTAGCCCCTGGGATCAAGCCTAGGGCTTGCGGCCTAGACCTAAATACCGAGATCCGCCGAGTCCACCTACGCCGTTCCCGGTTCGAGCACTCATCTCTCTCCATTTTTGGTATAAGTTTGTTACCGCCGGTTATGTTACAGTCACAGACTACGACTCTAGGTCGGTTTGACGTGTAATAGTTTCGCTAGCGTATAAGAAATCTCCGTAGAATGCACCGGGCCCCGGCACCAAGATCATGATCTTCTCGGCAGAGAAAAGACACAGGGACTATGTGCGATACATACAACCATCCAACGGGCACTTAGCTCTTCCAACCGCCGAATCCGTGATGTAGTAATTACTATGTACTGAGGGAGCCTGGCCCAGCTTGGCCCAGATGCTGCAACAGTTGTGATTGAAAGGTAAGACGAAGACCCCGGTGTAGCCGCTCCTTAAATTAATTCTCCGGCGCACCTGAGATAGAATGCATAAGTGAAGAAGCTCCCGCCTGGTTGGTTCGTTGACATAACCTGCGGCAATTGCCTCCGGCCGCGAGCATGCGACCCTTATTCGGCTCGTCGTGATGCAATACACCATTAGAATATTGCAAATCGACTTTACCGCAACAGGATGTAGGTACCCGTACGGAACCACATTATGCCGTGTCATAGAGCTTGCCAATATACACGTGCTAGTTACAAAGTAGACCCGTATGGCAACCTAAAGGTATTGATGAATACGGGGTTTTGGCCGGTCATCTGATTCCCATTCAAAGCTCCATTCGTATCGAGAGATCTAATCCTTCGGCATATTCGGATGCTCATTGGGGAGGGCAGGTTGGTCATCATTCTAATCATTCCTCCAGTTACGCTGTCTAGGCGCCTATATGAACGACTTGCCACGCATATTAACCTATAGGAGCGCAGCTTGGCCTCCTCGGGACCTAAACCGAACTGTGATTCATGCTCACCCCTCACGGAAAGCTAATTGTGCGTCCTTTTCTTATCATACTGTGACATAGCTTTGCCTGTTCTACTGTAGCGGGCCGTAAGTATATGCTACCGGTATCGTAATGCCCTGGGCATACATATACAATCACAACAACGTTCAATACGTCAATAGTGTTGAGATCAGTGCTTCGCTGACACGGTAGATCGCATGGCCTAGTGGTTCTATTCTTCTGAATCACCATCCCGGCGGAGAGCAGCATGACATAACAGTTCATTGCCCCTGCAGGCGCAGCCCGTACAAGGCGGCATCAGCATCGTATAGGAAGCAGGTACTCGCCTCAGGATAGAAAGCATTGCTGTAGACGTTTACTACTATCGGCAATTTTCATCGCCGGGTCGTAATATGACGAGAAGGCGCGGAAAAAAGAAGAAATACTTAGATGGACCACCAACTTTTCAAGGCGGTTAGAACCAGCGAGTACAGCGCCCCATCCAATCTACTAGGAAAGATTGTCAACGTTAGACACATATGTCACCTACAGGACCCCAGTAAAATGGCTATTAGATCATTGGCATAGACCTCCCAGCATTACCTCGAGTAGCTTCTGGTGAGATATGGGCCCAGCGGTTCTTGTAAGAGAGTCTGCTATGGTCTTTCTACTATTACTAACTAACCATGACCTTACCGCCTCGTAAGCGCCGCAGCATCTACGTATCATTAATGGGAACTAATTAAGTAATAATTAGCTACCTACCTATATAACATGTTACCATCACAATTAGGATACCGTCGTTCTATTTTACAACTAGACACTTGAGTTGAATTTCCAACAATTAAGTAAATCCGAAGATTCCTTTGCCAAACTTGATATAGTCTACTGTACGCTACACGCTGCTGGAGAGTATAGCGTCCAACAACTATATCAGCACGTCAATGATATATATCCCAAAGACACGGTTTCCAATCAGAACCAAACCTCCCCCGCAATAGGAGAAGCAAGGGGAGTGAAATTGCTATGCCTTAAGCTGCTTGAAGTATCGCAAGTCGCCGTTCTGTATCAGGGATAAGTCACTGATGTGGGGCATTGGCACCGAAAAGAATCTACTATTAAGGAAAATTCCCAAGAGAATCTGATAAGGAGATATGCTGACGGGCCCGCCCAAAAATTGAAATTTTCGTATTAATAGAATTAAACTCGGGTATCGTAGGCTGGGGTAGGCTGGACGACGCAGTCATTCCGGTCGTTAAATCTAAACAAGACTACCCGAGTCTCTATTACGATACATAGAATATGAACCACACATCTCTACCTTCATACTTTTCGTCTCGCATAAAACTGCAATAAGGAGGTCCTCGTACAGCTTTCTGTATGGGCCTTCTAATGCTAGTTATGTTACATGCTACATCTAGCACACAATTTCCAACCGCGAACTTAGTAGAATTACTTGCGAAGTCACAGCACGCGAAGGGCGGAAGAATACGGTTATAATAAGCAAGGCGCCCTTCACTTCTTTACGCTTCTATAACCGCCGTCTTAATCATAAGATTTGGCCATTACTATTTGCCATAGAGACATACGAAGCTTCCTGGTACCTTCCGGATACCTATAGCGCCCCTGAAGTGCGGCGTGGTCTAATGGTCCCCCCTTACCCGAGCTCACTCGAAGTATTGTCTTTTCGACATCTATATGTAAAAGTACCTGCCTATGGGACCGGCGCCATAATCTCCTTTGTATTCTGGTGGCCCTTGGTATATGCGCCTTGTATCCATATGAACCTGCACCGCACCGTGGCTAAGAGTTGCACACCCCACCTCCCGCTAGATGGCTGTTGGGACGGTCTTGATCAACCGCATCGATCCCCGGCCCTTTCTACTTATGCGAAGTAGCTTTTCCAGAGAACCCCCTCTAGATCTTCAAGTTGCTCATGTGTGAAATACTACAAAAGAATTAGCATGGTGATTACTCAAACTGAAGAAGAAAGACTATAGCTTACCTTCTGATCAACACTCCAGCTATCCTGTCTAGTCTTTTTGAATTCGGATAGGATACTCTTGGTAGCTTTGCCAACGACCCCTGGATCGCTTGCCGCACGTCTTGCGAGCAAGGCTAAGACCTCCGGCATCCAGCTTGGCGGTGGCGTCGCATACGGGAACGCCTCGATTAACGATCCAAGGCCTAGTACGGCAGCGTGTCTCCTCACTATTTGCTGTGTGACATTGACCGGCGTTTCGGTCCCGGGCTGTCTCTTCTTCGGCATTGGATTTCGTGCTAGTTGAGACTCGAACCGTGTCTTGAGGGTTGCGATAAAGGGGTTTCGTATCGTAGCCGGGGAACATCTGATCATGCCTGCCAGCGTTGCGCTCGCAACTGTTCGGACTTCGAGTTGCGAATCAGCTAGCATTTCACTTACGGTGTCGAAGAGTAGTTCCCGCTGTGACGCGTCCATAAGGAACAATCGACGGAAGTAAATAACCTGCATATTTACTAACGCCCTCAGACGCTGGTGCCAGCTTGTGGCCGTTTTCCCAATGCGGATCAGCGCGGCAATAAACGGTGCGTCTTCGCCAGTACGGAAGGGGATGTTTGGCAAATGTCGATAGACGTGATAGGCCAGACGCATCAACTCTGGGTCTTCCTTGACATCCATCATGTGTAGAAGCTCGTCAATGAAGGGTTCTGGGAAGAAAGGGATCAGCTGGATACACTCCTGCGAGGACAGAGTGCCATCTAGCCATATGAGGACGGTCTTCGACCCGGACGTGTAAGAAGATGGTGTTTGCTGGCCAGGCGTACGCTCGTGGCGCCAGGTCTCGAGACGAGAAAACACATTTTTGATAGTAGCCGTAAATTCGTCAGTTGGCTTGTACGGTCGAATCCCAATGTTTGAATCTGCCTTGTTTTGCTCCAGCAGGGCACTGACACTCTCAAACGACTCGTGGTATCTGGTCCTATAGATCGTAGCCAGGACACGACCCATCGCCTCACGCACAGCTTTATAAGGATGGTCAATGTGCGCTAGGAAGTCCTCTAGGATGGGTTTCTCGTGGCGATAATGCCATCCACAATCGTTAATGAGGAACTCAAGGAGCTGTACTTTTGAGGATTCCTTGAAGGCGGCGTTAGAATTCATATCCAGGCGGAATGAACTGAGGCGACTGATGAGCTCGCTAGCACGACGAGGATCCTTTGTATCGATGATAAAATGCAGGCACGTGAACCAGTATGATAGATTGTCGGGTGTGAGGTTGTCCGCGAAGATATCGAGAATCATGGGTTGTGCGAAGCTCCACACTTCTTCCTTCATGTGGGGAGGGTCGTATGCCGTGCCGACCATTAAAGCACCTAATATTTCTGCTGTCGCACGATGTTGGTGCTTATCACTTCCGTCACCGTATACCTCGGCTACCAATTCTTTGACGTCCTCAAACTTGAGCTCCGTCTGCCCGTAAATCATAAGATCGAAGATATGCATAAGCAAGACGACGTTGGACGTCCTAAACCTATCGGTAGTAGAGTCTCGCGGCTCCTGCTTCAGGTAATCGAAACATTGGGAAAGCCATTCTTTCGTTATGAGTTTCCCGATTTGCTCTCTTGCGGCCTTCTCCACATCATCGTAGTCATCAAATTTCTCCGGCTTTGCTTTGAAAGCTTTGAAACTTTTACCCCAGACTAGCCACCCGGGGTGATCCGCGTCGACGAAGTACTCTACGTTCTCCGGGTGACCGAAGCTGTCTAGGAAAGCTTGTGTAAACGCGGCGTCGCCCTTTGGAACCGGAATGACCAGTTTATTAAGATCGCGTTCTTTCTCTTCGAGGAAATTTCGATAGCTATGACCATAAACAGCCCGTTGATCAATCGCAGTGAAGATGTTGGAGAAGGCGTTTAGGTAGTTAGCTCTTAGACCCGGATGGGGGTCGTTCGTGCCTTTGACGATAAGTTCGATAAACTCTGGAGGCGCGATAGTCTCGAAGCGTAAACAAAGATTAGTTGTGAAGATGGCACAGCGACTGGCTGTCTTCCAGTGAGACTCCTTGGCAATTTCTGTTAATTCAAGTCCCAAGGCCGCTTTTGTCTGCTCGACCCTCTTCCTCCGCTCAACGATGAAATCGTGTCTTGCCTCGATGTTTCTCGAGCAGTCATCAACCGGCTTGATCAAATCGACTATTTCGTCGTCGGTTATCACCATCAATTCGAATCGTTTGCCAAATTCCATTAGCGGATAGATGGCGGTTGCTCCAAGGTTCTGGATTGACGTTTTGTCAACATTGGCTGTCTGTATATATAGCCTCATCAAGTCGGGAGCAAATCTCCAATCTCTCATCAGAGTCCTGAGCAAACTTGTGAAGAGGAGCGTATACATGGCACCCTTGATCCTGTCATGATCGGTCTCTTCGAGGGCTTTGCGGAACCTTTCCAATATGACGGGAATGACGAGCGGGCGGCCACCTATCAGAGCCTTTAGAGACGCGTCTTGCGCACCTTGGGCTATTCGTCTTACGTCCGCATATGAAGAGACGGACGATTCGGCAAGGTCGAGGAGTAGGCGCTTATCTAACTCACTCTTCCTCCGGACGGACGCGTTGTGCTTAACTCGCTGCAGCTGATACGCATCCGCTCGCTTGATGAGGAGAGGCCGAGGGTATGCCTTTCGCAATCCGCTTATCTTGAAGGGGGCAATGTCCGCCCTATACAACCGCACTAGACGGTCCAACGGGTGGGCCGATCGCTCGAATCCCACATCAGTAATCCAGGTGCGATAGGTATTATACAGCGCCGTGAAACATGCAACGTCGTCTTCCTGGTGGGAGTTAAGGAAGGAATGTGTTCGGGATAGCAACCTTCCAATGTCTTCTCGGAGACTATGGATTCGGTTATAGAACGGGCTGTTGGTTGCGAGTAGGTAACCGCTCGGATACTTAAACTGCGGTTTCGCCTCGTCATCTTCCCCCACTTCAGCTAATGGGTTATTGGCGTCATCATAATCATCACCGTCGGCGTCCTCATCAATATTCTCCATAATTTGGTCCTCTTCCTCCTCCGATTTTCCATTGCCATTGACATGTCCGTTGGACTCGCCAGACGCTCGTCTTGGATCGAACAGGGCCGCAAGGCCCGAGATGACCAATCGTAACTGAGTAAGCTGGCGAGATACCTCGTCTGACCATTCTTTATTCTTTCCTTTTCTACTAACAGGTGGATTATCACTCATGAACGACTCTAGCCGTTGCATGGCACCCCCAGCTTGGGATTCAAACAGTTCGACAGCGAATCGGATCTCTTCCTGCAGAGGCCGATGCCAACGAATTGTCAAGTCGGCTGGCGTAGTTGTCCTGCCCCAATCATCAACATCCAGGCCGCGCTGCATGACGTCAGGCTCGTAGAGCGAGGAATCAATGGGGTACGTGTGAGTAAGATTAAGTAGTAAATGGTGTATGTAATTGCTGATATGGATGGTGGGAAGGCCTCTGCACTTCTCCTGCATGTACTCTGCAATTTCGAAGAGCTCTTTTTTATAGTTGAGCACCTCGCTGCCAACGTGCACCACGCACATGCTCAGGATACTGACGTGCCAAACCAGGGCTCTATCACGAGGAAGAACCTCGGTGCCGCTGCTTCGGTCAGACGCCGCACCATTGTAATCAATCTCGTTGCGTATGTTGATAATCAACATCGGGATGAAGACCTTAAGCGTCTTCTCGGGATTCACTTTGCAAAGCGCATTGCATATCCAGGCCATGGCATCGCGAGCTTGGTGAACGACATGGCTTGAAACGAAGGTGGAGAGCTTCTCTAAAGCCATGTCGAAGAGTTCGGGCGATAGTGAAGCAAACATCGGAGTTAAGGCGGCCGGCAGAGTATTGATTATATTGTCTTCGGGGGACCCGGAGCGTACCTGGGAAGAGTCCGGGAGGTTCTCTAGTAATGTAAAGACCTTTCCTAGCAATGCTAGAATGAATTCACCGAAGCCCGCCGTGGAGGAGCGAACGATGTCCGCTTCATCCTCGTCGGTCAGCTCATTCTTATAGTCGATCTTAACATCTTGGCCCTCGCGTTCCATCCGCTCCATTTCCCCCTGGACCCACTGCATGGCAAGGCTTGTGTCATGAATCTTGTTATTCTCTTTTGCCAAAGTCACGAACGGGATACTGTACGAAACACTTTGTATAAAGTTTAAGGTGTACTGTGTCTTGTGCAAATCATTGGCATCAATGCCGGGTAGAGCTAGTGCTAGTAGAGCCGTGATATGGCATCTAAAGCCTTTCTGGCGAGACATGATATTGGCAATCATGTTCAGGCCGCAGAGACTAGAGGTAGTCCGGTGAACTTCGACTAAGCCTTGTAAGCTTGGATAGAACCTCTGTAGGGCGCCCGGCAACATCAGGTCGGGCTCCAGGTAGGTAAGGTTCTGAAGAGCGTTGAAGTATAAGCTGGTAATAGTAGAACTCTTGCCAAAGAGCCCCATAAAGGTGACTTCGCGCAGACTCAGGACAAATCGACGCTTCAGAGCATCGTTGATCCTCCGCTCGGCCGGGGTATCCTGCTCCTCGTTCTGTTCCCTGTTCCAGCGAGATACAAAGAGCTCGCTGAGATAATAGATCAACTGAGCTAGCATCTTAGTCCACGAACCATGGTTTGACGGGTGGAAGAAGGTGTCTATTGATTCCATTAGGCCCTCGAGGCTGTTCAATATGGAATTATCTTTCTCCAGACAATAGGGTGACAGGGAGGACACAACCCAGCGTGCGATGATATACGGCACCGGATGTTTCTTCTTGTCTTTCTCGAGGAAATAGCCCATCCCTGCCGAGTAATCCAGAGACGTGTACGGAGAATTGGCCTGTCCGACGGGAATCTCTGTCAGGCGGAGTATTGAAGTAAAAATCAGGTCCGACTGCTCCCGTGTGAAGACGCCGTGCTCGCCGAATGGTACATGACGACAGGATAAGTAGTCTCTTGCAATTCTAGAAGAGATATCAATGAATGCATTATCAACAACCTTTGACCGAGTCATTAGGGACCAGAGGTGGAAGAAGGTTGGCATGAAATCAGACGGCTGAGATTGAGGCTCGGTAGGGGGAGCCGGGGTGGTAGGCATGAGAATATTCAGAAGGCCGATGACGATGTAGGCATTTTGAATGTCCGAAGTACTGAAATAAGGCAGTACCTCTTCTAGGATGGCGCGACGTTCCTTGGGATCGAAATACAACTGCGAATATAGGCAGAGTTTTCGCAGGGTCTTTACGCCCCTTCTCCTCGACGTATGGTGCGGAGCGGCCTCGCCCGGTAGCACCAACGCCTTGAGTTCTTTCCACAGAGGCCTCCAGTCAAGGACCAGGTCGTCCTCGGGCTTAAGAGCTTGCTTCCTCCTAATAAGCGTCACCACCATCTTTGAGAATCGATCGGCAGAATTGGTATCCAGACCGGGCGCGAGCGAGAGATGGAAGTATAGCTTGACGAGTTTGGCACGCAGCTCGCGAGGCATGTCAAACTT
Organism: Pyrenopolyporus hunteri; assembly: GCA_902806595.1. Classification (NCBI taxonomy): domain Eukaryota; kingdom Fungi; phylum Ascomycota; class Sordariomycetes; order Xylariales; family Hypoxylaceae; genus Pyrenopolyporus; species Pyrenopolyporus hunteri. Next base: position 2,105,429 of record CADCXC010000011.1, on the reverse strand, counting down.
GAGCGCAAGCCATCCCTGGAGCTGGCGCGTCCAATGAAGAGCCCCGGGAGAGAAGTCCTCAGCCTTGATGGCTATGTAAAGCTGCTTTAGTATTCCTTGTAAGGCGGCATCGCGTGCGGCATCGTCCTCGACGGGGTAGGGGAGCAGTCGGAAGTAGGCGAAGGTCCGCGGTCGGTAGCGTTTAGAATCGTCGGCGTCAGACGAGGCAGAGAGTGGCAAGCCGGGCGAGGTTGCGCGAGAAATAGTGTCGCCTAGAGTGTAGGTACTGAGGAATTGTGAGACGGCAGAGATTTCTGCGGCCGCGGCCGCAGGATCAAGTGTCTCATCCATGATTACAGTAGAAGGGGGATATCGTATGGTATCTTATCGTACCGTGACGTATCTGATGCTCTGCTCGATCTTATAATGTTAGAATATCGAAAGGGACAGTCGTCAAGCCCGGGATATGTGTAGTACAACTCCACGTTTTGTTCTCGTCTAATTTCGAGGCCGAGACCGGGAGGGGGGGGTTTCTTTTTCCGTCGATATGTCTCTTCCTCTTACAGATACCTGTACACGCGCACAGGCACCCTAACGATGATGATGATAATGGTGGGCGACGTGTTGTTGTAGGAGTCGATGATGGCGTTGGTCTCGTGCTGGGGATAGAAATATAACACACGCTGACATATCGCAGTTGCCGGAGCTTGTTTATGTAGGTAAGTAAGTAGGTAGGTAGGTAGGTAGGTAGGTAGGTAAATAGCTAGGGCCGTCCTAGCAGTTCTTGGAGTTCAGATTGCCCCAAATGGTGAAAGATTTACTTGGATGCACCGCACCAACTGTTATGTCCTAAGAGAAAGAATAAGTTGGATCCCAACGGCTCTTTTATTTTCCTTCCTTCTCTCCCTCGCCAGCCTCGTTGCCAGCACGGGAGCACACAAAGTGCAGAAAGAAATAGAAAAAAATATATGAATTACCAAGCGGGCAGCAGGGAGCAGCTGACACGGTCGATAATGATGCTGCAGGGTTGAGGTAGATGGAGGGTTGTTTAGGATAAGAGGTGCTGAGGAGGGGCGGGGGAAGATGTAATCGACGCTCGATTGGTTGCAGAGTGGGGAATTTGAGAATTGGTCGAAGGCCAGCCGCCGCTTCGCTTATGTTTGTTCCACTACGTAAGTTAGGCGTCCCAGAGGCAGAAGGAGGAGTACGTAATTACCTAGGTGGTAGCTAGGTACATAGCAGCATAGGTGGTAGGTGGTAGGTAAGCTGGGACGGGGCAATGGCGATTAGTGCGATAATAGGTACCTACTTAAGTTGTATTGTATAATTTTATACCTGCCTGCGTACCTAGGTAGGCACTACGAGGTGTATTGTAGGTAGGTAGGTACAATGACTTGAGGCCCAAGCTCCTTGCAGCAATTACATAGGCACAACGCGGGTGCGTGTATTGTATCCCATTCCCTAAGCACACGCACGATGTTTATCGATATCAATCTATCGATGCGGACGGTATGCATTAAACGGTATATAGTTTCGACAGAAAGGTACCTCGGTAAGTAGGTATATACCTACCACGCATATCATACTTCGCAGATATGTCTACACTTTTATTCCTACCAACTACCTAGGCACCTAGGTATCATCTTATATATACCATCCCTATAGTCGAAGTGTCATTCCTTCCTCTTGTTGCTTGTCGTTTGCAAATCAGGTACCTGGTCACCTTGGTAGGGATAGTCATCCCTTACTTACATCGACAGGGAGAAGCCAATAATCCGAAGTAGCTAATAATATGCCATCACGAACAGGTCCCTTATACCTCACGAGTCTATAGCGCCGGCAGCCGGGCTGGTAATATCACGAGATATAGCACAAGCAACTTGCTACGCCATGCACATAATTAGAGCGGATATTCCGGTTGGGGCTTTGGGTCGCACCCGATTCGGCGAGCACATATCCCATGAATCAGTGACCTACATGAATAGCCCAACGGTCTTTTTGCCCGTCGAATGGCTTGAGGCCTTCATTAACCAAATATTTACGGACGCGTATGTATACGTATATATATATATATATATATATATATATATATATCCTATTCGTCCTTCGTCTCTCATATCAGAGTCACGAATATCGTATCCCCTCCTATCCGCTCGTCCGTATCTTCACGACTTGCACGACTTATGTGGTCTTCACGGGGCCGCGGATAAGTACACGGCTTACTTGTATATCATCTTACAAGGCTCTTGCTGACAGCAGATCGGATTCGTCACATGACTTCATATCCCCGTAGGGCCCCGAGCCAACCCCTTGGGACTGGCCGTACTATGGCGATATCATGGTCTTTGCCCCCCTGCGTACGCCTATATGTCTACTTCGCTCCCACACCCAGTATAGGGGTAAAAATGGAACTGGCCGCATGAGGTTTCACCGTAATTACGTCCGTACTGAGGAGGGTGTTGCGCAGTATTCGGGTAAGACAGTCCATTCAGTCCCAGAGGCATCCCGAAGTTGTCAAATTCATTTACATGAACTCAGTCCCTATTCTAATCCAGACACTCGGTGTGGGAAATCAGCAATTTAGCATAGAGAGACGTATAGGATAAGTTGTGGATACTCTCGAAATAAATTAGTCGTGCGCTAACAGCGTATTCGAGTCCGTGGCTTTGTCTTCTTGGAGTCTGGTGAGCACATTCGTGCCTTGGGATACTTGTGTGACTGGTGTAGGTAATCATTCCTTCTTCTTATCCATCCTTGGCAGCCCAATCCATAGTAGCAAGATGGCACCAAGCAGAGCGAGGATAATAGGCTGCAAGACTTGCACGCCCTTGGCCTGCGCAATGGCACCGACAGCAAATGGAAGGACGGCCGCGCCGCTGCCGCCAAACGCTGCGGCAAATCCGATGGCACCGACGTGGAGGTTTCTAGGGAGCAGTTTGGATACGACGACGATGGCGGCTGGGAAGAGCGGCCCAATGAAAAATCCCTGAAGTCCTACGGCGACGGCAGATACGTAAAACTGAGGGACGAGCCAGAACAAGAGCTCAAGTCCCATAGTCACCGGAAGATATATCTGCCCCCGTCAGTCTGAATGAGGAGTCACGAACAACACACGTCAGAAAATGACTCACCATAATCGCACGCTTCTCCCCTATCCTCGGCGTCACAAACCCTAATATCACGCGCCCAATCGTTAAACCGAGCCAGAACCCGGTGGCCGTCATACCGCTGGCAAATGGTTCTCCCTTCCTCACCTGAATCATGAATTCGACGATCCAGCCTCCTAGGGCGACTTCGAGGCCGACGTAGCCAAGTAAGAAAAAGGAGCAAAGCCAAGTAACACGAGCCGCGGGCCTCTGGAATAGAGCGTCCTTAAGGCTACCCTTGACCGAGTCGGAATGCTTCGTCAAGGACTCCCTATACTCGCGCCCCGTTGCCGTCCAGAAGCAGGTAGCGGAACAAATCATTTCAAGCCCAGCCATGCCGATCTTATTCAGTCAGCCCAATGTTTTTCCCTTGCGGCGTCCGTCAAACTCACCATAACGTAGTAAAAGGCGTACCAAGGCAAGTTACCTTTGGTAATCATGGTCGTGGCGACGAGCGGGCTTAGAACGCCGCCAGCACCGTAGAGTCCATGGAGAATGCCGAGTAACTCGTTGGCGTGGTCCATGTTACCGATCCACGCATTCCACCCCGCGTCCGTCACGCCGTTCCCAAAGCCCGCAATTACGAACGTGATCACTAAGACTGGGTACGGCGGGTGAAGAGCAATGATAATATAGGATATCATGTGACATCCTGAGGAGAGGAGTGCGACGCCTCTCTGACCGGCCTTGAGATGAATGGTGTTGTTCAGAAACGCCGCTAACGTGTACCCCACAAACGGCGAAAGGAAGATGAGCGATACGATCAGATACGTGAGGTTATAGTGCGCTTGAATCTACATTCCATGTTAACCATCCATTTGATCTGGCGTTTATTTCCTATGACTTGATGGGGCTATCTTACGTATGGAATGAGAGGCTAATGGGCCAATCGTCGTTAGCAAAGTTCTCAACAGCTATATACGGGTTCTCATGGGGACTTGCGCCGTAAGCGGCGTCGTTGGCGCCCATGACGAGGAACGACCAAAAGCACGCTGCAACCCGTGGGATGTTCTTCCGGGGGTAGTTCCACCTCTGAAGGACTTCGGCGGCCGTGCTCGGGGGTGGAAGAGGCGTTCTGTCTTGCGTCGGGCTGGCATCACCACTCTTACTACTTGTTTGGCGAGTTGATAGGCGGGTCGGAATCTCGACCGTGATATCCTGCTTTGGCAATGGCGATGACATATAGACCGGTTCTAGCTCTACCTCTACGACAGAGGTGGAGGAGCTCCCGTTCTGTCGCGCGAGTGTCGCCATCGCGTCAAGCCGGTAAGTTCGCTTGCTTTACGTCCTTTTACGTCGTAGAGAGGTACGAGACTTTGTGGGATCAAAACAACCCGACCTGAACGATAGGATATTTGAAGTTTTCGTTCAGAAACTGGGCGAGGCCGACGGCCGTTCTTATCCCCCTTATTTATGTCAGTCAACGGCGAAGCTCCGGTTCACGATCTGACATATCGAAGGGCCGGGGGAGCGGTGGACTCGCCACTTATCCTTTCTTTTCTTGGGTCCCACGGTAGAAGCCAAGCCGATCGAGCCCCCATCACCGCGTCGGTAGAATATCGGATACCTCCACATCTCCATCCCCTCCACGTTTGGGGAGGTTGGCGATTACTTACTGTGTACGAACCTGAATCATTCGTCATTGTGAGAAGTTTCCCTAAGAGGAACCTCCGCTCGCGGGGCTGAACTCCGACACCCTTACACAACACATTACGACGCCCGGCATCGGCTCCAGTTGCATCTGCTTCCCGGCCCGCGCATCCTCTGCAATTGTGATTCCCGGCCTGACTCACCGGTCTCTGATCTCGGTTAAGCACCGGTGCTGGGCTGCTTCAGGCAAGTAGTGGCCTTACGTAAAGAATACACCAGATAAGACTGCTGGAAGGATTTCACGGTAAGGTATTTTAGACGAGCAATCATTTAAACTAAAATACGATCACCATCTCTTGTCTGAGTTCGTCTTGCTTGGGATTGTGCGAAGCCAACCTATACGCCTTACCATTCGTCGACAGCATAATTACGTTCGTAAGCCAAGGAAGCTGACTGCATTATATAGATAGCTGGTCCCCCTCTTGCCAGCAATTTAAGCAATTAGTTGGTCTGAGATAGCAGAAAGGCGAGGTGAAGCTTGATGGGTACGGTCACTTCACGAAGATATAAGACCAAAAGATTCCGATGAAAACTGAATAGCGATTACGAGGTCTTAAGACGAGCGATTCGCGCATTTTAGGGGCAATACGGGGGCTAATATCTAGGCGCCTTTGGGGGTGACGAGGCCTTCTTTTTGGTCTAAACTATCCCCTCTAATTTTCTGCTTCGTTACAAGCAGTTACCCGGGAAACACCATCCTTAATTTATCTTGGGTTTGGGGGGGTTTCGTTCTAAGGACATAGTCTTGGCCAATTGTGTAGATAGAAGGTAAATTGAGTCTTTACCTAGTCCGCCTTCGTATTAGTATCCCTATAGTTAAAATCTGTAAACATTATCCCCTTCTTCGAAGGCTTAACAAGACGGCGGTGCCGGTGATCGAGCGCTTTAAGATCAAGGTGTCGAGCTTCTTAAACCCAATCATTCCGAGTTTTCCCCCAAGCCAACTCCACCCATAAGTTAGCCGCGGTTGTGTATATGCTCGCGTACCCGTATGCTGTTTTTTGGGTGATATACGTAAAAGCATACGATCGCCCTTTTTTTCTTTTCGGTTTCGGCTCATTGTGTTTAGATGCACTCTTGTAGTCTCTTACAGGAACTAAAGGTGGGCAAGTGGGTGGAATCATACCACATACGCTAGACTATGGATGCACCCTCCTCGTCTAAGACCCCGTGGTATTTCGAAGCTGAACGCTGGGCTTGAGCATACGCCGAGTAGCACTAGGGGAAGACACGAACGGGCTGGAACGGACTAGACCACGTCTCATCACTTGTTTCCCGCGATATCATCATTCGCAAACTATGTCAGACACCCTCCGACGCCTAGATATTTTCCGCCCCGGATGCCAGGCGACAGGACCTGAGACAGATGAGGGCACGTTACTGCCATACATAATATACCCCACGGTCCCCGTCTCGTAGCTTTAGAGCGCTTCATACCATGGATTCGTTGTTCCACCGATATAAGGCCAGCGTCATAGCACATGGGTCAAACCCAACAAACAAGACCCGCTAGCGTCTGAGGCCACAGAAACCATCCGCGTTAATACAGATTCACCATATAACTAAGTTTATCTTAGTCGAAATAATAAATGTTGTGGTTAAGACTACCTATTGCTGCCAAAATTGGTGACACATCGGATGCTGTCCTAAGTGATATATGCATGACCTAGACTAAGCAAATACCCTCCCTCTATACGAACGCCTCGCTGATAAGATTCTCGATCCAGTACCCAGAGCCTTGAAATTCTAATCAGTGCGTAGATCCAACCGTTTCCCCAAAAAGCCCGTAACCACTAATGCGATATTTTCCCGTCCAATTCACAATCAAGATAGGCCCCCTTTCCTTTAACTCCGGCCCATGCGAGTACAAGAAACGATACAAGTTTCTGTTTTTAGTCGTGCAGGTTACTCGGCAGCGTCTCCCGATTTCGTTCTTCACTAGCAGAAACAGGACTGGCTGCCCTACCGCCCTTGCAGCTTTCGAAACCACTGCGTCATATTCTTCCATTTCTGGTGCTTAACCTTCTGATCTTGATTATCCTTTTTGACGTCCTCCGTATCCTGGATCGAGAAATTGCTCCGAATATTGACGTTTCCCCCGAGTTCAGTCTCGACAGGTTTAAGTGATTGAGGGTTAGCTGAATAGGGCGCCGAAATCGATCGTCGTCCCGAGGATAGAGGAGATGGTGTCAATGACGAGGAATTTCTTTGTGGGGTAAGGCTGATCGGGCGGGAAGTTGGGGGCGTATCCAGCATAGATGCCGACGGGGTTGCTGCGGTCCGATTCGGCACGCTTACTGACAGATCACCGCTAGACACTCCCTTGTTCTTCGAGTCTTGCTCTAAATTACGGCTGCGTTGATCGGGACCCTCTGCCTCCGTAGTTTTCCGACTCTGCGAAGATCCAGCTCCGGTAAACGTTGCTCTCCTAGGTACCATGCCCGGTACACACTGGTCGCCTATCCGTAAAGCGCCCGAGAACCTCCGCCGGCCGCTGGGATCCGGGACACCAACTTTTGATGTCATTTCCAAATTCATGCTAGAGGACCTGTTTCGAGTGGTGGCGTTTGTGCTTGTTGGAGAAGTAGGGATGCGAGCGGATGGCGAACCGAAGTCCGCCGGATTCCAATTCGGAGACCAACCATGACGAAGTATTACCCAGACAGCTGATATACTTATAAACGTTTTCTGCCAGTCTTCAACACGCTGGGTCGTCCGTCCGAAACTGCTCTCCTCACTACCTGGAGAAACCGGCGCGGATAGTAGGGGCGAAGTTGGAGGATAACGACTAGCGGATTGGGAGACGGTAGTGTAAGAGTCGAGTATTTCGAGAGAGGAATTCGTCAAGGTAGCCATGATGGGATGGCGTCGGCAATTGGGGTCAATTATGCTAAAGGTAAATTTGCACTCGACCGCCGAAGCCGCCGTGGGCGCGGAGGTTTGTGAAGTGGGCGTGATTGGCAGCGACTTGGTTGCCATCTGCTTGCGGACCCATCTAGCGGTGATGGTGTTCCCATTTGAGTCTACGGAGACGAACTCATAGGAGCAGGAATTAGGACCGTTGAATCGCGGTGTCGCAACCCAGACGGTGCCATCGGCTAACACGATTTCGGCTTTGTCTTCCGTCATGACTGGGCTAAGAATGGCCAGCAGCTCGCGGGATTTAAGGTCATCCTCGTCGCCGTCACTTTCCGATCCGGAAGCATGAGTAGCATAGTCCTCGCTCTTAACTAGCATAACGTCCTGGATACCCAGCTCCCGCTTGATACGAGCAATTAGAGGGAAACGTTTCAGTAAAGGGACGATCAAAGGCCCAGCCACAGCAAAGGAAGGATATACGTCAATAGCTGGTCTCGGACGTTTATTAGCAGCCAACTGTTGCATTTGAAGCAACAACTTGGGACGTATCTGGATTAGACGTTGCTTGTTACGTAGCTTCGGAGGCGGATGGGCAAGGAGAAATGTGGTACTCTTGCGCGGGGCCCTTCTCCGGGCGCGGCGAGCCGAGGACGACGCACGGCTTGCGTCACTATCGGAAGCAATTGAGCTTTCATCTTCGCTCATTGCTTCCGGCTTTGCGTTCCTCGAGTCGCATGGGGGCACTTGAAATCTGACAACTGCGCCGGGAACCCTGGGAATATGTTCGGAAAGAGGACGGGCCCTCCGTGAATTCGTCAAGTTATGTTCGTCAAGGGAAGAGTCTATGGTAGAGTGATAAGAGGACGATCGGTTTATAGGTGCTGCGAGAGCGGATCGTAATAGAGGGTTGCGTCGTTGACCCGGCTGAGAGGGAGGTCGGCTAGAATACTCATGCCCGTGTAGGCTGGCTCCCGAATGCAGGAACATTATGAGAGAGAGGCCATCCAAGCTGTTGTTTTCCACGGTTCGAGTGGGGTGTCCCTTGTGAGAAGCCCAAGTTAATATCCGGGCAGCTTTTAATGAACAGGTAGGTCCTAGACTACATAAGACCGATCGCAATCCTCCGGTCCTAGAGTCGCCAGGGTTGTCTCTTAGATTATGACAAGGGGGCGGAAAAGAGGGAAAAAAAAAGGCTCAAGAGGGGATGTATACTAGGTATAACTACCTAGATAGTTTTCGAGGCCGAACGTCGAACAGGAGGGGCGGAGCATGAAGCAGCAGGGGAGGGCTATCGCTTGCAGTATTTTATTCCTCTCTTCCTTTTTTTGAAGCGGTGTTGAAGCACTAGGGTACGCGGATTTAGGACGTTATTGGAGTAGGAGGTTAGGTCCAGTAGATGTAGATCAAGTGGAGAGCTGAGCCGTGGCCTGACAGGCTGAAGCTGTTCGGCTCGTCTAGAAACGCGCGTAATGGGCCAGGGGATTTTAGGGGGGAGGAGGGTGATTAATATGGATGTACGTTGTAGGTAAGGAAGATATGCACCTGCGAGGAAAGGTGGTGGGTATTGTATAATATTGTGCCATACAACACCCACTAATGTAAGGTAAAACAGGTGGTTGTAGGTAGGTTTATGTTACATTTATGTAGGTATTGGGCTGTCTGTATATGCCTTAGATAGGTAGGAGGTACACGCATATGGAAGAGGTAAGTGATGTATTGGATTTGAAGCAAGTATGGATAGAGCCAAGTGGATAAGGGGGCTTCGGGAATCGAAGCGTCGATGGTGGGAGACTTTTTTTTTTATACCTTCAGGGATATAGCTGTGAAGCGAAGCGGCAGTGGATCCGATCTTCGTCAAACCATGTGCTTGGCCCCGTCAGCATGGTAGAAGGTCCCACTGCCTCAGCTCGGATTCGGTTGAGGCCGAGTTTCGCGAAGACCCGCAGTCGTCCGAATAGTTGCACCAGGAATGAGTGGATTCGATTGAAAGCTCGAGCTTGAAAGCCGAGGCTGGATTTTTTTTATGTTTTTTTATATGTAAGGTAGCTAACAATTTGGAACTTCTCGGTAGTGTCGACGATATTCTGAAACCGAGGATAAGCCCGTCAGCTAGAAGTCAGAGAGGAAGATCGTCGGCTGTGCATATGAGCGGCCTAGTTAAATTCGAGACTCCGAAGAGGAAAAAGGAGAGAAAAGAAAAATAGGTACAATATAGGTAGGTAGGTAGGTAGACAGGTAGGTAGACAGGTATGTAGGTATGTAGGTGCAGCACTACATGCAGTATACGTATCTAAGAGATTAGATCGCGAGGCCGGTGGAAATGAAATGGCAGGGTGGGTGACATTCAAACGCTTGCCGTTTATTTACCAATCTATCCATCCTATAGTACCAGGTAGAGAGATGTTGTAGTAACATTTTCCCTCCCGCTCCCAGGTTGGAATGGGGAAAATGGAATGCACATGTCTACGCGGGTGTGAATTCGATGCAAAGAAACCGGAAACCTACGAACCTAACAACAGGCCGTGGGAAAAAGACGACCCGATAAGAGACGAAGATAGGAGATGGGATGCTTGATGATAAACGGTTGACCGTTGCAACCGTTGCACCGTTGACGGCCGATGGTCGATGGTCGATGGTTGATGGTCGATGGTCGATGATTGATAGTTGATGATTCCCAGGTTACCGCTGTGGACGTCGGACGCCAACTAGGTGGGCTGGAACCTGGTTAACCGGCACTTAGTTCAACTCAACTACCAGGTACCTACCTACCTACCTACCATGCATACCGCTATGCACACATGGATGTCCATAGATCCACGCAATACTAAGCTACCTGTATATAGGTACATAGATGTACCTACGTAGGTACCTGTCTAGGTCTGTATGTACAATGCATAGCGGGCTCATCCTTACCAACCCCCTCCCACCTGGGATATCTCTTTTAGAGGCACATTAGCGCCACATACAACACCATGCTTATGCTATGTAAGTATCACGCTGAGCCAAAATAAAAGCTCGGTACCTAAGCTCGCCCCATAGGGCAGGAACCCTCCGAGAACTTCGGTGTTCTAGGCTTCCGTATTCTTCTTGCTTCGGTTGGTGCGGAAATTCGCTGCCCTAGCATTCCCATTGGGCCAATGCAACTGCTCTGCACATTACATGGAACCGGCCATCCCAGGCACCGACCATACCGATACTTCTCCCCGCTGTCTCGTTCTCGCATATGCCGAGTTAGGCAAAGTTCGATGTATCTTTGTCACTTTATCATTTGACAGACATGGACACATTGTCATTCCATTGCAGGATTCCGATTCACCACCACCTGCAGTCTGTTACGTCGTGTCTACGAGGTATAATCCGTAGATTAACCAGACTACCAACGGTCTTATCATCAAAAAGGTTAATGATTACCATAGACTTAGGCCAGGTAATTTCTTGTCGACACGTAGAAGTCCCCAGTCAATTTCAGCACGACTACGATATTATCGTCCTAGGTGGTGTATAAACCGAGGCCAAGAAACCGAAAAGACAAGCCATTCCAAGGCCACGCCCGTAAGAGAACGATTAAGCCGCGTGTAATCCGTATGTATGGTGTATACATGCAATTCTATAGCCCTTTCGCACGTGTATCCAATCGCTATCCGCGGGGAAGTGCTAATATCAATATGTCGGTGAGGTGAGGGTATAGCGAAGCGGGAGAGGTCTGATGATCATGAACCCATGTGCCCCAAGCTAGTAGTTCGCTTCCGAAATATATTGGTATACTCTACCTCGACTATGTCTCTCCGAGCGGTAGCAATATGGTAGGTACTAATATATGAATGTCTTAGGAGTCCGACTGTCATCCTTCCATGTACATATATTCCCCGTCCGCGCCGAGGTTTGATTATTATTTATTATAGATTATTTGTATACCTACCTACCTAGGTAGGTATGTATGTTGGCCATACTTGAGGATGAATACATAAGTGGCTTTCCATATCCTTCCTCCCGTGCCGATTATTCCAACGACGTTGTCGATAGCCCGTCGTCAGCTGCACATACAGTGCTCCACGATCATGACGGCGTGCCGCGAGTTCCGTCGGCGCGCATCTACGTATTGTACAAGCACCTAACCACCTAAATATGTACATCCACATATAATACTCCGAGAATGATTTCCCAGTTTCCCAGTTTAGATGCTGGTATCAGATGTTAGCCAATTACGGCAATATGGCTGCGATCCGAGTCCATCCCATCCCGCCTTCACAGGACCGGGCCTGGGTAGGTACCTTGCCTAGGAAAGGTGGTAAAGGAACCGCCTTACAAAGGAAAGGATTCCCCCTAAATGAATCTGCTGTGAGTTCATATTATTCTACCTAACATGTAATACGTCTGACAGCCTCTGTAAAGGTTGCAAGCCACAAACCTCAACGGCCCATTCACAGGCTTCAACCTTAAATTGCGGGAAATAATGGGAGATGAATGATGTAAGGCTGGTCACATCGCGGGGCTGGGGCTACATATCTAGGTACATGTAGGAATCGCATCACTGTCAGCAGATGATTCCTCTTGTAATTTCAGCATTCTCGGTACCTAAGTACGTGTACCTATCGGTGACGGTACCTGTGTACCTTCATTGGAAGGGGTCAACGCCCTACTCCCCACACCTTCACTTGGTTATATAATCAAATGCTTAGCTAATATACATAGGTACTTAGGTACCTAATACATATGTGCATACCTAGGGACATCTCCCACCAGCCACACAGACTTCGGCTTCAAACTTGTTGCTGTGGCTCTCGTAACCAATTTAGGGGACACAAATACAGGTGATATTTCTATTTTTCAACTTCCAATCAGGCCGGTTCCACTTTTTAACGCAACTTCATCCGCTGGACATAGAAACCAAATAATCGGGAGTAATCTTTTCATTTTTTTTTGATATTCCTACCATGCCCTCACTCGGCTCTAAGAAACCCTTTAAATTCTTAGCTATAACATTCATCGCGTGGAAATCACTATTACTAGCCATTGCCATTGGAAGCAGTGTCGGTCCAGCCTACGATACGTCAAGCACCTTATTATTCCCCGAGATAACTTCATCCGACGAATCTGTATTCGACTTGGCCACAAAGTTAACAAGATGGGACTCTATTTACTTCATACAAGCTTCACGTCGGGGTTACCTGTTTGAGCAGGAATGGGCGTTTGGCAGCGGACTCCCTACTATCATCTCTTTCCTCAGTCGAGGTACTTGACCCCCTTATATAATGCCCCCCTCTACACCACATCTGACGCCGGCAGTTCTCGTTAATTTTGGTGTCCCCGGCCACAGGTCCCTGGAGCCACTTATTGGGATCCTCCTCGCGCACACATCCCACCTGCTCTCCGTGCTCGTCCTGTATCAGCTTGGGCTTGTTATCTTGCGCAATCAGCGGTTATCACTTATCGCAGCCCTGCTCCATGTCTTGTCTCCAGCTGGGTTATTTTTGTCCGCCCCCTACAATGAGGGCCCATTTGCTCTCCTCTCCTTCATAGGATACCTATTCTTCGCAAAGGGCCTACTTGGGCCGAAACAGACTGCAGCCCACGATGTGAGCTTAATCGCTTCGGGTATGTGGTTTGGCTTTGCGACCGCATTTCGTAGCAACGGCCTCTTCAACGGTATCCCATTTGCTATTGCGCTGGCCCATGAGCTTACCATGGTGCCCACGCTAAAGAGCATACGACGGCGATGTACCCTGATCATCGGAGGGTTAATAATTGCATTTAGCTTCGTCGTGCCACAACTTGCCGCTTATCAAACATTCTGCTTAGTTCCGTCTGTTACAGAGCTAAGGCCTTGGTGTACAAGCAGTTTCCCCAGCATCTATTCGTTTGTCCAGGAGCGATATTGGTTAGTGTTGAGTGGTCCCCTATCTATAAATGCTAACGTTTGGAACAGGAACGTCGGCTTTCTCCGCTACTGGACTGCATCAAATATACCGCTTTTTCTGCTTGCCGCGCCTGTGATTTATATCCTCATAACGTCTGGGCTAGAATTTCTCAGCCACCCCTTAGGCCTCGTAACGGAGAAATCCATTACGGTCAATCGTTCTCGTCTAGCAGTGTTAATCCGATCAATGGCTCTCTCACAACTCATATTAGCCATTCTAGCTATCACAAACTACCACATCCAAATCATTACAAGGATTTCATCAGGATACCCGCTTTGGTATTGGTGGTTGGCAAAACGCATTACCGATGAAAAGACTTCAACTTTCGGAAGTAATGCGGTGAGGTTTATGATTATGTATGCTGTCATTCAGGGGGCCCTCTTTGCTTCCTTCCTTCCTCCAGCCTAATATGCATAACGCGGGCGTTATATACTTCCCTCCCATCGTGAGGCTCAAAACATCCATTTTATATATTCAACCATCTCCAGTTGATACGCGACACTGGTGATTAACTGGTAATCCGATTCGTGAACCAGAACTGCGTGATGCGATCATATCTCCACAACTCTAAAGGCCTCACTGAAGCAGTAAAGCTTGAGATCCCACACTTCACTAAATTCTTCCGTATACCACCCTATTTATACATAAATCTTTGGAGCTTGAGTACTATTCAGGGGGGGTGACTGGATCAACGTGGATTGTTTGCGGAGAAAGGGAACGGCGCTGTAATAGTACCACCGCCTTCATAGACAGTAATTACAAGCCTGGATATCTAGGTATAGATTATGGAAAGGTGCCATTCAATGGAGCAAGAAGAGGTATCTGCCCGTAACGGGTAAAGCTACCTCGCCTTTAGATGCGGATGTTGTTCGGCATAGAAAGCATTGATTGAAAGGCAGCTACTTGGACGTTTTTTGTCAATGACACACACCTTAAGCAGTACAACGGACATCCACTTCTACCTACGGGCCGTAATATAACATACCTGGGTGATTTTTAAGAATCCATTCCAAGGAATAGAACACTCGACCCCCCGTCAACGCTTCAAGAAAAGCGGCAGGTTCTCCTACATCCCTCCTCCACACCCTCGGAGCCTATATAAATAGGCACTTCACATACACCTAGGGACAGTTAGGTTCTATATTATATAAACATCATTAGTAGGCGAACACCTAGCCATCCCTTGTGTAAAAAGAAAAGGTAGGCACGCCGATTCTTCTCCTAATTCGCCCTCAAGTGTACATTCCCATATTGCTAGGTAAAATGTTCTCGTCTGATACTCCATCCTGAGCCGCCTCACTAACACCACACCCGCCATCTCCGTCTCGAAGCGCAGCTTCCTCAAGATCCCGCCTAGATTTTTCTCTCAAGTGCAGGCCATCTTTCTCCTTTCTTTCCTAGACACCCATATCCAACTGCACCACAAGAAAGAGCGATCAGGTCCATACACACGAACGTCTATCAAGTCTAGCACCAACTGCCGGACCTAATTAGCTCTATCACCTTCACCTCTCCTCCCTCCACCCCTCCCACCTGCTCTATCTTTACCGCCTCCTCCATCTCTACCATCTATTCTACCTCTACCGTCTCTTCTACTTCTACCACCTACTCTACCTTTACAACCTTCATCACCTTCTCATACTCCATCAATCTTATCTCTCTTACTCACTCTACGTACTTGACATCGTTTACTCTACGCGCCCGATATATTTCACCTACTCTGTCTCCCCCACTCTCTCTTTCGAACGAATAATAACACATTCAAATCTTGCCGTATTAACATTACCGTGGTCAAGTCAAATAGGCGCCCGAGAGTCATGGCGAATCCGGAGCACCCCTATCTTCCCCTTATTGACGATCGCGGTCATCGCTCCTATAACGGCGAAAATATCGGGTCGATGCTTGCGCCGGACGTCGAAGACTGGCTTAAGCTTACCAACTGGCATGATGTTGAGTACCGCAAGAAAAAACTGTCTGCATACCGCAGCACAGAAAATACCGACAATACCAAAAAGGATCGTGAGGTTATCATGGCTCTCCCTTCGGAGCTAGCAAAGATGCGTCTGGCAGAGCAGCTGCGATCGGCGAACCTTCCTCCGGCCCCAAAAAGCCGTGGCAACGTCGGCGGCAGCAGCGGGATGAGTGACCGCGGTAGGTTTGACCGAGTCGGCGACACTAACAGCATTGGCAACAGCGGCAGCTACAACCCGTTTAGGAAAGCCCGTGACCGTTCCACATCTCCTTTCCGTGATGGCCCTGGAGAGCATGATAAATATCGCACTCGAAGTTACACCCAGCCATACAGGCCAGGTTATGACTACGCCCGGTCACGCGACGAATCCCCTCGTCCTCGTGTCCGATCTGGCGGCCACAAGCGGCGTACCACCAGAGACCGAGTCGACCGTGCCAAGAGTCCGAACGGGGATCGAGCATACGATAAGCGGGACATGCGCCGGGAGTTGGACAATCTTGAATATCCAGACCATCTCACCTTTGATGACCCGGATCGTAAGTTTATTCGTGCTCCTGGCCGTATGGTATTATTCTCTGTGACGACTCTACTGACGGGTAATGTCTTTATAAGGGGTTTGCTTCTTTCTGGTGAAGTCATATAGCTGGTCCAACGTATACGATTGCATGGTAAGCTACGCCTTATGTTAGTTTCGATGATTAGAATTGAACAACTAATGGCTATTTGCTAGGAGGAAGGTATCTGGGCTACGCGGCCTTGTAAGACGGAGAAATTGACCGAGGCATTTAACAGCGGCAAGACGGTTGTCCTATTTTTCTCTGTCAACGGTTCTGAGAGTATCCAAGGTTATGTTAGTGTTCCTCTCTTTGATTAGTTTCTTATCCATCATATCCTCTTCTTTCCTTTCTCTTCGCCTTCTCCCCTTTCCTCTTTGCATACATATCCTTTGCCTGGGTTGCGACTAACTAATACGTGTTCCCGTCCAGGCCCTGATGACGTCCCGTCCTTCCAAGGAAATAGCCCGTCCCAAGTGGTGGTATACCCTCTGGTGGAACTGTTCACAACCATTCCAGGTCAAGTGGATCAATAAGGTTTATGTCGAGAATAAACATGTGAGACACATCTTGAACCCGCTCAACGAACACCAGAAGGTGACCCGAGGTCGCAATTGCCAAGAGATTGAGGACTACGCCGGCCGACGGATGCTGCCAATTCTTGAATCTTGTGCCATCGCGAAATACAACCAAGTCAAGCGAACTGGAACCATCTGAGGGGTACACCCCGGATCACTTCGACACTTGGGCGTGATCAATGAGGCTGGTTACTTTAATACTGGTCACTTATGGTCTGGCTCACAAAGGAAGGGAAAAAATTTTCTTTATTAAAAAGGGGCCAAAGAAAAAGAATTCCCGTGATTCTTCTGTCACTCTACTCGCAATTCCTTTCCTGGTATCCAGTTATTTTTTTTTCCTGATCGGCGACCGTGGTTGCAGGTCCCTCGTCTTCTGACGTCGTAATGCTTCTCTTTTGCGACTCGCCAAGATCGTCGTCCACGGCTAATGGGTTGCATGAGATACATACCCGACTCTCTGGCACTGCACAGCCCTGTCATGTTCTGCTAAACGTGGCGTTTCTCTTCATGATCAAAGTTTTTTTTTTTTTTTTTTTTTTTCTGTTTTACAGCATCGCGCGTTAAGAGTTTCGGTACCGACGGCTTCTGAGACCTCGTTGACTAGCACAAGGACGGTATGCGAGAGATCTCGAAGCGTCGAGGGATAGATATGACGCCTAATTGGCGGGGTGCAAGGGAGGCTTGAAAGGATCATCAAGCAGACATGGATGCTAGATCTTACCATAGCAATCGGAGATTTCTCTTAAACCCATTGGGAAAGTAGGCAATTACACGATATGTAAATGGCGTTGCTTAGAGGACGACTACCGTACTAGTAAGCCTAGAACAATTTGGGGCTCGTTGATTAGCTTGTGCTAATTGAGATGGCTAGGAGACTATTAGAATAACAATCAGCCTACCTATCTCCCGGCTCACTAGGGCTCGAGCAACCCTCTCGATCACGCGACTATCCGACGGGCCTCTGCTTCCGGGGTGAATTTACCTACCTCTGTATATAGGTACCTACTTACCTGGTCAAGTATCTCCCTAAGTAGGTGTCTATTAGTGAGCTATTGGGTAGGTAGATAATTTTTAGCCGCGGTATGTTCTATTTAGCGGGTGCTTCCTAGATAAAACTACTGAGGACGAATTTCCTTAGGTCCGGGTTTAACGGAAATCTAAATATGACACTAATAATTAGCAAACATGAGTTCTTTTCTGTCGGCTGATAGTACTGCCTCGGAAAGAATCGCGGATTCTAATCCAAGAAGCCGAATGCTCTCTCTCTCAAAAAAAAGGGGGTAGGTATCTTGAAAAATGTGGTATGGTATCTGCCTGGGTATATCGTTCAATGGATCGAAGATCGAATCCGCTGGGAGAACTTGCAGATATGTAAGCGGGGGAAGGCGGCTTAGCCACTCTGTATGTCTGGGCATCTCATACTGATCGTCATGTCCCATATAGCTGATTGGAGACGCGCGAAGACGACATACATAATACATCCTCTACGTCGGAATGAGAAAAAAAAGGGCGAATCGGACTTTCGTAGACGACTAACTGGCCGCGAGTCATGCTTAGGGTTATGGATAGGCTTTTCTCCTACAAGTACCTCGCACCTTTGCACCTAAAATCATAGGGGTTGAAATTTTTAACCAATGAACTTCCACGCCAACAGGTAACCGGTGGTCCCTGTATCACCTCTGGGAAGGCTATTGCTTTTGTCGATTCATGACGCAGACGAATGTAAATAAGGGGCAGAACTGGACCGCCATCGTCGGACACTATCCCATATAGGTTAAGTTCGGGTGACGACTACGGGCCATACGTTTTCGCCGTTTAAATGATGGTTCCAATATGTCTTGGGTGATAATGCCGAGATATCTTTGGTCGTGTTTTCTTAGCTGGGAATTTCAACGGCTTCCTGCAGTGTTCTTGTTGCGCTGGCATTATACCTCCCGCGTCCTCACGGGTTGGCGTAGACGCGGATATGACTGCATGTGTTGTCTTACCTTTGGCGCTGGCCTGCTTCTTCAGCCTGAGTAAGACATCTGCGGTGGCTGGTAGTTCATCTATAACTTGATTGTCTTAGTAGGTGCGAGCAATCGTTTGATGGAAAACGAGTTTGCCATGTGCGTGGCTGCTACTGTGGACTGCTCTCTAGCAGTGACTAAATTTTATCCCGAATGCGTGGGTTTAGGGCTAATGGTTAGTCATATCTGTGCATCGATACTCTAAATCATTACCGGAAATCTGACAACTTGGTGGAGGCCCCGATGTGCATCCATATTTAGGGGATGGAGCTGCCTCGTGGGTGCTCGGACTTCGATCTCATACCAACCAACAAACAGGTTGATGTTTGTATGTACGGGGTCTTTGCTAGCCTCCTTCCAGGATTACTGGTGCTTGAGACATCGGATTTGGGGCTGACAAGGCTGGCGAGGCTGGGGGCTGTTGAAGAGATCTTCATGAAACGTTGGTGTTTTCGTCGCTTAGAAATGACTAACACTTTTCATGTGTGCATAAGATACCTGCGTAGTACGCGACTCCCAGCGCTGACGGGGGAAGTATGTAATGATAATAAGGACACATAAGGTGCCAATAGGAGGCTTGCCGGTTACTTCCGGACTGATATCCGAGGCTCGAGCTATTGAATTAATTGCTTCTGCTTCTGCTTGGAAATGATTCTTCAAAATCATTGAATCTGACTCCCATGAACCTTGCCGTTTGTCCCAGTTTAGCGGCGGACTGCCGTACTTTTTTGGTCGGTCGATAATTACCTGACTCTCCTTTTTGGAGTTGACGCTGCCATTCGAGCTGAATTATACATGTCTTCCCTTATTGCGGGTGGCATATACGAAATCTTGAAACTTTCTGATACCTGCGCCCTTTCCGTTGTTTTGATCGCCGTAAGCCTTTTATTATATACGCAGCTCCACGTTGCATTCTACACGCGGTACCTTACATATAATGTGGTCTAGGCATGCAATACGGAGCCCTGCAGGGAGAAGTCTGCTACTTCTTACAGGGGATAGGCTCAGGGGTCTCGGACCCCCTTCTCTCATAAACTCGTCGTGGCTTGCAAGGTTCTGAGAGGTGGCTCGGCTGCGCCGGTGGGTCGATGAGCATGACAGCTCATTTGAGGTTTTACAATCTACCTGCGGGTCAACTTGGAGGAGAGGCTGTTCTTGGCTTCGCACCTCCTAACCAGTCTCTTCTCGTCCCATAGTGCTGGTGTCTTAGGCGGTGTATGCATACATACACATAGTATATGCACACGTGTGAGTGGGTATGGGACGGGCTTCTTGGCCATCTAACCACACAGGTTCTAGCTATTAACCAGACTTGAAAACTAATAAAATAAGCTATAATTACTCTTCCTGGTATGTAATACGGCAATAACCAGTCGGGGTGGCATCGGGATGTATACT
Organism: Pyrenopolyporus hunteri; assembly: GCA_902806595.1. Taxonomy (NCBI): domain Eukaryota; kingdom Fungi; phylum Ascomycota; class Sordariomycetes; order Xylariales; family Hypoxylaceae; genus Pyrenopolyporus; species Pyrenopolyporus hunteri. Next base: position 2,085,366 of record CADCXC010000011.1, on the reverse strand, counting down.
TTGCCTAGGCACAGACTTGCTGTATGTATGTACAATATGTTCGCATATGCAGAGTTTCGAATGTGCCAATAAATTGCAATTAAGTGCGAATTGCCTACTGTATGGAGAAATGCCCTCTCTTGGGTTCTCCAATTTTAATATCCAAGAAAAAAAAAAAAAAGCGTCCGTGTCGTGACGGGACCATCGTTCCAGTCCCTTTTTGTTCTTGTTCCCCCCCCGTCCTACATACTTCTTGCCATTTCGTCTTCTCGTAACTTCACGCACGTATGGGGTTGCGTACTCGAAGCTGAAGTTGGGATCGGACGTGGGTTTTGAAGTTCTAGGAGCAGAAGTCAGCGGGAATACGACTAAGCGTTACGATCCTTTTCACACCAACTCCTTTGGAGCTTATGCGGGACAACTCAAGTGGTGACCTCCTACCTTCGCCAGACTGGTAGTTGACTTACCGGCTGTATATCACGACTTTTCTCTCTCATTGCCTCATCACCGAGACGCGCAATGCTGAGTACGGCCAATTTTTTCTATGCCTAGGATATGAATGGAGGTCCCCTTGAGATGCCGACTAAAGCCCACTTAAAACTAATACCTTGATTGCCCATTATCACGACGAATACCCGGCAATTGTCACGAGCTTGGCCCTGTCGTTTCTGTTCACACTTGTATTTCAGCCATAGCGCAGCATCTTGACAGCTGAAGCTTGGGGTGTATTCGGTGTACGTCGCCTCGGAGGAGCGCTGTAGGACGGATAAGTGGTGGGGGTATAGTAAAAGTCGGGGTTCGATAGCTTGGTTCCTCATCCTACCGCACTGCGAACCTGGGCTCTGTTTGCCGCCCCGTACACGAACGACGCTCCTATTTCGGAGACCGACTAACTTAGATCCCTCGTCGAACTGTTGACAGCAATCGGTCACATCCCTAGGTAAATATGGGACATAAATCAAAGTTCACGTTCCCCATGCCGGGACGCTCCGCAAAGCAACCCCCCGCCGCGCCGGTTTCGAATTCGCTCTCGAAAGCGGAAAGAATTTTGGGAACTAGCGGTCCGAGCCTCGGCTCACCTACTGGGTCGAGGGACCCCAGTCGAGCATGGGAAACCGAATCGACCGGCGGTATCAGCATATCGATATCCGAGAGTAGTGCTAGTCAGCCTGGTGCTTTGGATGGGGACGAGGACGGCTTGGCTGGGACGGCTTACGGTAGAAGCGTATGGGAGGAGGAATCGGAGGCACTCCCGCGGCGGTTACTTGGCGGCCATAACCCTTTTAAGGGGTTGAAGGGAAAGAAGTCTGCCATCACTCTTGGTGCTCGCAGCCGGGATACCACGACAGACGACTCCAATTCTCACCGACCTCGATCTAGTTCCACGATGCATTCGCATTACGAATCGGATAAGATGCCACTGTCGATATCTCAGCAGACTTCTAATTCAGCAATGGCAAAGGGACTTCCGAACAAAGCGAGCGCGCTATTGGATATAGACGGAGCGTTGTACGGCAAGCAGCAGTCGAAGAAGAAACCGACAAAGCTAGACTTTTCAAAATTGAGGTTGAGGTCCCGTAGGGATCTGAATCCAGACAATAACGGCGTCGGGCCTGTTTTAGGGAATGGTTACGTGATGAGATCCCCTTCGGTTATGTCACATATGTCGCAGTCGGCGGTCTCGTTGTCGCGACAGTCATCAACGAGCCCTGAACAGACTCCTAGAATGGATATGAGGACCCAATCCCAATCACAGCTGGGAGTAACAACCAGGCCAGGCCGCTCAAAGGTGATGAGCAATGCGAGCACATTGCACCAACTTTATGATCATTACGAACAAATGTCATTCCGACATGCTGGGGAATTGAAAGAGGAAGACGAAGAGGAGGAGCTAGACGACGGAAGATCCTCGAATCAGGGGTGCCTGCTACCCCGTACGTACGAGCCCTCAGGCTCAGATGTCTCTCGCGAAGATATGATCACGCCGTTGCCGAATCCGTCAAGTCGAGATCCCAGTTCTCGGTGGAATCACAGCCGGAATACCTCACAGGCGAGCAAGATCACGGCAACCAGGGCTGGGACACCAAGTACTTTGCAGATACGTCCGTCATCGAGGAATGATTATGCGGCGAGCGTGTCCAGTCGCCATACGCGGACCTCGAAAGCTACGCCCTCCATCATGAGCACCTTGGATTCTGACCGGCAGCAGCAGAGCGTCTTGTCGCTCACGGACTCAGATTCCGACGAGGGGGAGACGACATATTCTGGGCCGGGTTCGTCATTACGATCTTATGAGAATAGCTTTCGTGATGATCTTAGCACGTCTTCAAGTCAACGGCAGGCTAGCACGTCACGACTGTCTATCAGTAGCCACTCGACGAACCCCAAAGGGGCATCCTATTCCCAGCTTAACGATTTTCTTACTATTCCTCACGCTTCACCAAAGACGAAGAGCAACCGCTCACCATCTACTAACACTGTCTACTCGACTAATTCATCTTTAAGCACTGCAACGCGCATTTCCTTGCCTTCTAATCAAGATCCCCAAGGCCCTCGCGCATCCGTTTCCACGGTGGGGACCATGGGCTCTGTTTTGTCTCCCACATACAGCAACCATACCCATTTCAGCGTACAGGAAGCGAGAGCGATCGCCTATACCCCGTACTCCTCTACGGCCGAGGCCGCGTCGTCAGTTTCGATTGACCAGATACCGATCAGCCTTAACCACATCGTCTCACAGCAGACAAGGCAGCGTATCTCCCAAAATTCCCATACCTCTGATCAACCGACGCCGCCATTATCGCCCACGAGCGTAGAGTTCCGTAAGAAGGAATCGGAGGCGGCGCAACAAGAACCAAAATCGAACAAGGCCGACGGATCGCAGAACGGACGACTGATGGCTGTAACGAGACAGGAAGAGATGCTTCTTGCTGCACTACGAAAGAAGAGAGCTAGGATGCGGGAGAACATAATTGCCGAGCTCGAAGGGGATAGGAGCGGACGAGGCGCTAGTATCCTCGAGAGTGTCGAGGATCTTGAGCAGATGGCGTCGGCACACTTGAAAGATGCGGAGAAGCAAGCGGCCAGGGAGGTCCGGGAGGCTCGTGCCAGAGCAAAGCAATCCAAAAATGTCTCAGGAAGATCGTCGTCGTTAATGGGGCGAGTGAGCCAGAGGTCTAGCCAGAGATCTAGCAACGGATACGGCCGGACGCGTGATCGTTCTAACGGCCCACGAGGCGTGGAAGGGGCCCCGTCGACTACTCGAAGCGAGTCGGTGGAGAGAGCCCCTTCTCGAATGAAGCTTCCCGCCGAATCCGAGCCCCGACGGACTGGGAAAGCTCGTCATGAGCGCGTGCTCCTTTACCTGGATCGTCCGGTCGATAGTATCGACGTGATCGACCAGTCGGAACCGAGCCCCGATCTGAGCGAGTTCATGGAGGCCGATATAGAATTCCCGATAAGCGACCGTCAAAGCAGGACTAGATCCAAAATCGGCGGCGGCCCATACGGACCCCCCTATCATGGTCGAGAAACGAATGGGCGGCCCCGACCAGACTCGAGCCCGATTAGTCCCAGAAGCATCCGGGTCAAGAAACCTAGTTCCTCGACCAACGAGGATATTGACGCTGACGACGTGAGCTTCGACGACTTCCCGGCGGTCGGGGACCGACGTAAACTTCCCGCCCTGAAGACAGTACCAGAGAGGGAGATCCCTAGGCCGGATAGCCCCGTGTCCCCGGCGGTCGGGCTTTTGGCGCCGTCCACTCTTGGTCATAAGAGGGGCAAGAAGAGCGCTGTGAGACTGAGCGCTGTGGGCCAGGTCGAGTCGCCGGTGCCCTGGTGGGGCGACGATGATTGAACGAAGGGTTATTTGAATCGTTCTACAAGGCCTTACATTGCCGGCGATAAACGTATTTACGTCTCCTTTTAGCTGGCGGACTTGGGCAACAGTACATGCCGTATTTTTTCCTTTCCTCATGTCGTTTGAAGATTTACGTACGCCTACATATTTGATTGTTTGTGAAGCGTTTGTTTTTGTTTACGGCTGCCAGGCGAGCGAGTTCGGATGGGAAATCAGACGGGGTTCATATCTCTATACACTGGGAGATTCGGCATCACTGCTTACGACTAATACACCTATCCCTCACCCCTAATCTCCATTAATCTGCGGATTTTCCGGAACATGCGATGTCGCCGAGAGAGTAACGGCCGAAATTATCTGAATTCGGTTTCGAAAGTAATGTCTAGCAATAACCTGTCGAATGTGGGAATTAGCCGTGTGGTTTCGGGGTCGACGAGTTTACCATTGGGTATCATGAGTAAGGGAGGAGGAATTTGCTTACCTGCCTGCCTGCTTGCTTGCTTGCTTGCTCTTTTGCATCTATGTACTACTTTATGTACTACCACTGGGACAATTCATTTGTAATATAACGCGTCGCGAGTGGAGGTAGTTGGCGGGAGGACTACGCAGGAGGGTACGCTTGGCTCGCGATGAGTGCTTATGTGTAGGTAGGTATGCGTGGTGGCGTATGGGCGGCGCCTTTGAGGAGAGTACCATATCACGATAACTGTTAACTGTAACGCATATAAAAGGCATCGTTTCTGTTGGTAGTGCGAAGTAATTGAGAAGAGAGGAACGTTGTATGAAAATAACACCACAAACTTACTGTGTATGCACATGTATGTGCATGTGATAGATGTGTCCCCCCTAAATACAATTGGTTTATATACACTGGCCACCTTATATTGTACGTAGACCGATGAGGGGTTATATTACGCGTTTAGCAGATTAAAATCTCCAAGGAATACCGAATAGCCAGTTTGGCCGAGGTACGTTTTTAAAGAAACCTTCACTATCAGTCGGTGTTCGGGTAACTAACACGATTACAGTGGTCTAAGGCGGTGGTTTTAAGTCTCTAGTAATCTTGAACACCATTATCGAGAGATGCGCAGGTTCGAACCCTGCAGCTGGCAACGAAACTTTTTTCATTTTTTTCATTTCCTTTTTCCCTTTCTCTCCCAATTTTATTTCTTTCTACCGCCTAATTTTTCCTTTTTTTTTTTTTTTTTTAGCTTAATGTTTATTTCGTCTGAGACTCCGAGCGGTATTCATCGTATTCATCATGTCCCGCAAGGCAGTCCTCAATATACCTGCGGAGGGGCCTGCGAATTGTAATTATAATCTAGATTGCCCGTTACTGTGTAGTGATTGGGCTGCGAATCCTCTCTTGCGTCGACCACGTTGGGGATATCGATTGGCGTTGTGGCCCTGCGACCCATAAATTGACCCAACATACGGAGGTATTTTTCTCACATCAAGGCAGGATTGCTCCGGTTTCTGCTTTTAAGCGGGAACATAACGGGTATTAGTTGCAGTAGGACACTGCACGCTGGATTTTTCTACCGGTTATCCTGTAATATTTATATTCTAGTCTTCGGTGTTGAAGAAGCAGACCGTTTCTATGTGACACTTTCTCTCCCATCACCCCGCATCCGCTCTTTTAACGCAGCAGTGTCGCTAGCGGGGATGTTCGTAGAAGCCTGCTAGTGATGACGACGATATATAGACTAGTCAAGATGTTGCTGGTTAGCAAGGCTCGCATTAGTGACTAGGAACTAACGTCTCAGTATCATGGGGATTACGGCTCATTATATGTCTAATTGGACAGAAAGCGTAAGCGGTTGTAAAGTCGACCGGTGTTAGGGCGGGTGTTGCTTGCTCTCTTCAGAAATACGGACTTGACCAAACACATCCCACGCGACGATAGGCGAATATAATATAATATTAAACCCGAGCACTTCTTGACAAAGGCCACCGGCATAATCATAAAACATCCCGAAACGTATCCTGTTCGAGGTGACGAGGGGACGTTCAAAGAGAAGTTAGGTGCCTCTTGGCTCTTTTCGGACACCATCCCCACGATAATCAAGATGGCTCCGTGGTGATCGCGGAAGCCGGAAAGGCGTCAAAGCGCACACCAACGCACATACGTACATACCGCATAGTACATGTACCTACCGTGTCTGGTGTAGACATGTGTCTAAGTGGATATAGAAGTATGTACAATACAAGATAAAATAGGTAGGTACCTAGGTAGGTAGGTAGGTAGGTAGGTAGGTAGGTAGTTAAGAATGATACCTGTATATGCCATCGGAGCCATATTGGTTGAATTCTGACTTACGCGTTGTAGGTTTTCCTAGGCGGTATGTATCTCGAATAACCTCGCCATAGATTCATTCTGCAGTGCCTACATGTACCTAGGTACCTATTTGCTTGAGAGAACAACTTTCCTTGGTACCTTGCTTAGTCGGTGTTACCGTATGTTTGCTGCTGGCTTCCCTGTCTGCAAGCAGGTATCTACCTAGTATGAAGTGCCGCCTACAGACGCACGATACATGTATAGGTAGGTATATACCTAGGTACCTACATAGGTAGGTAGGTAGGTACATGTAGGTATTCTAAGTCGTATGTCCACGATATCTACATCCATGTACGCAGAACGTAGCGCAAGACGTCAACTTAACAGGATCTGGATCCCACGCTTATTTACTACCCACTTCCGGCACTTATGATTTGCAGCATCGGGGTGGTACGCACCCTGTTGCGCCCAGGCACAGCGAAGCTTGAGCTTCGATGATCCTTACATATTGTGGGAAAACTCGGACGCCTTTGATATCATCGACCCGCGACTACATTATGTACCTCGCATATGTGGGATACTTCATCCAATTCCGTATACTATAGGTATAGCCCAGCCCTAGGCTGATGCCTACCACCTCAGTACCTATCTACATGTATGTACTACATGTATGTTAATCTGCATTAGGTTGTACTGTACAATAGGTACGATACGGTACCGGTACTTGTAAGTATGACGGCACATGCGCTGTAAACACATGTAGGTAGGTGGACAGGACTCCAAGGAGCCTTCTTTTGATTTTAGTTTCCTCTCCTTCTTCCTTCACTCTCTCTCTCTCTACCTGTACCTTCCCTGCTCGTTTTCCTGGCTCAACCCAAATTCGTCCTTTACGCCGACTATCTTAGGTACAAACAGTCAGAGTTACCTTGGCCGCCCGTACAGACCGAGTGTCACAGGCTTTTCGCACGCCACACTAGGTACCGTAGCGTCACATTCAGGGGTCGAAAAGAGCTTAATAGGTCCGGTCCCATTCTGGGGGGAGTCGACCTGGATCAGCACCTGCTGAACCTGGATATGGGTGGTTGAAGCGCGTCCACCCAGATCGGAAATATCTTAAAAAGGCTTTGCATCGGTTTAATTTATTCAACAAAGACGCGAAGCATTTGCATATATCTACCTACCTACACACCTAGGTACATACATACATACCTACCTACCTACATACATACATCGTCTTCATTTCATGGTTTGCAGTCCGCATATCGGCACGCCCTTACAGTTTATGACAAACCCTACTGCGACGAGAATCGAAAACGAAAAAGAGGGGATTCCGCATAGGACTCGTTTGGACGCCAATTGGCCAAATCGACAATCATCCAAATAAAAATACGCCAACCGCCCAGGCGGGCTTTTGAAGGGAGGGAAAATCACTCTTCGCTTCCGACGAAAGACCGGGAAAGGGAAAAAAAAAAGATAAAACAAAGAAACTACCCGTGAATTTGACCAAACTGCGGCCATAACTTCACTGTCCATCATGGCTCTCCTAGATGGTACCCCGCAACCCGCGGGAGGGCCAACCCTCTTCGGCATGCCCATGAAGCAAGTTTCTCTCATCACGGTATGTGCTTGGGTGGTTTCGAGGGCGGAAAATGATCTGGCGGCGGCGTGGCATGGCTAACGTATTGCCGCTTCTAGTTGACCTTTCAAAATTCGGTGCTGATCCTCCTGATGCACTACTCTCGAATGATGCCTCCGAGCGGCGACCACCGGTATTTCACTTCGACCGCCGTGTTTTTGACCGAGGTCATTAAGTTAGCCATTTCCCTGACGTTCGCCTTGTATGAGGTCTCGAGAAACCTGGCGCCCTCGACCCCCGCGACCGTCATATTCGAGCAGATCTACAACTCCGTCTTCTCGGGTGACGGCTGGAAGTTGGCTATCGCGGCGACGCTATATACCGTGCAAAACATACTGCAGTATGTTGCGGTGGGCAATCTGGATCCGGTCCACTTTCAGATTCTGTACCAGCTCAGGATCCTCACGACCGCCGTCTTTACTGTCATGATGCTGGGCCGATCCCTGACCGTGAGGCGTTGGGCATCTCTGGTTATCCTGACTATCGGCGTTTCGATCGTTTCTATCCCATCATCGAACTCGAAAGACAGCTCGTTCATGATTCACGACATGACGGACCACTTCTTCCCTCGTTCTGTGCACGAACTAGGCCAAGTGGCGAACGGGGTGGGCGACGTTGCGAGGGAGCTTACGAAGCGTGGCGTGGACACCATAGTCGGGGTCGGCCAAGCCCTTGCGAAGCGGTCGGCGACGTACGAAGGAATCGAGGAGGACCAGAATACGGCGCCCGTTATGAATTATTCGATTGGTCTGGCAGCCGTAACCGCCGTGGCGGTTATCTCGGGCTTGACAGGGGTCTATTTCGAGAAAGTACTGAAAGACACGGAAAACCCTGCGTCCGTCTGGATCCGCAACATACAATTGTCCTTCTACTCATTATTCCCCGCTGTATTGAACATTGTGCTCAGAGATGGCCAGGAGATTGCGAAGCACGGTGTATTCGACGGTTATAACTGGATCGTATGGGCATTGATTGTTTTACAGGCGTTTGGCGGGGTGCTTACATCGCTTTGCATCAACTATGCGGACAACATTGCCAAAAACTTCGCCACGAGTATCAGCATCATCATAGGTTTCCTGTTTAGCGTTTGGTTCTTTAAGGTTCATGTAACGTTGGCGGTAAGTCTTCAAATTACCTCGGGCGACGGCCACTTCTATGGAAATGGTATGCTGACGGTTTGTAGTTCCTTATCGGCACGACTTTGGTGCTCACCTCAACCTTTCTGTATACGGGCCCCGATCGGAAACGCGGCCGGCCGCCACCGATCAACATTGTCAACTACGAGAAGACCACCATTGACCCCATGAACACACCAAGGTACGCAGATGATAAGCTTAGCGTTCCCGACCCTCTCGAGCACATGAAGGCGATGGGCCTTTCCACTTCGCGCCCCTCCTCGCCGCTGCGTTATCATAATCGTGTGCCGTCGTCACAGGGGAAGAATCGAGATGAATGAATCTGTCAAATATAGACTAGTTGAGGAATACAGATGGCGATCCCCCGAAATACGAGAGAATCCTACATAGATTCAAATACCGAGCCAATAGTAGAAATAGGTTCCCCCCATACGTACAAGACTATTGAAAGCATTGCAGGATATCCAACAATCTTGATAGATGCGCGAGTCCTGCCGCATTTGGGAAGCATGACAAGCTAGAAGCTTAGAGGAATGCTAAACGGGAGATTGAATCAAGTCGTAGAGACGTGGAGCAATACACCTTGAAGGCGCGGTGAAGAAAAGGAATGGAATTTGTGAATACTGTATGAATGTCATTCTTTGGGTTTTTGGTGGTTGTCTGTTCACGTCTGAACGCTTTCGATGGTTAGGTGACCCCTATTCTTGGAGTCACGTGGCATGAATAATGGATAGTGGTCCTTGGTAAAGCTTCGTTATGAGAAAGAGCAAGTGGGCGAGATGTAGTGCGGTATACCTTCCTAGACCTATCCCTATCAACTTCAAGTAAGTGCCGCCCTCACACGCCAAGCGCTGGATGTTGAGTCTTATGACTTTTTCTGTTTTCCTTTCCTTTCCTTTCCTTTCCCCTTTTTTTTTTCTCTTTCCCTCTTATTCCAACTCCCTCCTAAATATTTGGTCCTCCGATCTCACATGTACGCGAATAGTTCGACTCGTCTGCATCCGGTCGATATTAACCAACCGACCGTCTAATATTGCCAGAGCCATTTTCTAATGACATCAATCCTACCCCGAAGTATCTATGACTAGTACTAAGATAGAGCTGTATTGCTAAAGTAACCCCCTCGATCAACACTATGCCTGCCGAGGCCGATTCGAACGAAGGTGGCCGTATCTATGGGTTTTCGAATAAGATAGGGCATGATAGACATATTCAGAACATCATTGACCATACCAATACCTTCCTCCCCGACCACAGATACCAATTGCCTCGGTTTAACCCTTTCGACAATACTAACGAAAACGAGGCGGTACCTCGGGATGACGAGGACCTCGACGATTTCGGTAAGCCAACTGGCAAGCAAGGAGGGCACTTCGCTTTCGGGTGGTTCCTAATACGGAGTTCGCACAGATCTCACTTTACTAGGCCGACCCCCTAGGATCTCCCGCATCCACAGCTCAGAATACCGTCAGCGCTCTCCCTTTCCCCTTGATAGCACTCCCAATCAACCACGACGTGTGGTGGGAGACGCTAGCCACCATTTTAGAGCTCCCACTACACAGGGGCCTAGTTATCAATCGCCGTTCTCAAGTGTTCCGACCCGCCTAGAGAAGATTAAACCAAGTCCTAGCTCTCAGCTTATTTTTGAGCGCCATGGACCTCGTAGGATAGGAGAACTTCAGCCCGGAGCGCAGGTTCTCACGCCTCCTTTCTATACCGGTCGGTCAAAACTCATACCCTGCTCTAAGCCGAATACTAATGCCCAACAAAAAGCCCCGAACCCGACTGCGACTTTTGATGGTTCACTCGATAGCAGTTCTCCTACAACCACTTGTGGGTCGAGTCCATCTGCGCGCCTTAGCCTCAAACAAAAGGCTAAAGTGGCCGATACGCCTTTCGTATCGCAGAGGAAGGCTAGGAATTTGAGATTGAATCTCAGCCATGCCCCAGCCGAACCCCCCATCGTGAATTCAACGCGCCTGATCGATCCGCGACAGGCGCTGCCTGATACGTTCCGAAGTGTCTTCCCTTACGAACTTTTCAATGCTGTTCAGTCGAAATGCTTTCCTCTCGTTTATGGCACGAATGACAACGTCGTTGTTTCAGCTCCGACTGGGTCGGGTAAGACAGCCATTCTAGAAATGGCTATTTGCAAGCTTGTCATGAGTCCGGGTAGCGAGAATTACAAGATTGTTTATCAAGCGCCTACGAAATCACTATGCTCAGAGCGCACACAGGACTGGCAGAAGAAATTCAGTCATATGAACCTAGAATGCATCGAACTAACCGGCGATACTTCACAAATGAGGGCGAGTCGAGTGGGCAGTGCATCAATCATCGTCACCACTCCTGAAAAGTGGGATTCCATTACGAGAAAGTGGGCCGACCATAAAAAGCTTCTGGAGATGATCCGTCTTGTCCTCATTGATGAAGTACATATCTTGAAAGATATCCGCGGTGCCACGTTGGAGGCTGTGGTTTCCCGGATGAAAACTATCGGAGCGAACGTCAGGTTTATCGCTTTGAGTGCCACCGTCCCAAACATCGTAGATATAGCGAAGTGGCTTGGTAGAGATCATTCAAATCAGCAAGAGGTAGCCCGTACCGAGGCCTTTGGCGAAGAGCTGCGACCAGTCAAATTACAGCGGTATGTCTACGGGTACGAGGGTTGCTCGAACGACTTCGTATTCGAGAGATCCTTAGACGGGAAGTTGACCATGCTACTTGCAAAACATTCAGAAAGGAAACCCATTATGATATTCTGTTTCACCCGGAAGTCGTGCGAGATGACAGCGCGGAAGCTGGCAGAATGGTGGTCAACTTGCAGCGCAGAGAATAAGGCCTGGCCTGCTCCGACTGAAGGGGTCTCCGCTGTAAGCGAGAACCTCCAAGAGATCGTACAATACGGCGTGGCTTTTCATCACGCGGGCCTCTGTGCTGAAGATCGGGCGGCAGTAGCACGGAATTTTCTCGCAGGTCAGATTCACGTCATTTGTTGCACGTCTACTTTGGCAGTCGGAGTAAATCTTCCGTGTCATACCGTGGTTCTCAAGGGTACTGCTGGCTACTCTGATAGCAAGCTTCAGGAATATTCGAATCTGGAGATTATGCAAATGCTCGGCCGTGCTGGCCGCCCACAGTTCGACGATAGCGCGGTGGCCATTATTATGACTAAGACAGCAAATGTCGATCGATATAAGAGGATGATATCCGGTGATGAGACTCTGGAGAGTACCCTTCATCGAAATCTAGTTGAACATCTCAACTCCGAGATTAGCTTGGGAACTATCCAAGACGTGCAGACTGCGAAGAAATGGATTGGTGGCACATTCCTTAGCGTACGGGTGCGTCAATCCCCGTTGCTTTATGATCTCCAGGACGTACGCAACGCCGAAGACGCAGAGAAGAGAATGGAAGAATGGTGCGAGCGAGATCTTAAACTGCTACAGCAGAGCGGCCTAGTCACCGGGAAGGCTCCATTCAAATGTACCGAATATGGACATGCCATGTCGAGATACATGGTCAACTTCGAAACTATGAAGCACCTTTTATCTATTCCTCGGGGTGCGACGCTTGAAGAGACTGTACGTTTGGTGTACCCAATATCGAATGTTTATATGTAATACTGACCAGCTATTATAGCTCTCGACCCTCTGCAAAGCTGCTGAATTTAAAGAATTTCGGTTCAAGCCTGATGAACGCCCCCTCTTTCGAGAACTGAATAAATCCCCATTCCTACTCTACCCAATCAAAGAGACTTTGACACAGACCTGGCACAAGGTCTTCATAATTGTTCAAGTCTATCTAGGTGGAGTGGAGTTACCGAATGAGAAGACGTTTAACAAATATAAGCAGAGGCTGACAATGGAAAAAGTTGCTATATTCGATAGATTGAATCGCCTGGCACGTTGCTTTGTGGATTGTCGTGCCGTCGATAGTGATGGTTTAGGTACAAAAAATGGCCTCGAGCTCGCCCGCGCCCTTGCCGCAAATTCATGGGAGAATAAGCCATCGCAACTTTCTCAAATCCCAGGGACTGGTCCTGTAACGATACGAAAATGGGTCAGCCACGGAGTTCACACGGTGCTGGGGATAGCCGACAGAGACTTTGACGAAATCGAGCGTATTTCAAGCAGGAATCCTCCGTACGGGATGAAGCTGTTGAAAACTCTGGAGAATTTCCCTCGCCTTGCTATGAGAACCCGTCTCGGCACAGCGGCTACACATCGAACCCAGCCCGAGGAGAATGTGATGGTAACATTGAACGTTAATCTTTCATACCGCAATACGAAGGGGGTGCCAAGATGGAAAGATAGAATTCCAGCCGCGACATTTATAGCTTTGACAACAGATGGCAACCTTGCGTACCTTTGGCGGGGGAACCTGAATAGGATTGATCAGTCCGTTGGTCTAGACCTGCAGTTTCCCGTCGCGCTTAGCGGGTCGGACCAAAGGATTTCCTGCTACTTTAGCTGCGAAGAGATCGTTGGAACCCAAATCATTAGAACACTAGAACCTAATGTCCTGGAGGCGGCATTTAAGGGTAGGAAGGCCCAGTTGGTACGTCGCCGCACACCCCTCGCAAACCCACCGGATGACGACATGGACTACGGAGACCTCGCAGATGAGGATATGTTGAATGCTGTTCTGGCTTCGACTAGCCGGGGCGAAGGGACGGAGTCGTTGGTCCTCTCGGAGCCTCTGGATAGCATTGAAGGAGATTTTCCACTTATCGATACTGTGCTGTCGGAAGACACAGCCACTCCACCATATGAACCTACTAAAATGGATAACGGAAAATGGATGTGCAATCATCGTTGTCGTAACGGTGGTTTTACTGCGACGGGGAAGCCTTGTACTCATAGATGCTGCCATGAAGGGCTAGATAAGCCTCGACCTCCGCCACGGGAAAAGAAGAAGAAGACTGGTGAACACGAGAGGGTGGAAGATAGCTCTACTAAACACCCTACGGAACATTCGCGGGCTTCCTCGAGAGTTTTGAGCGTTAGGGCTGACAACATTGAGAGGAAAAGGCTTACAAGACCTACGCCCGGTACTAACGTCGGGATTAGTAATGCCGATGCTCAACAGACGTCCGATGTATGCGATCCAATAACTACCCTGCCGAATATTAAGAGGAAACGCTCGAAGGGACACGACGAGAAGATAAGACCGACGAAAAAGAAGAGTGGACTTGGTAAGCGCGTTTTGGACTTGGACGTGTCAGAGGTTGAAAGCATCGACCTCCTGACGATTCCGAATGATGAGGCTAGTCGCTCGCCTTCAGTCGTGCTTAGATCTTCTGATACTATGAAGGCCCCGCATCCCGACGAGGCCGCTCATGGAAACGGCGTCCGTCCATCATTTACTGCGAGCAACTCAGAGGAACATGGATCTCATCATATTTCCGAATCGCACTCCGATGACGTGACGAGGGCTTCTGATAGGCGGAATGCGGCTTTGGGTGATAGCGAATATGATATGAATTATGATAGTGATATCTTCAATGACGAATTCCCCGAACTTGAAAGGCTCATACAACCGGGCAAACCGAAGGATGCTAGCAGGTCGCAAGCAACGCCTAAGGTGGAGGAAACCTTGTATCCCGGGGATGTTCAAACTTCGAAGGGAAGTATAGACTACGGTTACGAGCCGGATCTAAGCTTTACTACAGTGGAAGAGCTGCGGGAGGCGCCCGAACAATTCGACTCGCCTTCAGAAAATCCATCAGGTCGGAATACACCCCGGCAGTCGAGCTCAAGGTCGCAAGAGATAGCGACCCTCGAATGGAGCTCTCCCTTGTTCGGCTCGAATGGGGTTCTTGATGCTTCTCCTATTCCGGAGGCCGGTAGTCGTTCGCCCCTTTTCATCGAGACAGATCCGATCCAGGCAAGTGGGGGTACGGAGTATCACTTAGGAACCGACCCGAGCGAACCCGCCTGGTTATCGGAATTTGACCCTGAACTTGTCAACAGTCTCCGTGGCTGTGTCAATTTCCTGGAATGAAAATCCAATGGAGGAAGCCGTTACGATATAGATGGAGATATTGCTTGGTTTTTGCTATTTCGTGGCTTTCTAATGGGGAGCTGAAAAATGAACTGACTTGGTATGTTACGGAATCAGACCATGGAACAAGGGCTTACGATGGCCGCCTTTCTGAGATGTGTGTACTGCTAGAAGTGCCAATGGTCATAGGATTCCTTGCTAATATGCTTAGAGCTGGGCGTCTGTATTATGATAGACAGAATTTAGCTGTGTTCGTGTGTCTCTAATTCTAAGTATTCTCGGGACATGTTCGTAAGATCTTCAAACGTGACGACAATTTCCTTGCGTCTATAAGGATTATAGAATACGGGATGGTTAAAAATTCATACCACGGTATGATAATAACCTCGTTCAATCCCTTGGCCCGGAGCGCTATTATATATATGCCTTTGCTAAACCGCTTATACGTAACGATTCCAGAGATTCCAGCGACCCATGGATTCACTACGCGTAGGTCAAGAGCACCTATTTTGGATATATTGGTACTGTACAAATAAATATGAAACTTTAATGCGTAGCGAGAGCGGCAGTGCTGGAATCTTAGGCTGGTAGAGGTCCTGGACCGACCTATCGGATTCCTTTCCTTTGGGTGTTTTATGGCCGTGCCGCTCTTTCACCTAACTAACTTCTACACGCCTCACGATTACCACCTAACGTTTACCACCTAACGTTTACCACCCAACATCCGCCGTCCCTCACCTATAAATCCAGCACATTTCATACCAGATTTCATACCGCATTTCGTACCGCATTTCACACAATCACTCCATACCTCCCATCTATCTTTTAACTCTCTTCCCTTCTACTCTAACCGTATAACTATGGGAGTCTTCGGGTATATCTGACTCAATAATTATTTACTTGATCGTCTATCTTGTTCTGGCATCGACACCAACCAAACTCGTACAGCATTCATTTGCGCATCTTCGGCCGCCTCGAAGTTGGCGTGTTACTGCTTATAACGCCTCGATAGCGCCCCCTCAAAGTGAGTAGATTTATACTATAGATATTGCCTTTTCTATATATACTTACCTAGGTATATATACACGCTTTCATGCGTTCCTATACCTCCTTGAATTTCGGACCCACCTCATCTTGCACATTGGTTTTTTATCTTGGGCAATTGACTCCTTCTGTTCTTCCGGTGTACTCCAACGTGTTAAATCTAGTCCCGATCTTGGTAATTTCGTTACCCGTTATACGATACTAATGCTCTCGGTTATCTGCCAGGGAGGCTGTAGTTATCAACGTACGCGATGGATCCTCTCTCGGGACAAGCGCCACAACTCGAAAACGGGGTTGTAACCGGGGCCCCTTCTTCGCCGCAAGAAACTGAGAGTTGGAGCGACCATTTGCGAGAATACTGGGCGCGCCGGGCTGAAATTGCCAAGAACGGCGGAGATAATTCTTCACCGGAATCTAGTCACGGAGAACTTGCCGACCCCAAGTTCTACGGCTTCACAAGTTTACCATTGGAAATCCGCGAGATGATTTACCAGTATATCGTTGTTAAAGGCACTTTTTTCGTCCCGAATATCTGCGATGGGCCTTTTCAAGCCACATCCTGCTATATCTACGACATGGGCGTCACCAGGGGTTACTACGGAAACACTTACCTGCGCTATCAAGGCGTCCCAGATGACTGGGGCGCCAGCAGGGCGAAGGAGCGTCCTATCGGCTTGTTACTTGGCGTGAACCACATGATCCATCAGGAAGCCATGCGTATTTTCTGTTCCATGAACCGCTTCGTTCTTCCTTATGGCGAGTTCGGGTTCTGTCGGACTCTTTCGAATAGACCTATTCTGACTTCAAACCTTTTACACCTACGCAACGTCAGCTGCCCCTTTGATATGCGGGACTTGGAACATGCGTGTTATCGTGCGAGGTATAACGAAGATAGTAGGCCGGGCGAGAATGACAACCCAAGATATCCAGCAGTCGACCAGGCAACGTTCATGCGGACAGTGCACGACAGAATGAAGAGGAGTTTGCGGTCTACATGGCATGCTAAGCTCTCCTATCTCATGGAGGCAGCTGTCACGACGGTCCAGTTGGATTTTGAGGAATGTTATTGCCCAATGGGATGTTGCCGAATGGTTGGTGATGTGATGGCAGGGTTGGCCGATATCCGCCGTCGGCTAGAAGATCCATATATAATGTCTTACATGAGGGATCCAGATGTCGTCGAAGTGATGGGATGGTACGACGAAGCGGAGGAAACGTTGATCAGAGACTCGGTCAGATTGTCGTTGCCGAGTCTTGGGTCAGATCAAGTTCGGTTTATCGGCAGGTCGAAGAAGCAGGTGAGGGCAGAACGTCGAGCGTCTGGATTACGTTGTTAACGCTCCTGGTACGAGGGAGAGGAGGGAAGGGCTATTCTCTGCCGGTGTTCAACTATTATCGTTGTTACGGGGATTCTACTGATGTAGAAGGGGAAAATCTCGTCTAGAAGAATTGTACAAGATAGAGAGAAATACATCTCTATTTAATCCTGTCTCTGTCTGGAGAAGAAAAAGAGGTCTTAGGTAATGACCAATGCCAACCAGACACTTTGAACAGTCGTGATTCTCTTCTAGCAGTAGACTGGTTGAGGTTACAAAGTCCGCTCAAACGCCAATTCGAAGAAAATAAAATAGCGAGTCTTAGGTGATTTTCATGGGAGACGTGCGCTAAGATATAGTGGGCTATGGCGCATACACCACTATCGCTATAAAGGGTTAGGGGTTAGCTAATTGAAATACGCCGCTTGCCGTCTTCAACTCATGCCCAAAGCGCTACTAAAGCTCATTAACTGCTAGGTACCATACCAACAGTCTGTAGCGATTTGCTACCCCTATCTAGTCCCGTATTTATAACGAGTTATCGGTGCAATCTAGTGGCGTAGGTATATGCGCTGTAACCCCCTGTAACTTTGGCATGCTTCACTTTCAATTGGTTTTGAGTGAAACATAAGTTGGAATATCGGCATTGGTAGCAGTAATAAACATGGATGGTATGTCAACATACGGGGCAAGAATAATAAAAGTAGGTCTTCTGCTAGTCTCTACCACAAGATCAAGGAATGCACCTCGCCTTCTAAGAACTATCTAAGCCACCCTGTTCGTGATTTCTGTCCGCCGTTCTCGTAGCCCATATTTCCACCTTTAAGTCTACCTACCCAGGCGTCGTCCTTCCGTAACCATCGTAGTCCGCATCGCCTCCCCGGTTATATTCGCGGTCGCTTAGCTGGGATCGCAGCCTCCTCCCTAGGAATGAGACTTCCTCACCACGCCCACGTCGTTCCAGGCCTTGCGGACAATAGCCGCGGCGTCTTCGCCGAAGAGCTCCTCGGCCTTCTCGACGGTCACGTCCGCGAATTGGATGAAGGTGCAGCGCGCGGGGATCTGCCCACTCTGCATCGTCTCCCACCAGATCTTGCCGGCTTTCTCCCAACTGTACGAGGTGTTAGTTAGGTCAAGTGGTTCTGTTATAGGGAGGTCTTCGTGAAGGTATGATTTGGGGCTATTTCTAGCGATGGACTGCATGTGCTGGTTGGGGGGCATCAACAGCCCCTTAAAAACACGCTAACTTGGCGTAGGTGCGCACTTACGAGTAGCCACCAAATGCGACGGAAGCGTTGTAGAACGCCTTGTTCGGGATGCCCGAGTAGAGATGGACGCCTCCATTATCCTCGAGAGTCACCCTGTAGTCTTTGAAATGAGCCGGTTGAGGATCTTTGCCCTAATAGTAAGTCAGCATTTGGAACGGTTATATTCGTAACAAAATTGAATTTCCCCGGAAGTGCTTACAAAACGTGGGTCATCGTAAGCAGTCCCGGGGGCTTTCATGCTGCGCAGAGCAACGCCCTTGACGCCGGGCACAAGGCAGTTCTCGCCGATTAGCCAGTCGGCCTTGTCGGCGGTTTCGTTTTCGACTCTCTGCTTGATCATAATACCGAAGACGTCGGATACGTGTTCATTCAAGGCGCCGCTCTGACCCATGTAATCGAGAGGCGAAGTATATTCGGTGACAGCGTGCTAGATAAGAGTTAGTACCTAAAACTTGTCCTGTAAGTGCTATAGGGGGCATACGGTAAGTTCGTGACCAATGACATCTACGCAGCCAGTGAAGTTCGTTAGGAAATCGTGTCCGTCGCCGTACACCATCTGGGCAACCTCGGGATCCCAGAAGGCGTTTTCGTAGTTCTTACCGAAGTGTACAGAGCTTATGACATGCATATTCTTGTTATCGATGGACTTCCAGTTGAATATATCAGCATAAAATGAGAGTACCAGACCGGCGTTGTCGTAGGCCTCGTTGACTGACTCGTCTTTGGTGGCTTTCTGGCCCTCAACGCGGACAACTTTTCCGGGGAGATGAGCCTCGTTGGAGTCGTGGCGGGCGTCATATACTTCGCGGTAGGTCTTCTCGACGGTATCCGAGGCTTTGTCGGTGGTTAGAGTGGCCGCCTGATCCGTCGGCTCAGTACGAAGGCCTTGGGCTTGTTGGTACTTGGCATGGAGGTGCTTGATATGCTCAAGATCACGCCTAGCACAAGCCCTAGTATCGTCGTCAACTTCTTCACAGTCAGCAATATGCTGGAGCATGTGATCCGGCACTATGCTCTGCTGCCGGTGAGAGTTCGCCGTGGCTCTGTTACCGCGAGGCGCGGTGAGAGCTGCGAAACGCTTCTCTCGCTTGCCGACATAACTCTTGTGAAGGGCGAGAGCATTGCGGGCGGACTCGCGAATACGGTCCTCATTATTGCTGCTATCGGCAATAGTGCTGAGAATATAAGGTGGGACAACGTAGCAGACGTGGTGGTTACGGGTAGCCATTTTAGATACCTGGACCAATGATCTTCTAAAATTAGACGTAGGTCGTGGGAGAGCGTGGAATAGGGACATGTAAGTAGGTGGTAGGTAGGGAGGATGGCTAGGGAAAAGAGGATGAATAAATAGACAACTTTAGCAGGTCGTCCGGTATTCTTGAGGTCAGGAGAAAAAGATTGATGGAATAATAGAATACTGTGAAGTTCTCAGGGGTAGAGACGCTAGGATAGGTGGGATTGATGTCGAGTTGCTAGTCAGGGACGTAGTCTAGGAATATTGAATAGAGCAAGGTTTTCTTGGAAGCAGATCACCAAGGCTAGGCTAAGTAGGTAGCTACAGAGATTACACGTCAATCATAAGATATCTATGAGGCAAGGTATGTGGAAGAGCTTGCCTCTGATGCCTTGTTGAAGACTCCAGCTGCCGTAGATATGAGACAAGTATGGAGGCACCTGCATCATAGAGATAAAGGGATCTATGAAAGCACGACTAATAGCACCTTCTAAGATACCAGGGTGGTATATGGCTTACTGATGGCGTTGTGTGTGGGATGTAGATTCCCTACATATCGATTATGCATATTGATAGTGTGTTCCTATTCCCGACGTAGTCGATTGTGAGGGGACTAAGACGGGTTGTGGGCCTAGATAGGGAGTGGTGACTTGGACGATTACTTGCTTCACGATCCATTGTCATTCGCCAGTAACAGGGACAATCGAGAACCAGTATAGAGTCAGCATTAACGATGAAGACAAGATGTTATCGCATAGACACCCGTGGAGACTCGATGCCGTGACCAAGGCGAGCTGAAACTGCCTCGAAATGGCCTCGAAGCGGTCAGGAGCTTCGGGGCAGGCGTGGGGACTTTTCGTCATCTACCATATTTCCGGAACATAGATGAATCAAGGAAATGGCGTTTTATCCATAGATAGGTAAAGTTGCATATTATCGCACCGGAAATTCTTCTGCAACGCCTGTACGCAGCTCGCGCCACGTACGCGTCCAAGCCATCTCGATTCATTTTGGCAAGTGTGACTTGAAGGTATAGTGAAAATATACGTGTATAAATATGAAAATGAGGTTATGCGGGGAGGGTAGCGAGCTGAAGAGCTCAGCTATTGCGCGCATGAAGACTAGATCTCGTGACGGGGGATATCATACATCAACACATGTGTCTAAAAGGCAGAACATGATGTGAGAGGCATGGGCGGAAATCAAGAAACGTGACCACGACACCGAGTTCTGTGTCTTGGAAGATCAGGACAAGAAAGTAGCAAGAAAGTCGAAGCAGAGGCAGAGGCTGGAAACTTGGAAGTGGGAGCATAATGTTAATGCCTTCATGTTAATAGCGTCCTATAGCCTACTGTGCTATAGCTATAGCTCCACTAGGTACCGTACGTTACAGGCTGGGAGGTGCTGTGAGAACAGGGGGTCAGGGCGGGGTGCTGGGAACCCCCAACTAAGTCTAGTGCTGGTAAGTACCGGCTTTAGGGCTATTCATGCGTTATACAAGCACTTACTGGCCTAGGCGGGTACCCAGGTTTTTGTATTATAGCGTGAGCATCGCCGTGGAATTGTTGGAATTGTTGGAATTCCATGTTAATCAACACTCGGGGTCGAGGCGAAAGATGAAATATAATAAAATATAATGAAGTATAATGAAATACAATGAAATGAAACGTCTGTTTATTGACCCCCCCTTCTGGGCTTGGTAAATGCGTGTATGCCGAACTCGTCCACCCGATCAAAGACCTATGCCATACAACCAGGCTGGCTGACTGAGGCGAATCGATGGTCAGCTGGTGTTCTCCTTATCGCGGTTACATTCAAACCCACTCCCAGATTGCACGGCGCATCAATATATTCATATATTCACCGACTCGGCTGACGGACGTGGACACCATGGCCGAATACATGGAAGAGAGTAAGCTTTTGTAGACAAAAGCCCATCTTGGCGCCGGGCCTTTATTACGAATTCAAAAGACTGGGAACCCCCACGGGGGTTTGCTATCGCTGAGCTCGGTCCACGCGTATTCGGCCATACTTGGCGATATCGAACGGCTCGGAATCACCTACGGATATCTGAGTGGGACGACATTTCCTGGCGTTCACTTTCTAGGCCATATCCTGGGGTCGATGCAGTATCCTCAACTTCATGGGTGCGGATGGTCGACGAGATGCTTGATTCGATCGTAGAATGAATAGGGGCTCTCGACATGGACGGTTAGCATATAAGATCGTAGGTGGTAGTGGGACCATCACGTACCAAAGGTGCTGTTAGCATTGCACCTCACCTAAGTACCTTAGGTATGTATGTAGTTGCACTCGTCGTAGTACGTGTTGTCTAATGGGGATAGCTTCATTATTGGCGCGAAGTACGGTACATACATGTACTTCTAGGCACCAATCTCCGTAGATCCTACCTAAAGGTGTATGTACATACCTACCTATCCAAGGTACCAAGAAAGTATAACATGCTGTACCTAATGGGGAATCTGCTACATCGAAAGCAAGAGAAGGTGCAAACACGTAGAGCGGAAAGTAGACCCTCAATGAAAATGGACGAAGGGGCAAGAGCAAACGTGCTCAGTGTAATACAGAAACGGGGGCCGCCTTCTCTAGCAACGTCCCACGTCGTACTCAATTCGCAGATTCGATTCCATCTTTTTCTCAACTACCGCGATACCAACAGCAAATTTTTATGAACCTCAATCTCTCTCCTTGTTCTAAACCAGTACTACTCATATTTCCCGAGGAGATATACCGCGAGTATCGCCATTACCGTCACTCATTTGTCTTTTGTCATATTACCACGCCGCAAAGCTCCCTTTCCCACTTAGACAAGACTTTCGAAAAAAGTTCGAGCGTAATTCGAGTCACAGGAAGATACCGCAATGTATCCCCTCGCCATCCTCATCGTCTACTCGGCCCTCGCGTCGGCCACGACGTACTTCCTCACCATCTTTGCCCCAGACACCGAGATCGACGGGGCGCTGCTGAACGCCGCCGCCCAGGGCTTCTACGCCGGCATCTCGGGACCCGCGACCTACTGTCCCTCGAACTTGCCCGCGTGTCCTGAAGTGCAAGGCACTCTTGTCTACGCCGGTTTGACCGGTATGGCTGTAAGTTGCTCTCCACCCCTTCCAACCGGTTCCTCGTATCCCACCCTTGTTTGAATGCTCCCATGCCCAATTTGTCAGAAACCCAACTAAACGCCAATCTATAGGTCGCGGTCCCAGGAGGCCAAGCCATCTACGTCGCGCATTCGGGACAGGTTGAGTACACGCTAGCGCACTCCGCGAGCGTACCGCCCGGCTCTCAGACCGGGGGCTGGTTCAACAAGACGGTCCTATCGGACTGCGACCCCGTTCGTTACGTGCTCGACTTCCTGCCCACCGACGGCTCTGGTCCCGGCGGCATCATGCTGTGCCCTCAGGTTGAAGAGTGGATGGCTGGCACGGGAGCGAGTTTCCGCCTATATGCCGCCACGGCCGGGTTCAACAAGTCAGGCTGCATTGACGCCATTGGCCTCAACCTAAATCCTGTTTCTGCGAGCGTCGGGTGCTGGCAGTACATTTAAGCCGAACTGAGGGGGGACTTTAAGTCCCGTTTGAGGTCCGTTTGCCGTGGTTGTGGCAGTTCTGGGTTAGTCACTCTGGACACCGATGAACTATGGGGGGAGAGGGGGCGCCTATCACGCGTATTTTTCTGCTTGGTGCCGCATTGATCCATTTACCAGCTTTCTGGGGGCAGATTATTTTACAAGATTTTGCTGAAATAAGATATCGCGAAGTGTTTTATGCCGAGGATTTCAGAATCGAGAGCAGCTTGGCTCCAATGTCGCATGAAAAAAGGGGTAACTTGAGCCAGGAATCATAGGCGCGCGTCTTCTTGCCTTTTAGCTATGGGTATACCGAGGACCTTAGTGCAGACGTACATCGAGCCAAGCAAATGCAATAAAATTCAAATTCGTGAAGTTGTCATTCCCTCATTCCCCTTAATCCAATAACACCTCGACGTCGAACTCGCGATCCGTCCTAAGCTGGTACTGCGGCAACGTCGGCGGTCCGCAGCTCCCGGTGCCCAGGCCGTGATGATACCAATCCAATTTCACAATATAATCGTCCCTCTTCTTTTTCCGCAACTCATACATATGCCCGCACTCGTCTATATCCCGGGTACTAAACGGCGTGACGCTGAAACTCGCGCCCTCGTGCTCCCCGAACCGCGCCCGCAGCAGCCGGTCCGGGAACGCCTCCTCGCCGCCCCAGCGCGTCCGCAGCTCCACCCACCGCACGTCGGTCCGGTTGCCCCCGTCCTGCGGCACCTCGTACTGCTGGAACATGGCGTCCGCCGCCCGCCCCCACGTGTTGATCTGCTGCGCCCGCTTCTTGTCCCTGTACGACTCCCCCGGGCCCCGCCCGAACCACTCCACGATGCGCAGGTCGCGCAGCCCGAAGGACAGCCCGAAACGCGCGAACGTGCAGGGGAGGAGCCGGCCCGCCGGGCGCGCTTGGATCCGGATGCTGAGGTGCGACGAGGTCACCGTGTACGTGGTCGTCGTCTCGACCGCCCAGGCGAGCACGGGCGGGGCGACGCGCCCCGTCACGACGATCACGACGCCCGCGTCCGTCTCGGTGATGCGCGTTTGCGAGAAGTGGTGCCGCGTCTGGTGCACGCGGCGCTCGATCCATTCCTTGCCGTGGGGCCCGCCGCGGTCGTTGTCCGTGAGCGCGCGGTAGAAGTCGAGCGTCATCGGGACGGTGATGAGGTTGTGGTTGGGGCTCGACGTGTGCGTTAGCGATGACAAGGTGCCGGCGCCGGTGTCGAAGCCGAACGTCGTGCCCGAGGAGAGCGTTACGTAGAGCATGCCGTCTTTGCGATCGACTTGCGGACGGCCTGGTGCGGAGAGCGTTTTGAGGAAGGAAAGGGTTTGCGGTCCGGAGAGCGGGAGTTCGCCTCGGGCTACGACTCGTCCGGGGGATACCCATCTGCTCCCGTCGCGCGCTATGAAATCTAGCTGAAGCCACGTGTTTGCGGATAGAGTCATGGGTATCCCGCCTAGGAACAACGTCGCTTTAGCATGGGGTTTAATCCCTGCCGGGATAATGATTTCCTTTCCGATCACCTGCTGCCGATCGGAGACGAGCCCCCAGTAACACCTGAGATGGTCCAGGGTTAGAATATCGTAGCGATTTACGATCGTCACCTCGTTGCCGTTGGCGCCGAGGACTTGGACCGGCTCGATGGCCTT
This sequence comes from Pyrenopolyporus hunteri, assembly GCA_902806595.1. NCBI lineage: Eukaryota > Fungi > Ascomycota > Sordariomycetes > Xylariales > Hypoxylaceae > Pyrenopolyporus > Pyrenopolyporus hunteri. The sequence goes on along the minus strand of CADCXC010000011.1, from coordinate 2,060,365 downwards.
GCTGTATTCGGTGAGTCCCGGGCCGGGGAAGTGCATCGAGTTGCAAAGCCCGTCCATGACAAAACTCCCGTCGTTGGGCTCGTCCGGCTGGAAGTCCCCGCCGTATCCAAAGTACTCCTCTCCGTCTTTGGTTTTGGTTAAGAGGCCCTACGCGACGCGACGGCTTATCAGCTCCGACTAATATATTATCGTAAATCGTCATGAACTTACGTGGTTCGCCCATTCCCATACGAAGCCGCCCATTAGTCGTGGGTACTTGTAGAATGCCTCTATATACTCCTGTATGGCTCCCGGGCCATTACCCACTAGTAAGAAATATTAGCAAATTCCCCTTAAAAATTTAAGGGATTTGAGCGTGTCTTGGGAACATGAACCCTTCGTTCACGGAGTACTCATGCCCATAGAAAGGTAGAAACAAAGGTAGGATTTTCTGAATGTTACGTACTAGCATGAGCAAACTCGCACATGACGAAGGGCTTTTTCCAGTCCTTCTCTTCTGCGTACTTGATCATCTCGTCGACAGGTGTGTACATCCGACTGAAAATATCCGCAGTCCGCGCATCTTGGTCGCCTTCGTAGTGGATGAGACGTGTACTATCTATCTTTTTGATAGCGTCGTACATGGCCTGGTGGTTTCTGCCGTAGAATGCCTCGTTGCCGAGAGACCACATGATGATGCACGGGTGGTTCTTGTCCCGCATCACCATCTGCACCGCGCGATCCACGTAGGCTTCTTCCCATTCGGGGTTATCAGAGGCGTAGCTTGCTGGGTCGCCGCCAACTTCGCCAAAGCCGTGGCACTCGAGGTCGGCTTCGTCGAGCACCCAAAATCCCATCTCATCGGCAAGGTCGTATAGTTTATAGTCATTTATATAGTGGGACGTGCGAATGGCGTTGATATTGCACGCCTTCATGAGTTGGAGATCATACCGAAGGTCAGCGAGCGGAACTGTCCTCCCCGACTTTGAGTTATGCTCATGGCGATTAACTCCGCGAATCTTAATCGGGTTCCCATTGACACAGAAGGCCCCATCGATTAATTCCGTTTTACGGAACCCGATCTTCTGAGCGACGTATACAGAGCCGACTGACAGTACAAGGGTGTAGAGGTAAGGGGTCTCTGCCGTCCATTTCTCAGGATTCTCGACCCGGTACTTGTGCTCAAATGATTGGGCTTGTGATGTATGCGAGCTGGAGATGATCGTCTCGCCTTCGTGGTCGAGTAGCTTAGATGTGACGGTCTCGCCAGCTTTGTTTAATTTTACATCGATCGTGAGCCATGCATCCTGGTAGTCATCGTCTAGAATTGTCTGAACGTGAAAGTCCTCAAAATGGGCCGAGGTGAATGAGTGTAGCCAGACATCTCTGAAGATGCCGCTAAGCCACCATTGGTCCTTGGGGGGAAGTCAGATTATAGAGATAAGAGGTGATGCTTTATGAATGCTCAACGTACCTGGTCCTCGATGTAGCTCCCGTCACACCGTTGGTAGACCTCAACGCAGAGAGTATTTTCGGAATCCAGTTCAATAAGTGCCGATATGTCGAACTCGCTCGGGTTCCTCGAACCTTGTGAATAACCAACTACTTTCTCATTCAACCAAACAGTAAACGCTGCGTCGACGCCCTCGAATCGTAGCCGCCAGTGGTCGCCATCTTTAAGCTTATCCGGTACTGTGAAACGTGTGATATAGCGCCCGCATTCGTTGTCGTCATATGGGACGTGAGGGGGGTTCACCGGAAAGGGATAGTTGACATTGGTATATTGTGGCCCTTTACCAAAGCCTTGGAGTTGCCACATGCCCGGCACCTTGATGAGCTTCCATTCCGAATGATCAAAGTCAGACTTATAGAAGTTTCGGGAGCCCTTAAAGGGCCCGGGTGACAACTCAAATCCCCAGGTGCCGGAGAGTAGAGCGGCTCTAGAGCGACTCACGTCACCGGTAAGGGCATCGTCCTCGGTACCATAAAGGTGGAAATGACTCCGAGGCGGGAGGGTGTTTCTGTGAATAACTTTGAGATTACTCCAGTCGGGGATATCCTCTGGTTGGACCTCTGTTTTGCTCGTTGGAAGTTGATCAAGAGCCGATGAAGCGCTAGCTGAGGGTTCCGGACCCAAACTAAGCTTAGGACTGCCGACATGCAAGTTCATGTGTATGTTTGCGTCTCCGCGGATCACCAAGCCCATTTTGTCAGAGGAGGGAGAGCCCTCCAACGTATTATGGAAAGACATAATAGGGAGTATATCAAAACTAGAAAACTAGGAATGCGGGTTTGATACTTGTATAGACCAAACCCGGTAAAGCTTCCACTATTCTGGAGTCCCTTTCATGAAGCTGTTGCTGTTTGGCGGGATTCAGAAAAGGTACCTAGGTAAGGGGGTGGATATTAGGAGCTGCTAAAGCAATCAACTCTTTGGTCATGAATAACGAGTGGAAGGATGATATTGCTTTGATGCTAAGGTATTAGCTACCTAGGTAGGTAACTAACTCAACCTAGAATGAAAATAATAGAATGGACTAACATAGCTGAAGTTGTCCTGGAAAGAGTTGAAAACTGTGTAAGGGAAGTGCGGAGGCCCCCGCCTGAAATTGGGGTGACGTACCCCTGTGGTTCTCTTGTAAACCCCCTGTAACTCACTATAATTCGTTGCCTACGCGCTCGGACTGTCCCGCGCTGATGCGGGGGGATACGATTGAATTTGGGGGTTGGAGATCTCGCGCGGAGACAAGAGTCTCGATGTATCGGCCTTCAATACGGGATCTTCTCGTGATCACGAAGCATATTATAAAAGATGCATATATACCTAATTACGCTCACATTCTTGCAAGCCACGTAAAGAAGCATCCAAGTCTGTCTCAAGATCATTTATCATTATTTCTTAATGCATGTTTTATTGGATTATGCAGTTTCTCCAGGAGATGATTATTTAATACCTGGGCCCTTCTACTCTACGACTCTACGGTTTTGTGAATATGGTTAGACAATCACCCGTGAGGACTGACTGTATCTTTCACCAATTACGCCATTGAACCACCAGAGAACGCCGTTGGCCAACTGGAGTATTTTCGACTATAGGATCGTTCCAAATCTTCCTGGTGTTAGCTAACCTTCCAACCTTCGATGGTCGAGCAGGGCGGATGGCGTATACTTACCCGAAAGTCTTCTTGATGCTCCTCACGTAGTATTCTTCCCAGTTACGCTTGGTTACCTCTTCTTGGCCCACAGGAACGCCGGTCCAGGTCACCCTCATCACAGTCACGCTGTCCACGTCGTTCTGGTCAAATTCAATCACCTGCCTTGAGTAATGGCCCTCCGGCCACTGGTTCAACCGCCAAGTCTGGACGATCTTGGTTGGCTCCTCTAGTTCTTCGAATTCGCCGGATACATTGCCGCCGAACAGCTCGAACTTACCACCCTTTTTGGCTCCGTCGAATCTCTTCGGCGGGGCACGGGTGAAGGCAGCTAGTCGTTGCGGGTCAGTGAACGTCTGGTACATCTCGGCGGCGGTGGTTCGGAACTCTTCCTGGTCTGTCACCGTCGTCGTGTTGACGACACTACCGCTGTTTTTCTGAGTGCCGGTGCTGGTTTCGGGTTTGGGTGCGGCGCCCGTGGGAGCGTGGTACTTTGGCGTGCTGAACCCGCTCGAGGGATTCGAGCCGGCCGCGTGTTGGATATCCTTGCCATGTTCGGCGATCAGAGCGGGAGTGAGCTTCGAGAATTCCTTCCGTAGCTGCGGTGTAATCTTAGATCGAACTAGGTCTTTGACCGGCTGCTTTTCCTGCGAATCCGAGTAGATATCTATGTCGAACTTTTGGAGCTTTGTTAGCACTGGGAAGGGCTGTCGAGCTGTAACAGAGGGATACCTACGACAAAGTCATCCTCTTCGGTATCGTGAGCGACCTCGGGTATGGTGATCGTACCCGACACGTCCTCCTCTCCTGGTGCAGTTCCTGGTGCATGTTAGACATTTTTGTTATCGAGGCAATAACAATAGGAATAGCAATAGGAAAAGCATAAACCTACCAGAGTATTCTAATACGAGTTTCACGTCGTAGATAGTAATTACCTTGCCCTTTCGTTGGCTCACGTCAACATCCCCGTCCATGCTGACAACCTTGCTAATCTTGGCGGTGACCTCTCCATCTTCGGCCGAGATCTTGGTCAGATTCTCTTCGAACCATTGCCTAGTCCATTCACCGGCATTCTTGCTGACCCAATGCCAGTTGTTTGGGTTGTGGAGAACCATGGTGGAATGAGGAGGAGAAGGAGGATGATTCGTACGAGATCCGGATTTGGTAGTAAAGCTAGAGGAACACAATCGTTGTTAGCAATTGCAGGCTTCTGTATGTATAGATAGCCGGCACAGGTGTTGATTTCAAAACAGGGCGATGTTGTGCGGTGTTCAGATATCAGTCTCAAGGACTACAGCTATTGGTCATCAAAGAAAGGGAGTACAAGTCGCTCTATGACTGGTGCCAGCTGGTGTATCATCAGAGTATCCGCAAACGGGGAGAAGGGGAGGGTAGAAATAGCGGGATGGGAGAGGCTTACCGATGACAGATGGACGGATAAGTTGACTACGGAATCAATATGTAAGCATAGTTACATGTGGGTAAGAAGTAAGAAGTAAGAAGTAAGTAAGTAGCTAGACGAATCGAAGAGAAGAAAACATCGGGCATTGAGTTGGCACGAGGCCGACGAGAAGAGGGAGAGGGAAAGAGAGTTGTGACTTGTTCGACAGGAACAGGAAAATGCGGCGGAAAGCTCTAGAATTTCGACGAAGCTTTTTTTTTTTTTTTTTAACTTCTTCTTGTTCTGGTTGAGGATAGGTCAGGTACCTAGGTACCATTTGAGCAGAGATTCCACTTTACAATCGACGTCTCCTCCAATGGGAGGAATGGAAGGGCTTACACTCCGGCGAAACATCGGACCGATGACTTGTGGAACGGGCATTCCTAGGCTTTTTCTTATGTCAGCATACCTAGTAGCGGGAACTCTCAGCGAGTCAGCCCCACAACTCAATCCCAGGCTGCTTGCTTGCTGACCTGACCTTGGCCGACCTTCACTGGGTCTTGCCTGATTCAACCAATTTCAGCTTCGATGTTCTAAAGCCTTACTTAGAACCTACAATACCTACAAAATCGCTTACGACTCTTTGACGTTCATATTATACCCGGGCGCCTCCTACCTATGATTACTCTTATATGATATACTACTGGTACGTCTCCTAGTCCAATTACTTACTATACGAAATGCAGAGGCTGCCCTTATGGCCTGAAATGCGAAAGACAATCCTATTCTGAAATATCGCAGCGGCACGAACAGGTTCTACTCAACCGTCCGGCCCACCATACGACCTCATTTACCTACCTAGGTACCTATATGAACGGCTACCAATGATCGTCTCTTCCCGGTCCCAGATGTTACCTAACTCCCGGTTTCTATTCTGCTGTCGAGCCTTCTGCATGTTCGAGCAATTGTCCATTCCTTCGACCTGGTCGCGAGGGCCTGGTGTGGCCCATTCTAACCCGATAGCTCTATATAAACCTGAAGTTACATCTAGACCCTTAATTTGCGTGCGTCACGTTGCTATCTTACACAGCTTATAGTCTTCAACAGTATATTTTTATCCTTATCGACTATCTCATCCACCTCCTATTATAGAAGGTCTAGAATACGGCCCCGTCGTAGTTAGAAGACTATGCACTCCTGGGGCTCAGACCCGGAGCTGTCTCGACCCGTTTGGAAGATATCGAATCGGGTAAGAGAACTAGTCCATTTCTAAGACTTTCTCGAGCAAGACATGTCACGACAGTCACAAGTCGCACCCGAATCTTATTTACCGATAACACCGATAGCTTACGCTTACCCACGACGATACTACGATGAAAATATGCAATTAGATAAGTGATGGTTCCTCACCTCACGGGACTGGAAGTGCCAAGTAGCTCCTTTCTATACAAGCGGCTCGGCTGCAGGAGAATCTGCACATATCCAGAGCCTCTTAAATTTTTGTCATATCATATTACCTCGTTAAGGCTCTTACTCAGACGCATACGTATTTACATCGCCATGTCTCGTTCGTGCACGTCTCCGACCGGTCGATGAGAGGGTGTGTCGCCCTGCAGCGGAAATCAGATTTCGCGGACGATCAATGCATTCCCGAGTCGGTGTGTTGAATAACCCGCTACACCTACCTAGAATTATATAGGTAGGTATGTATCGGGTGTGATGTACTTACAAACCCCATAGAACAGTTCGTTCGTATACCTGCCTCCGTAGTATGTATAGGTGGTGAAGGCCAACATAGAAGTACCTATCATGAAGTTTCCCCGCTCATGCAGGCCGAGATCCAACACAAAGGATAGGCCAATTACCATCATCGTGGAGTGGAGACTTCTGTGAGAGATGCAACTCTTAAGCGCCCGCAAGGCCAGAACCACGAGGAAGAATAAAGAGTTGTCCAATGAGGGGCGGCCGAGGTCCCGGATTTTCTAAATATAGAGGGAGCCGGCCTTCACATTGGGCCAATAGTCGGCCGTTATTTTCTGTATACCGAATTCTCAGTACCGGCCCCCTTATCCCAAATTGGTCAGCCCACAAGGGGCCACCGTTCAGCACCCCCCTCGATGCTTTGCAGTTTCTTACCACCCTTCTCATTCGTCCGTCCGGCTGCATCTTGATTAAAAGCACACTCTGTGATGCAGATGGGGCCATTAGCATGCAAGCATAGGAGGACCAACTTAAGACTACCTAACCAAGTCAAGCTCATCCTCGGGCCACGATGAACTGCATACATACCTAGGTAGGTATATATGAATTAGGTATTGTATTGTACATACTTGCATTATAGAGGCTAACGGGCTTCCAATAGTTATCCACACTCCGGAACTCGTGCGCTACTTTCTCGTCTGCGGTTTGGGTTGGGATTATACATGATCTTCGCGATCTACTAAGAACCTCTCCCGAGACTAAAGGGGAAAGCGTAAGATAATGCGTCCCTAGTATGGCGTGAAAGCGGATAAGATCACACCTGTCGCTCGGAACTTATCTGCCCATCAGCCGTTTACCAGTTGATGAGCCTGTGTAGCCTATGTAGGCGTTCAGGGATCTGCCAAGAGACACCCCATCCCCCACGTCTCAGGCCAGGGGATCTATGTAGGATCATCGCCCTATCCAGTCTCTCCGTCAGTTTTTATCTTTTACACCCTCTTCTCCCGCATCGCACAGCATCTTTTCAGCCGCGCCTCTGCCAAATCCGTCGGCCTTTTTTAGATCGCTTTGCCCTCTTGTACGATACACGGGATATCGGGTCATGGGAGTAATTGGCGACGAGAGAGTATCCCATTCCCTCGGCTGAAGGACGAGAGGCAAAAGATAAACGCCACGGACATCGAGTGCCAGTTGACTTGGGATATATAAGCGCGAAACATCACTAAATTAGCATCCTCGCTCGCGCCAGCACATATCCTTGGATTCCCTGCCGTCGCCCTAACCGCGCGCCTCCATTGACACGGCTACGGCCGTTGTAAGCGATGATGACCAGTCCGCGTGATAGTACAACCTCTCGACTTCGCCAGGCGCTCAATCCGCTGCGGACGACGGCCCTTGGAGGTTATCACAATCAACTAAACACGCCGCACTCGGCCATATCAATTACTCCATCACATAACTTCACTGGACTCCATACGCCAGCCAGCTCAATACAACCCTACAATCCCCAGGAATGGGCGCCTTCGCCCGCGGTCGGCCCTGAGCGAACGCATCAATTCCAACAAGGTAAGCCGCTTATACGACGGTGATTCACGTTGTTACTCGGTGCGAGTAAGCTGATGATGTGAAAAAGCGACCGTCCCGGCGCCGCCTCCGCCTTATTCCCCTCCTCGGAGCCAAAGACCGACTAGTACGGTCTATGAGACGCCGCCAGCAAATATTTCTGCAGCGCGGGTTCCTGCTTCAAATATTCATCGGCCTTCACCAGATCCACCGAGTAATCAGAGCTTTCCCCCACCGCCGGGCGCTGGTGGACGTGGGAGCTCTCGCGAGAGGCGTTTCGGCCTATCGTCATTAACTAGGCGAAGAGACCGGGGCACGCCCGAATCCGTATCTCCCCCCGATCCTCACCCTCCCACTTCTTCATTATCTAGACCACAGGCACTTGCGATCCAAGTCCCAAATGCCCCTAATGTGACGGAAATCAATCCGGTTATACCCCCTAACTCTCGCAGAGCAGCGTCAGCCAGCGCGATTGAGACTCCGACCTCAGCTCGGTCTAGATCGGCATCGCAGACAAGATGGGAGCCCGGTATGCCTCTACCTCCTCCGCCGCCCGGGCCCCCTCCTTCTCAATCCAGATCCCAGAGTCTCAACAGGACTAGCGATCCTATAGTCTCCCCTCCTACGAGGAGACCGCCTCCCGAGGGGGTAACTGCTCTTGGCCCTGTTCCCCCAACCCCCGCCGACTGGGTGAGCGACGAGCAACAGGGGCGTGGTAAATCCCCCAATCAAACTGGCCTTACCATCGACACCGCTGTGGCCTCTGCATCTAGCCCACCTGCTCCCCCCGAGTCGGGATCCGCATCGAGTTCTACTAGCACTGGATTGAACAGGACGGGCGCGGTCCGGGGGGAGAAGTCCCTACGCGAGAGGCGGACTGAGAGCCGAACACGCCACAGGCCAGAGGATGAGATTCAGCCTTTATCCGACATTGTTATTCCTCCTGGGTCAGGTTTATGTCGCAGATTATCCGTTCATAAGGGGACTCCTCGAAGCGGCGGTAGATCAATCGCCGATGTGCCAAGATCCGGTGACGACATGAATATGGATTCGAAGAACCCGACGCCTCGTCCGTCCGCCGGATTACACCCGGAAACACCGACGCCGCCGTTTTCTCCTCGACCGCAGAAGGGCTATCCGGTCGTGGAACCTACTCACCCTATAGCACCGAAAGCTCTTCCTACGCCGCCCCCTCAGAGCCGATCAGCCTCCAGCTCATCTCAGGCGCGGCCTGAGGCACAGAATTTAACGAATAACATTTCGTCCACTAATACTCCCATCTATCCCACCACCAAGCAAGCCGTTATTAGCCAGACGGCCGAGGAGTTCTGTCGTGGCAGTATTGAGCGTTTCCAAGCCTTCGCCAACCAGGAAGCGGTTGCAGAGTCAGATGCCGAGCGAGTTAAGCTATTTGCCGACTTCATAGTCAACGAGTCGAGACTTCGCCGTGAGAGGTACTCATCGGCGATTGGGGCAATGGGGTCCGAGATTTTCGATCTAACGCGAGACTTATTTCGCCCGATGAAAGCGCGGCGTGACTCGACAGACTTGCAGTCCGGCGAATGGACACCGCAAATTTCCGAACCGAGATCACAAAGGAACTCCTTAAATTCTGTCTATCGTGAACAAGCGCAATCGCACTCTGCGCCGGCCTCCGCGAATCTGCCAACTTCTTCCTCACCGGTTAACGCGCCAGCGAATGCGAATTGGAACTCGCAATATATGCCGTCGTTATCACCGATTCTCAGTATGAGCGTCAGCGAAAATGTAGACGAATCGAGTTCCCGGGGCCGCCCGGCAAGTCGATGGTGGGAAACAGAATCCGGGGGCGAGTCGAACCGAATAGAGAGGACGAAGCGCGAGTCTAAGTATATGGGGGTGCCCAAGGAGGCACGAGAGGCCCTGCAATGGGGAGATACGCCGGATAGCATGAATAGCCATGCAGGGCCCAGCACAAACTACTCGGAGAACGAGTACCCCCCTGAAAAAATGGGATGGCACGAGTCGAACGAAGCGAACACACCTAAACCATTTCGAAACTCTCTTTTATCTATAAATTCGTCTGCGCCGAATACCCCATGTCCATCTCACCTTGACGTATCGCGCTTAGTAACATTACCGCCACCTTATCCGCGTCATCATCCCGCGGTTAACAACAACCACCCCGAGTTAGCGTCCACCCGCACCCTTGTACGGGCCCTGAGTGATATGCGAGAGGTTCAGGCGACGAAGGAGCGATTCAAGAACGATAGCCAGAGAGTCCGTGACGAAGCAGCACAGGCGGCCTTGCTGAGGCAAAAGTCGCTCCGGGCCAACCTACACCAAGAAATCAGTGCGGGCAACATGTCCTACGCCGAAGCGGCCGCCATCGAAGCTGATACGCAAGCGTCAGAAACCGCCAAGGCCAAGGAGACGGAAAAGCAGGAGTTCGACCGATTCCAAAACGCGGTGGTCATGCCGCTGAACGAGCTGCTCATGGGCCGCATTGCGCAGGCGACCTCCCTCTTCGACGAGCTACGCTCGCGGCTCTTCGTTGAGACCCAGGCGCCCGACCCCAACATGCCGCAGGAGGAGGGCGACGAGCAGCCGGAGCTGCTGGAAAAGCTAACGCTGCTCAAGTGGATCTTCGAGGCGCGGGAGCTGCTGCACCGGGAGATCTACGACCTGCTCAGCGACCGCAACGACCGGTATAAGGAGATGGTGATCACGCCGTACCGGCTGTCGGGCAACGAAGAGAAGCTGCAGACGGCGGAGGCCTTCTTCGTGGACGACGCGCGCAAGCGGCGGCGGGCGTTCGCGGCCGAGGTGCTCCAGCGCACGTGCGAGTTCCGCGACGTCGTCGAGGAGAACGTCACCCGCGGCGTCGACATGCAGCTCAACGCCTTCTGGGACCTGGCCCCTCCCTTGCGCCGCCTGCTCGACAAGATCCCCGCCTCGGTCGACGGCCACTTCCGCATCCAGATCCCCCCCGCCGAGTTCGACGAGAACCCCAGCTACCACCACCACCCGCTCCAATATCTCTTCAGCCTCCTGCTGCACGCCGAGAAGAGCACCTACCAGTTCATCGAGTCCCAGACCAACCTCCTGTGCCTGCTCCACGAGGTCAAGGAGGCGGTGACGGGGGCGCGGGCGCGGGTCGGCGAGGCCGAGGGGCGGGATCCGCGAGCTATCGAGGAGGAGCGGGCTGCGGAGCAGACGAGGCTTACGGACGATCTGAAGGAAAAGGTACGCCTTGTGCAGGAGCAGTGGGAGAGCGCGCTGGGCGAGGCCATGACGGGCGTCAAGGAGCGCGTCGGCGAGTGGCTCCTGTCTACGGGTGGATGGGACGAGAGCCTCGAGGACGGCGGGGTTGGCGGGGACTGAGCCCTTCCATTCCACTGCATTCTTCGGAAACTATTTACGCCTCGAAAAATACGAAGGGAAAAAAACATGAAAGTAGAAAATATGAAGACAAAAGGCCAGGCCTAGTGCTGGCCATTACGGTAAGGCATGTGTGGTTATGTGTGGTTAATTGCCCCCCGAATACCTACTTACGCCCGCACCCGCATGCTACTTGTGTGAGATACCCCTATTAGCTAATGGCGGATATGATGATTTTTATGACAAACATCTCATGTATATAGTGCATAATCTTCTCGGCCCTATCGACCACCTATAGGTTCGAGATCGATGGGACCTACAGAGAATATCTTTAGATACTGCGCGATTCAGCAGCTCGGCTTTCATAAATGAAAATACCTCTTTTTATCCCCCGAGCACCTTTTTTTTATGCATCTCGTACTGTGGGAAGTGTTTGTGGCAAGGTGCTTACGTGCTGCTCTTCATTCGCTTGGAAAAGGGTTGCGGGAGTCGAGAGCCCCTGAAATAGGGGATCGGGCATAAGCGACTCTTGCTAGTTCATGTTTTTAGATGTTTCAAAAAGCTCACATGGCTACTCGGGTTAATAATGCTGCACATGTTTGTGAGAGCTAGTTACCTGACAGGACAGGTATTACACCGCCTTCGCAATGCATCTTGCCTCCGGGAGCTCGTAATGTGCATGTACAGCCAGGTAGCGAGTTACGGTGATTGGCCTTCGTCCAGCCTGTGGGGTCGAGAGAAAATACGCCCCATAGTGTCGTTCTCCATTGGGAACCTGATAGGAGAATCAATATTATATACCTACCTAGATATCATCTAGGTGGAAGTGCGTCATGGCACCTAGTTTCTTGGATCGAATTCTGAGCTGGCAGAGGCCTCTCTAGACAAACTACGAATCTCCTATCTCGCATCGCCTACCTAGAGTACATTGTTACTGACTCACTGGACTAGATAATGCCTATGTTTCTCTAGTCTAGTTACCTTTCTCTCCTTATAAAAAGGTAGGCGCCTATCTATAATGTCCCGCCCTCTATCTCTTTCTCTACTCTCAACTCATCGTCTTGCAACTTACCATCTTGCAACCCAGTATCACACTCTATCAGCACAACTCAAAATTTTCAAAATGAATTTCACTCATTACGCGAATACCGCCCGGGAATTCCTTCAACTCCCACGCAAGTCCCCCTACCTAGGCCCTAGATGACTGGTTTAAAGCTAACACCGTCGTATTAGCGGTCCAGCAGGCAATTGGTGCCTGGACGGTCGCATTCACGATCCCCTTCACCTTGGGGACATGGCTTGGGTTTGGCCCAGCTGGCATAGTGGCAGGTAAGTCTCAACTCTTCGCTTGTCCCTTATTTCCTCTTCACCCCAGCCACCCACCAGACCTCCCGCTAATATGAACTAAGGCTCGTACGCTGCTGCTTTTCAGTCAGCAATATACGGCGCTGCCACTCCCGCGGGGGGCATATTCGCTAGCTTGACGAGCCTAGGCATGCTGGGACAACTGAGCACGGCACTCGCAGGCGTTTCAGCCATCTTTGCAACGGTTACGGCGTCCATCGCCTATTACTTTGGGCGTGGTTGACGAAAACGATAACGCATCTATAAGAGATGGGCACTCTGCGCTTTATTACTTTACTAAGATGGATATTTGCTGGCTGGGGGCAAGGAACGGTTATGGGGGAGTGAAACGGGTAGTACATCTGACAACATCAAGAGCTACACCTCTGCTTAGCTAGGTACCTATGTCATCTACACAGCTGACAGCCGCATACACTAAACCGTGAAAATTACAAGCTGAAATATTCGGAGACCTTCGTGAAGTCTATTTAGATAGAATATGAAACGAGCACTTTATTGATCGTATACTCTTAATTTTAACATCTCTTCTATTAGAAAAGTCCCGTTCCTTAGTCCATTACAATCTAGATTTTACTCCCGCTGGACGCAATAGGCCTTACTTACTTACCTGTCTGGTACCTAATCCATATACTTATTTCTATCTAGCCTTTTTCCACGGGAAGAATATTTCGGGGGCGTTCAGATGGGTTGATCATTCCAGGCGGGAGTTGCGTGGGGGGATGGGTTGTAGACTCAACTGCTCCAAGAACCACCCACCGATATTCTGAACCTGGACCTAAAACTGCTTCGGATTTGGGGTTTGAAGGGTAGATTCATAAGGGAATGGTCATGGTCAACACGTTCTTATTCGTTCCTGTAATGGTCGGCCCTTTCGAGGTAGCCTAACCTTAGGCTATCGGATTGGTTCCGGGCAGCAAATACAGGTCTACAAGAAGCTGAAGGACGCTGAGGAGAGGGGAGACGGTTGGGTTAAATCGGTCTGAAAGAGATGCCTATAACTTTACACATACCTTGGTACCTAAGCAGGTAACTTCTTCGCCAGCCCCGAATCTAGTCCCCCGAAATTCCGAAACCCACGATAAAAGGCCAGAGCCTTGGTGTTGGGTTAAAAGAGAACCAACACATAATTCATCATGTCCCACGTACCTTACCCAGGTACACCAAGAGTTTGATGAGCCGGATCGGGTCGTTCGCGCCGTCGGGAAAGCTTTCGTTCAACTTCGTAATCTGTTAGAGGCGCCGCTTTTAGGTTGCTAAGTGCGCCCAGCCTTCCACATATCATACGCCGAAAGTTTGCCGATAGGTGCCGGGTTTGTGGAAAATAGGTCGGGATGGGATAACATGAACTCCTCCAACTCCTTCATCCTTTTCGCCGCCGTTTCTTTTCGATATGCCTCGTGCTCCGTATCGTCCTTGTCCTCGGTCACAATCTCCTGAAAGAACTCTACCTCTCCGATGACGTGTGAGAAGGCGCCTACGTTGGACTCCGGCTCAGGCTCGGTGACCGCGTCTAGGACGATTGTCATTATCGCGGAGGGCGCCGTGCTGTCAGCCAGCTCGGTCACTTCCCACACTGAGCGGCGGGTTAACAGGTCCGAGACCACCTGCAAGTCCTCAAGCTTCATCTTTGCCTGGGTGATGCGCAGTACCTCTTGGGAGACTTTGGCCCGCCCGTCGACTTCGACAAATTGTGAGTTATTGTAGTGGCCCGCGAGCCGCAACTTGGCGTTCCACTGCGCCTTGTCTTTTCCGTTGGCGATTACCGGGGCGGGATCTGTGGGATTGAGTGGTAGAGTATCCATGTAACGTCGGCGGACCCATAGGCCCAACTTGCTAAGATGGCCATCCTCTGTGTCGTAATACGTGTCGCGAATGAGTTGCCCTGGGTGGCCGACTGTGTAGAATGGGGGTTTTTCTCGGCGGCTGGGAGGCTGGTGATGGTTCGATTGGGGTATTTTTCGAACGTAACTCGCGAGGAGAGTCGTGAACTTGGGTCCCGGGTTGAATTTGCGCTCGACCTCGACGTTCGATACGATGCGCCTGAGTGCAGATGCGGCAACCTTCGACGCCATCTGATGTTTCTGTGACTGGCAGATACGTAGATTTTTCTTTTTATGAAAAAAAAAAAAAGAGGGAAAGGTAGAAGGTCTTTTCTTTTCTTCTTTGTCCTTTGGCGTGGAGGCGTGCTGAAGGCGTGTAGAGTAATATGTATAAGTTGTTTGATGGCTGAAAAAAATTGAAGCAGGAATCAAACAAAAATCGGAAGACCCCCACGGTATCGAACGAATATATGATACTTGATTGGCTCGATTATCATCCCAGTGTATTGATCAGTTGTATAACCACACCGCACATCTTGAGAACCGCGCAATCGCTCCAATGGACCAAGCTGAGATTGAGGGTGCTTCTTCCGGGGGCGTCTACCTCCTCTAGTGGACGCCTAGGTAGTACCATCCCGCAGAAGGGTTTCGACAAACATTTAGGTCGGTACCCTAGTGCTGTAAATCGAAGCACATTGAAAGCCTTCGATAGAGATGTCTGGTAAGAGACTGGATTCTTTGTCATTTAAAAGGAAGAAAAAGAACAGGTACACGCAGGTAGGTATGTACCAGGTACCTTGGGTACCTAATAGTCGACAGGTAGGTGCTCCTCTGCGCAGTCCCGCGCGCTATTAACTAGGTACCTATGCTGGAAATATCCACTATCTCTGGGATCTTTGGGGTTCTTGCTCTTCCTGACGGGAGCTCCACAGTTACCCGCTATGGAGTTACTCAATCTAGCTTAATCCAATCTTAATTTAGCGTGTTGGGTACCTGGCATAATGGAACCCTTTGTAGCCTAATCGACTCACTGGCCACGCCCTTACACTAAGGTGCTGGGCTACCTAAGCGCCTAATTAGCTCGCTAAGCAATACGCCAACGCCACTGTTTATAGACTTCCACAGCCCCAAGGCCCACAATCGTCGTTAGCACCACCGCCACCACCACCACCACCACAACAACAACAACGACGACAATAACAACAACAAACTGCCACCATCACAACTTATCACCACCGTCTCCCCGCCGCCCCGCCGCCCCGCCAGCAGCCCACCACTCCACTACCTACCTACCTAGGTAGGTAACCTAAGTCCACTCGCTCGCTCACCAGTCCAGCAACTTCTGATCCACGGACCCGCAGCCACCCTCCACGTCCCCATCCCCAAGAACGTCCTTCGTCCACTCGTATATCCCCTTGCGTCGGTTGAATGCTTCCTGGTCCCAGCGAACCTCGCTCAGCGCTTTCTGCACCCCCACCTCCAGGATCGATCGCGACTGTTTCTCCACCCCGCTGCCCTTGTCCAAGAAACAGAGGGACTCGTCAACGAGGAGGTAGCTCGACGCCATGACCGAATTCGGCTCGGGTATGAAGCATTCGAGATGCTGGTGCTTTTTACAAAACGTCTGGAACTGCTCGTCCGATATGAGGAGCTTCTTGGCGGCCCGCTTCCGTTTGTTAAGGCGAACGTCCTTCTCGTCCGCGTCATTCTCTCCCTCTACATACAGCACTTGGAATACCTTCCACCGAAACGGGTTGAGCCGCTGCACAGTATCCGCCATGTCCTCTTGCCAGTTATGTGTGCACACCACCGTGTTCAGCTTGAACTTGATGCCTAGCTGACGGCACCAGTCGCGGATGCGGAATAGCTGTTTGACGTTCTCGCCCGTCCCGCGGCCAATGGCGATGTTCGTCTCCTCGTCGAAGCTGTCACAGCTCACACCTAGGACGTCGACCCATCGGCCGTACCTCTCCATCCACTTCTTCGTGACGTTCGTTCCGTTGGTGATGATGCTGACGCTCTCAAGTCCGAGCTCCTCTTTGCAGAAGCGACAGAGCATGGCCAGCTTCTCCGGGTAGAGGAATGGTTCGCCGCCAGCGAAGTTGATCTTACGCATACCGGCTTCGCTGAGGAGGCGGAGTCCATTCTTCATATCACTCTCAGGGGCAACATACGACGTTTTCTCGGTGTGGAAGCAGAACGAACACTCTTTGTTGCATTTCCGTGTGAAATGATAACTGACCGAGACTGGTTTGACCGCATTGTCGCTGCGGTACTTCCGGTACATAAGATTGACTACCATCATGAGGACACCGGCGCAGGCTACCGCCGTGGCCAGTGTCCAGTTCGAATAGAAGAGATCTAACAGCATAGTCGGTAAAGTTTCTTTTTTTTTAAAAAAAAAATATTGAAATTGAGGAGAGTTGTCCCCCAAATGTCAAAGTGTAGGTACTTTGGTAAGGCTTCTAATGAAGAGGTAATGGCGCTTCACGGATTTGTTGCATCTTTTAATGCGGCTTCACGAGGCTATGGGTGGACTCTTGAGGCCCCCCCCCCCTCTTATATCTAACATACGCCAGGGGTTAAGACGTACGACTACCTACCGAGTGTGCCCTTCGTATACAGTAGACACAATTCGCAGTATAAACGGAGTAATACAAGCACGGATACGAAAGTTACGGGTCCATACAGATTGTCCACCCGCACATGTCTCCGATATATTTGGATTTCTGCCTGTTGGAGGTCTTGACCGGTCTCCGCTCACTATCCCCAACTTCGACCACGTGAATGCATCATGAAAATCATTGACCAAAAAAATTAATGCATAACCTACCCAGGTGGGTAAGTTACTTTCCATATTTCTAACTCTAGTTGGGTTGCAATCACTTTGTCTTCTACACCTTGGAGTATCCCTAAATTAGGTATCCACGGTCCAACCCCATTTGCCAAACCATCGTAGCCTGCCGTTTGATATGCTTGATATGATACAAGTTTTTGAACTTATCTGCGCTGTTTTACCCAACTGGAAGCGACATGGCAAGTGACAAAGGAAAGCAGTCCCTGAAAGGCGACTCACTTTGTGGTTATTTAGTCCCTAAATCTCCCTCACGACTTTTCTATCTTTCTGGAGCTAAACATAGCAAGACATTGTTCACAACCCCATTGTCAATTTATCTACCCATCGCCTGTACACCGGCCGGCACACTCCCAAGAATTTATATCGGCTTTCAGTGTAATACCACCTAACAGGATAGGTACACAACATGAAGGACAGTACTCAACCACGCGGCCACACCATCGTTTTCGTCCTTGGACCCCCTGGTAGCGGCAAGGGCACCCTCTGCAAGCTTGCCACTGTAAATCCCGAGATTCCTACACTTCGTATCCTCCATCTCTCGATGGGAGATTATCTACGTGAGCTGTCCAGATCCGAATCGCTCTGCAGAGCAAACGGTTTCGATTGCGATAGAATCCGTTACCACACAGAAGAGAACATATTATTGCCTTCTGAGGTGCTCATCCCGATACTCCAGTACAAGATCAAGTCAGTGCCGGATGAAGAAGGTGTTACCACTACTTGGTTGATCGACGGATTCCCACGTAACATAGAGACCGCATTGACATTTGAAGAGAAGGTAGGCTCTCTAGACCAAAGATAGGGGAATTGAAAGTGGGGAGACGCTAATGTTCACTTGTTCCCTGATCTCAAGATCTGTAAACCAGCGGTTGTTATTGTACTCGACTGTGAGCGCGATGTCGCACGAGGTCGATTTCTGAGTCGTGGAAGGGAAAAGAAAGATGATAAGGAACGGTTTGAGAGACGATACAACGAGTACATCGAGAACATGAAGGCTATTCGTGAGCACTACGGAAGCCTTGTCGAGACTGTAGGTGTTCCCTTCCTCTATACCGGTAATTCATTTGCTGAGCCTCTGCAGGTTTATGTACATGGGTCAATTGAAGACGGCTTTAAGGGCCTTAAAAGTTTATTACCACATAGAAAAAATCAACCTACGACTCAAGAGTGAAGGATGATCGGCTGGGAAGTTGGAGTGGGTGAGCTTGCTACATTGCGATGGTTCGTCGGCCCCGACCAATCTACATAGCGCACGAGGAGGCCGAACATAGCTGGTTTGATGTCATGATAGAAGCTAGTTAGAATTGATTAAGGCTACGCACATATGTACTTGCCAACCTATCCACATTCGTCCGCAGCTAAGGTGAACCTCTCTAAGAGCTAGGACGGGCTTGATCATACTCGTTATTTGTACTATCATAACATTGCGAGTAAATAAACAGTATATATCTGAGGACACCCTACATTGAAGCCACTATTAACACTACCCTTACGCGGGTAGGGACCTCTATTACCTTATGTTGATGTAATTTCTCTTGAATAGGTCGCTAGAGGAATCTCGAAAAAGGGGGAGAGGTAAGCCATGACTAATCTACCCCTTAAAACGCCCAAGTATGAATATTTGCAAGTTATCACGGCGAAAGCGCCTGAAGATATCGAAGTATAAAGTTAAATTATTAGCTATTCTCTTTAATTAAAGCTCGTTGAATTCGATATATAGCATTTTATATCATAGAATGTGGTGGTTTATTAGAATAATATGACCTCTTTAATAGAAGCAGGCGTCTTAAGTGTGTATAAAATAAGAAAAAAAAAACATGACAGCGATTAGACTTAGCTTTCGGTCCCCTCTACACTAGAGTACGAAAAGTGAAACTTCACATGCGAAAAGTGCTTAAATGAAGATATATTCGGCTACGACCAAAATCACGCAATTCGGCAATTTGATAACGGAAGTATGCTCCTCTCTCGACTAACTATCTTAAGCCTCCAGGGGCTTGATAGAGCCCGAATACTCCGGGAGTGACGAAGTTGATTAATAAATGTGTAAGTTTAAAAGAGAAGTCTTGGGTTTATGGAAAATAGTTAGGCATTGGTTGGGTACTGTTTACGTATACTTATTTTCCTGGGGAGGCGTCAGTGGGCTACAACTTGATTTATACGTCGTTGAAATGCTTAATATGCTTTCAATAACGCAACCTGGGGTCTTAAACTAACCCTCTTATTTCTTTCTACCCCGAGTGTGCTAAGTAACCTTCATCTGAACGTACATTTATTTCCATTTTTAGGCCGAATATTATTTCCTCGTAATTTTCAACAGCGTTGACTCCATAGCATTACAGGCACAACTGTAACTATCTTCGACATCCTTTAAACACTAAGAACCGTTCCGACGTCGAAACCAGGCCTCCGCCGAGAGCTCTAGCCGAGGGGTTCAGCTCCTACGATACCGCAAACCAATGAATAGCCAGCGCTTAAGCACGGCAAAGGTCAACACATATAGCTACTACTACGTAAGCGACTTAGTTTCTTGGGTGTTTCTCGCTTGTAGGGCTACGTGGAAGGTATCGGTAGTGGGAACATGTGAAGTACCTACGTAGGGAGGTGGTCAGCAACTGGACTAGTCTAGATTCTGGGTACCAGGTATATGGGTGAATCTCTTTTGCTACCTTAGATGCCTAGCGTGTACGGATTAGAGGTGGTTCGATTAGCCCAACAATACCTACCCATCCACATGTCTACATCTACATCCGCCGGCCTTATAAGCGGAAAGCAGGAGAGATAAGGGCGCAGACGTGGGTGCCCCACCATTAAGACAGGCGAAGAAATCGAAATCCCCTTACGTTGGCGGGTTTCAATAATACTCCATACCTCGGCATTTCCGCATATAGTTAAGGGGTAAGGGGTTTGTCAACCTTTGCAACCTTTAGTGGGCCTAATATAGAAATCGACACACTCAATAAAATCACCAACAAATATTTATATGGCGCAGTGCATCTAGCATATATATCTTAGGTACCAGTAGTTCATAACGGAGAGGCGCCGCCCTATATGATTGTTATATTCGACGGGGCACTTTTCGGCTCGTCAACACTACCGTGATCGTGGATACCCAGTAGACGCGTAGTCGCCCCCAGCAGCGTCTAGGGACAATTCAGTCCGGACCATTCTCCGCGTCTTCAATCCTCTCTACCTCACGCTTTCGTGAGATCAGCATTGACACTAGCCGCCATGTCCGTCACACCCCCTACGCCGGCCGGAGATCTCAACGCCTTGATTGATCACTTCAGTTCCGTAGCTTGGTGTAGCAAAATCCTTCGAGCACCCGGAATCGTTCCCTTCATACCGCCATCGCGTCTGGATCCCCAATACGTACCCGAAGGCGCTCTACCCTCAAGAGATCAGTTATTTCGCCGCCTACTCAATAACGAGGACGGAGTCCCATACTGTCTCGGCTTCTATCAAGATCCCCTGTCGCAACTTGAACCCACTTCAAGATGCCGTGATTTTCCCTTCTTCGCACCATCAGTGTCTATTTTCTTCGACCTCCGCGCGGGGCTAAGCGGCTTCAATCGCGTTGCGCACGGGGGGTTCGTCGGCACGCTAATGGACGAAGTAATGGGCACCTTGATCTACCAGTCCGCCGTCTTAACTAAAACCGCGAAAGCGAAAGGCCTCATTCCAGCGTCCCCCGGGGAGTACGAGACTGTAACGTATGTGACGGCGCGCACGGAGATATCTTACCGCAGGCCCTTAGAAGTCCCCCAAATCGTAGTCGCCACGGCGACGGTCGACCGATTCGAAGGCAAGAAAATGCACATCGACGTCAATGTGAAAGGCGGAGATGGTAAAGAGTACGCAACTGGTCGCGGAACATGGGTATCGGTCCAGAGATCGAAATTGTGAGAGGTCCGAATGAGTCCAGGCCAAATAAGAACTGCGTGGCATATCGACGAGGGGTAACGAACGTGTTATTTAGAGGCTGCTTGGCAAATGTTAGAACGTCTCATGTAAAAGAAGCCCAGACCGGAGGTTAACGTTAAAGAGGTAAGTAGGTATTCAACATTATTGCTAATTGGCCATTGGACTATCTGATTTTCCTCACCCTTTTCCTATTACTTCCCATATCCTGAGTACCCCATTACCTTCGCAGTTTACTAACTCCATACTGCTTATAGAACCCTGCGTATACCTATGATCTACGTGGGGTAGCATACTTTTCGATAGACCGCGATTTGGGGTTGGTCGTAAACTAGTAGATGCTGATGATCGAAAATAAGCCCTATTGCGCTATGACTTTGGGGTTGGGCTTGCCGCCTTATGTATTTCTCATAGTTCGCTCTTAGATGACATCTCATAATGTCTCATGTCACCAGGAAGTTCGTTCGGCATTTGACGCGCCTCGCTAACCATGGGATTCTTTCCAGAGCTTAGGTCATGCTCGCTAGGGGAGGAAGTTTCCGGTAGTGTTTGCCTTGGAAACACCACGGTGGTTGGCTTGGCCGCAAGGCTGTGATTTTTCTGCTTCTTGTGTCTGGATCTTCTAAGCCAAATGAAGACGAGAGCTAATAAGCTAATGGTGAGAAGCACCACTAGCACCGTAGTTGTTGCTATCGCAGCAGTGGAAAACTCTGAGCTCGATGACGAATCGCTTGGCAGATGTGTAATACTCAGAGAATTCGTACTATCAGGTAATTGCATACTAGATGAAACGATAGCCGAGGTTCGTGAAGTTGACGTAGTCGTTGGATTTGCTGATGATGCTTCCCCAGATGTGACATAAGGACCCAAACGGTTCGTCCCATCCCCGTTCAGAACGGCCTTGATATATCCTGGTTTCTTGGGGTCCGTAGGTTAGCAGGTCGTATACTATTTCGATAGTAAAGTAACCGAGAACTCAAGGTTACCTAGGCTATAGTGGGCTCAAGAATATTTATATAATTGGATGCTTAGATACTTACAAAGTCAAATAACGTGCTCGCGTTTCCGCAACATGGTTCGTCGCTAGTCAAGCAACAGGCTTTTCCAGCTTTCATGTCACAGGTCAAAATCCATATCCCGTCTTTAAGCATTCCTGTCGAAGCGAAGGTAAGCTGGTATTGCTCTAAGTAAGGAAAGTGGACTTAGTCCACAAGGAAGACATATTACCTTCGCCTAAACACATCTTGGGGCAAGCGGGATCTCTGAACGTCGGGTCTGTACAACTTTGCCGATACACTTATGAGATAGTTAGTAACTAAACGTCTAGGTAATTCGAAGCGAACCGCCAAATTTTCAATTTGTCTTTTCTAGAAGAAACCCTCTCGGATTAGATTCAATGACCACTTTCCATTCCCCGGAGTAGGTTAACTCGTGTGGACTAACGAGAGGGCTAAGGAATCTACTCACTGACTCCAGACCAATCCTGAAAGCAAGCACCGCTCTCGTAGCAGGCATCATTTGGACGGCAGCATGAGCTCGCAGCACCCGATTGCTGTGCAGAACTGTTGCAAGGCACGCTAAGCGTGTCAATCGCCCTGTTGGGGAAATAACACGTCGCCATGGATGAAGCGAAAATAGGTGAGATGGCAGATATAATTTAGGTAAGTAATGTAGAATCAATCCGATGGCTGTAAGACATTGAGAACCTACAGTCTTACGAAGAAAAGGAAAAAAAATCACATAGCATAGATCATTTATCGAGAAAGAACATAACCAGCTACATATGATTACAGGTCTGTTGATAGATCTACCCATACCTATGATAGGTTGAGCTTCAAAAATTGCGTATTGTGAGACCGCCACATTCCTCTCAACGGCGGATACGAGGATATGACGCAGGAAGCTATCTAGACATGGGTGGGCTGGCAACGTGCTAGAAACGTGGTAGCTACGGTGGTTTTCTCGAAGGAATCGATGATCCTGCGTCTGAAACGAACCAGGGGTTTCACAACGTATAGAGAATATTACTACTTTCAGGGCTTGAGGTTGTTATAATCACCAAAATAATATACCCCCCTGGTACAAAGATACATTTATGATGGATGATAAAGTTGGAAATAGTAGGTGGTATAGAACTCGGGGTGGGTGGTTTCAAAATATAGAGGAATTGAAGATCCGCATCGTATAATCAACCCTATAATAGGCTCTCCCACGTGATCCCCACCCCTGCCGGCGTTGTGTATAATTTCGAACAGGTAAGACCCTAGAAATTCGGATCTATATCTCAGATAGGTAGGTAATGGGTTAGGCAATGATCAATGAGGGGAGGAAAAGGGGGGCTCCCCGATTGGAAGGAATATAAGATCACCGCGATGCCCTTATGCCATCTCGCGGAATCCTTCCTTTCGATAAACAGTTATACAACAGTCCTCACTCGTCAAGCTAGCGGTTACGCGTCCTACACCTGAAGTCCTATATTCAGAACGACTATAACGATCACTATCTCGCCTCGTCTTTCCAAAATGGCTACCGTCGTTTTTGTCCCGGGTTCATTCGCCCCATCTGGAATCTTCGATGCCGTCAAGGAACGGTTGGCTGCGTATGGAATCCCATCGGTGGCCATTGACCTCCCGTCCGTTGGCCGTCGCGAAGGGAAACCGGCGGCAACGATGACGGACGACGCCAACGAGATCGTAAGAGTAGCATCGCCCATACTCGACGAGGGGAAGGAAGTTGTCCTATTAACGCATTCGTATGGCGGAATCCCGGGAACTCAAAGCCTTGAGAAGCTGTCTCATACCGCGCGGCAAGCTAAGGGCCAAAGCGGCGGTATCAAGAAGATTATTTATCTCTCGGCCATCGTCAACCCTGTTGGAACATCGAACTGGGACACATTCCAGGGTACTATGCCGCCCTTTGTAACCGTAGGGGTAAGCTATGTCTACCGCCTAGGCTTTTTACATATACCATACTAACTGATAAGACCGATTATATGACCCTCGATCAGGAAGCGCAGGCGACTATCACCTTCTCAGATATACCCAAAGATGAGGCTCTGGCGTGGTCGAAGAAAATGCCCGAGCACTCGGTAGCAAGCTTCAAGGAGAATCTTACGTATCCCGGGTACAATGATGTAAAAGTGTACTATATCATGTGTGAGGAGGATGGGATTGTGCCTGTGGAGTACCAGCACGGTATGATCGAAATAGCTAAGAAGTCAAGTGGAAGGGAGGTGACGGTGCATAAGATCAAGAGTGGACATGTTCCGCTCGTCAGTCAGCCTGATACTGTGGCGAAGATTTTGAAGGAGATCGTTGAGGATGCATGATAAAGATCGGTAGAGCCTGTAGACAGTCTATTTTATTTCGCTTCGGTGTCCCGGAGGCCTCGCGTTCTGTGTGCAGAGATAAGCCCCGACTACCTACATACTTGGTCTTGGGTACCTCATGACTTGTCGTGGGAGGTATCGGGTAAGGACGTGCAATTCTGTATAATGTATGCGCTCTTGTGCTTGGTGAGGAGAACCCGGCTGACGCACCCACGGGTTGACTTGCGCTCGTTAAATCAACAGTCGGGGCGTTGAGGATGAATGGGCTGTGTTCACTCGATCCAGAAAAGGACGGTATGGAGTCATCCGTCTATAAGCAGGGACTTAAGATGAAAAGAAGCTCGTGTACCAGAAGCGTAATCCGCGTGGACCAAATTGAGTCTTGTAGCAACAAATGGTAGTTGGTGACTTCACGAATAGCGGCGGGACGCACCAAAGACGTAATATGCGGCCAGAGGGTGGTTATATGCCAGGAGTGGTTGTGCAGGTATTCTAATTGGCGTTTAGCTCTAAGAAGGCAAAAACCGTCGTATAATATCTGTGATATGTTATACATGATTATGGTCGTACACCGTAGCCCATTACAGCGGTAATCGATTGTCTTAACGTGGAAGATTTTGTCGAGTCCGTAGGATAATCATGTAGAATCGGGAAGCGTCTCGGGAAGCATCCCGGGCGGCGTTGGGATCCGAGCTTCGCTATCTTGGAGGGGTGTCGGTCCTGCACGAGCGAGTCTGTTCGCTGCTATATCATCCCACCTAACGACCTGGAGTTTTAGCTGTTCTTGGTGCCTTTCTCGTATTCCAGCGGTAGATCCATGCCGACGCGACGGGCGGTCAGCCGGACGCGCTCTTCCTCGTCCATGTTCATTCCGGGATTATAGCGCTCAAGAAGGGTTGTATATTGTCTCTGGGCTCGGAGATACTGTAGCAACTGGTCTGCTTGGGCGACGGCGTGCTCGTGTGGCGCGTCGGCCGAGAAGCTCTGTCTTAATCGTTGGTGGAGGGGCGATCGCGCCTTTGAAGATGGGGGCGAAGACGAGGCTGGCCTAGGAGGGAGCTCCCGAAGGAGTGACCTATAGAGGGATCGTAACTGAGATGATTTCGACATGGCGAAGGGGACGGGGTTCTGATGGCTCGAGGTAGATGAAAATGGTATGTGCTGTCTGTCCCGGATGGGGCGCGGGGGGAATCCTTTTCTTGAGCTGCGATAAGATTTCTAGATAGCACAAGTACATCCCTATCGATAAGACAGCTGGAACAGGTACTTACCTAGGTACCTACCTACCCACCTGTAAAAAGGCCCATGACGATACTAATATGGGTATAGTAGGTACCTCCCTAGGTGGTACCTACCTAGGTGAGTACGCCACCGAGTTAAACCGGAACATCGAAAATTTACATAAGCAAGCCCGTAATTCTTCAAAAAAAAAATCTCTTAGCGTTTCTTCGGCGCACGCGCATCTTTTCCCTCCTCCTTCAATACAACTACCTACCTACCTATCACCCCGCCCTTCTGCAGCTTGGACACCTCGAGCCCCGAAGGGACTCCCGCTCATGTTCCTTTCCCGACCATTTATTTTAGCGGTATATGCTGCTATGTACCCCTTCGTGCGCCTCGTCTTGGAGTAGCCTCGGGCTCCCGAATCTGCAAAATGATCTCGTCGAATCACCTGAACGCCTTTCTGGCGATGCCACCCTCCTTGCGGCTGGCCGTAATCAATGCGCCTGCGCGAATACGACCGGCCCGGGCGGTACCCTCCTTTAAAAGGTTTAGAAGTTCTAACAGTGCCGAGTTTCGTATGGTCTCCGCCTTTGACATACCCGAGTTCTCGAATGGCCAACTTCGTGGGCTCCAACTCCTTGAAATCGTAGAGAGATGTTCTATACCCTCAGCCCCCCAGATTGAGTTCTTAAAAAGATTGAGGAGGTTATTCAATAGGGGCCCCCAGTTTATGTACTCGGAATCAAACTTTTACAACCTCAGGAAGAACACAATGGTCCCCGAAATCTGCCTTCTTGGTCGGTCTAACGTTGGCAAGTCGAGTTTCATCAATGCTGTCGCCGAGCAAGAACTGGCCCATGTCAGCAGCAAGCCTGGAAGAACTAAATCAATGAATTTCTACGCGTTTTCCCCGCGGCCGTATATAGAAAAAACAATTTTCACCAAGTCTCCCCAAGAGGCGGGCGAGCCGGCTCACACGCACAATTTCTACCTCGTGGACATGCCCGGATATGGGTATGCATCTCTGGCAGAATGGGGCCAGCAGATTACGCTATACCTGGCCAAGAGGACGATGCTGAAAGGTGCCCTTTTATTGATCGATGCCGAGGTTGGGCCTAAGGAGACGGATCTGCAGGCGCTCGAGTTGCTAGCTTCTGCCGGCGTAAGGACGGCGATTATTCTCACCAAGGCAGACAAAGTTAAAGGCGGACCAAAGAATCTAAGACAGAAGTGTGTTCAAATTTGGGAGGGCATCCAGTGGGTTGAGGGCCTGGCAAGGACGAGCAAGAAGTGGGTGTACTCACCCGAGATATTCGTTACTGCCCTTGGCGCACGCACACCGGCCATCGTGAGCGCTTCGTTGGGCGGCGCTAGGATAGCTACCGCCCGCTTCGCAGACAAAGTGGAATATAAATCCCCTCGTGCAGCAATGAATGAGAGATGGACGGGTTGGAACGTTTCGTTCACTGACTTGGGCTTCGCGGCGGTCAATAAACCATTCGGCCAAGAGCCTTCCGGCAGAGAACCGGCCAGCCAAGAACCGTCTAGCCAAGAACCCGGTACTAAAACCGAGTCCGCTTTCGCTGCGCTAGAGCGGGCGTCGGCGCAAGGGTACGGGAACAACCGCGGACGCGGCGCGGGTATCAGCTCTAGCACTCCCTTGGGTGCGTCGAGGTTGGGGAACATTGCTCCGCCTCGCGCTCGGGCTTTCCACAGCACCGCGAAAAGGGAGAAACCGCCACACAAATCGAAGAAGCCCAACTCGCAGGAGCTGCGCGATGTCTTGGACGAATTTGTAGAGGGGCTGAAGTTCGTTAACACAACCAGCAACTACGCCAAGAACATGCGGCGGCAGCACGATAGGCAGATGCCACTACCTCCCGAAAAGCGTGATTCCCTCGAGAAGCTTCGGGAGGCTCATGCGCAGGCCCTACGGCGCCGCTTCCCTGCAGTCACTGCTAGAACGCATGCAGTGCGCGAGCAGAGGCTCTCGATCACGGGGAAAAAGGCTCAAAGACGTGACGAGGAGATAGAAAGGGTGCAGAAAAATAGTAACGCAGACTGGCCCGCTGATCCGCCTCCGACGCGTGGCAAGAAGGGCGCAGATCACTCTAACGAGATCATGACCCCAGACGCGTTCAAAGCCCTCGTAACGTCTCCGACGGGAAGAGGCCCGGAGCTTAAGAAGGAAATGAGGAATGCAAACAACAAAAGCCGCAAGGCCGATGCGAAGCAAAAGTCCGTACTGCCTGATGAGTTCGACGCAAAATTCGCCAGTGCGATGTCGAAATATTCAAGGTAGATGTGAATAAAAACTCTCCTTAGGCCACAAATGATGCTTTCCCTCTTTGGTTGGATCCATATTGGATTGCAGCTGCTTGAAAATATGGATAATTCGAGTTACCACATACGTGATAGGCGGATTTGGGTAACGGTACATGATGTATATCCTGTATTATCACTTGACGCGCATAGACACATATAGAGGCACTTCGAAAGGAACTCTTTGTCAGCTTCATTCAATTGTTTCGCACATCCTATCACTACAAAATATAATTACGTAGCGGCGGCGATTAAACTCGACGCCCGCGGCGCCTTAGGCGGCTTCTTGGTCCTCCTCTTGCCCCTCTCCAGGTCCATCGCTGACGTCGACATATCCGTGTCTCGGAAAGAATAATTGGGCACGAAGATGTCAATCAAGTTGTCCCAGAAGCCGAGATCGTATAGATTCTCAACGTCACGCAAACGCCAGACGCGCTCCCACTCACCGGCGCCGAGCGGGGCGTTGGGATCTGGGGGGGTCCCGTCCTCGGTCCGTACGAGCGTTTGGACGGGGTCGACGGGCCATCGCGTCCAGGGCGCCTCGTGCCGCGGATCCCGGGCCCGGTCGGCCGGGAGGGCGCGCCGGAACACGCACCCGTCGTCCATATCCATCTGCAAGTCCTGCCACTTCATGCTCTCGTTGGTCGTCGTCCCGCAGTAGATCAAGTACATGTGATACCCGAGCAGACCCCACACGAGCGGCGTCGTCATCAGCGCCAGAAGCGTAACCGATCCTACCCCCACGTCGTTCTGGATCCCCATCGTTAGGTACATCGTATACTCGCGCCAGGACCAGGAGGGCGGCTTGGGGAACAGCGCAAAGGCTGGGTTGCGCGCGCGAGCGGCGTCGGCGATGGCCGTGAGGCCAAGGGCGCCGCCGTACGAGGTGAGCACTGCGGTCGAGAGGAGCAGGAGGAGGAAGTAGTGCTGATTGCCGTATCCAACGCAGTTGTTAATAAAAACGCAATGGTGGTCCATCTTGTGGACGCAGCGCTTGCAGACGGAGCAGTGCTTCGACCGCGCGGGTTTAAGTAGGCCGCATGTCCGGCACACCTGGCCTGGCCGGAATAGCGCAAAGTCGTACGGGTAGTGCGACATGTAGCGCGAGTGGCTCGCGGGTGTGATAGCACCCGGGTCGCCGGCCGCCGAGAGGTATAGGAAGAGGTACGGCAGGATAATGGATATGCTCCCGAAGACCTTGTGCACGAGGCTTAGACGCGGCCATACTCCCGGCAAGTACATAAACTCGCCAGCGAAGAGGAGCAGCAGGAAGAAGATGAGCACCGTTGGGTGTCGGTCGTACATGACATAGTTACCAAATCTAAACAGTCCTGTGGTGAGACGACCAGATGTGAGCCGCTGGTCTAGGGCTAGGATAGCGCTGGGTATGTAAACCCATATCGCGCGATGCAGCCAGGCTATCGGGGTATGTCTACGTGAATATGTCAGTATGGAAACGGAGCCCCGGTATCATGTAGGGCATCGTATGGTCTTATCAGCTGGCTGGATGGTTGGCCGCGTACCTTAGAGCTGGTAGTCTGCCGAAGAATGCGACGAAGGTCATGAAACAAATGGCGAAAATGCCCAGGGAGATCTGGGTAAGGACCCCCATGGTCATGTGCCGCAGAACGAGGCAGCAATGATAGTTACTTATATTATAATTTAGTCGCACATTCGGAGAAAGCGCCTCGCAGTCGATTCATGGCCGAGTCATCAGGTGGTGGGATAGATACAGGTAGAGGCTCATTTGATAAGGGCCGAGATGCCTGACTGAAAACAGGACAATAAATAAAACCAAAATGACGTCAAAAAGTCACGAGCTACTTTGACTTTGATAGAAGAATAGGTAGAATTCCTAAGGTTGATTAAGTCAATATTTCTCAGTCTCGGTCAAGCAACGTGCTCTCATCAGCTGGTGTGTGTACGAGTGCAAGTTCTAATAATAATTTAATAGTAAGTAATAAAGAGATGGAGATGCCTGTTTGGCGCCTGGGCCTGTATGAAAAATAATGCAAGGTACTGGCACTTGGCAGGTGCTGGGTTCCATGTGGTACTTCGCTAGCCTATCAAACCTAAAGGAGCCCGTTTGACCTTATTGGCCCTTTCAATGGGGCGGTGCATCAGTCATTCAGCCGCTTCAGTCAGAGTGCTGACCCCTGCAACGAGGCTGTTTTGTGGTTAGATAATTAATGCCCCGAAACAAGCATAATACTCGAATACCACATGATTATTCCAGAATGGTTCTTCCCCGAAATGGTCAAAGCTTTTTTGGGCACTTGGCAAATCGCGATTTCGCATCACGCGTCTCATGAAACCTCATGAAACCTCATTCACGGGACTTTACACAAAACTTGGGCCTGACCTTTTCCTATACCGCAATAAAAGGGACGCTCCATCCGGCAACATATCTTATTGCCTCTCATGTCTTCATTTGAAATATCATATCGTAAAAAGAAGAGACAACACCACCCTCAACCTAGCCTGATGTAAATGAGCCTGAAGTTCTCTCATCCGTTCGCCTCAAGAGTTAAGCTACCGCCGGCTATCACGAATATAGTAACCGCGACATCACCTAAAGGGTCGCCTTTTCCCGACGAATTCTTATTGATATAAGGGCTACTTTGATGAATACGAAGCAGCTCATAGGCTATACCGGCTCGTTCAGTATTCGCTTTTATTACCACGGCTTCGAAAATCGCCTCCAAAGTCAAGTGGGGTCAGTTAGATGTCTAGTTCTGCCGTCTACGAAGGGGCCGTCGCCCCTAAGGATCCTTCGCGAAATGGTCTCTTCAAGGGCATGAAGTTCTGGGTGGGACATCGTGTCCCGATGCGGCTTTACTATGTTCAAGCCATTCAGGTTGGAAGACGCCGTCCTTGCTCATATATTTTTTTCGTTACACTAACGCCGCTCAGAACAACGGCGGCCATGTGGTCCCGCTTGAAAAAAATGCAGACTATTTAATCAGCGATCATCTGAAGAAGGGCAGCCCGCCGGGATCATATTCTTATAAATGGATCGAGGATTCGGTCAAGGTGGGCGCTTTACAGAATCGTGAAGATTACGTGTGTAATCCTGCTAGTCGCCAGTCCAATCCAGACGATCCCGTCCCTACAAGCTCTGCCGCCCCCCAGAAGCATTCCAGAACGGGATTCACAGCTGAGGATGACTTGATTCTCGCAAGATGGGTAACCGCAAAAGAGAGGAAGGGTGAGCCTACAAGTGGCAACGTAATATACAAAGAACTTGAAGCCAAGGTACGGACTTCTCATACTAATTTCCCCTTCAAAGTGCCGCTCTATGAACTAAACAACCTAGTATCCGCATCATCCTTTCCAGTCATGGCGGGACCGTTGGATTAGGAAAGTACAATTCCTTCCTCGACCTAAAACACCAAGCAGATCACCTTCCCCTACCCCCACGCAAACAGCTGCACCCGCAGCACAACCGTCTCCGAAGGCACCTGCGTCTTCCAGACCGAGGCGTCCTTCGTCTAGTTTTGCTAATCCGCAGGAGCGCTCCAAGTTTACCAAGGAAGATGATGAGATCCTCATTGAGTATATTCGGGAATGTATAATTCACAAAAAGCCCACGAGTGGCGTGAAAATTTTCCGCGATCTCGCCAATGACGTAGGTTCCGTTCTACTTGCCACTTGTCATGACTTTCCACTAATATGGAATAGTTCCCGCAACACACCGATCAATCTTGGAGATCTCGATGGGTGAAGCAGCTGGCCCCAAAACTACGGGACAAGATCGCACAGTGGGAATCCGAAGATATAATAGAAGAAGTACCGGAGGAGCAATCAAGGCTTCCTCAGAGACGTGATGTAGATGGCCGCCGAGAGTCGTCCGAGACGCGAAAGCCGAGGAAAAGTCACCAAACGCGAAATTCTGCAGATAACAATTCAGACATGCGTAGGACAAACACGGCAGACGAAGCTCGTACATCACCAACTGCTTCCCCAGCAAAAGAGGATGGTGGGAACGAGAGCGAAGATGAAAACCAGCAGTATCCTCCTGCCGGCGACCGGACTACGCCTCGAAAACTAGCTCGGGAATCATCCGAAGCACCAACCAACATCAATCAGTCGCCTCCCCAGGGGATTTCGATGGAAAATCAATTCTACAACGATTATCAAGCGTATATAAACGTGTCAGGACTTCCATTCGTCCCCTTCCATACTATAAAGGGGAATACTTTTAAACTATGGGACCTATGGCAAGCCGTCGCTTCCCAGAAGATGGACCCGAGTGAACGAGACTGGCAGCAGATCTCGGAGGAGCTTGGGTTCGACTGGATTCAACACTCGACCGTTCCTGATGAGATTCGACGGTGTTATGAGACGCACCTTAGCGCCTTCGAGGAGTGTTATGAGAATTTTGAAATCAACAGCGAGGATGACAGTGAAGCAGAAGATGAAAATGAACATGATAATGATGAGGATATAGGTCCCGAAGCCCTAGCTCTACCCTCATCACCACCAACAATGCCTTCTTTGAAACGACCGTTCGATGCGCTTGGCTCACCGTCTGATCAGGCATACCCGCAGCCATCAAATAAGCGACGGAAGATCGATCGAGATACGGAGATCCCGTCTACTCCGGAC
The DNA here is from genome assembly GCA_902806595.1 of Pyrenopolyporus hunteri. Classification (NCBI taxonomy): domain Eukaryota; kingdom Fungi; phylum Ascomycota; class Sordariomycetes; order Xylariales; family Hypoxylaceae; genus Pyrenopolyporus; species Pyrenopolyporus hunteri. The sequence continues at coordinate 2,027,784 of CADCXC010000011.1, read as the reverse complement.
CGCGTTAACGGAACTTCTCGTCTACGTCACCAGGGCGACGCTAATACGTCCCCTAGTGCTCGCCCGTTAATCCAACACGTTATAAACGATGACGCCGAAGAGGGCGAACCCCGAGATACGGTGTCCGAGCTACCGGCATTGCCGGCTGGGGAGGAAAAGTTCGTCGAGCCAGAAACGCAATATTTCAGTTTCGAGCAAGAGACCCAGAAGGCTGTTTTTAAGACGCGAGAGAATCTTGATTTAGAATCCCAATGCAACATCACACCGTCCCAGCAACTTCACCAGGAGTCCGACGCTATATCGCCTGATATGACGGCCGCTTCTCCCACTCCCAAGGCTAGGACTCAGATCGCGAATCCCGGAACACCTACGCCAAGAAGGTCGGCCCGGATACCCTTCCAACAGGATTCCGATGACGAGGCGGTAGATACCGCAACTACCAATCTCCATAACCAGGAATCGGCGAAAACCATTACCATAGTGAAAGCGAAACGCCGTTCTCTACCAAAGTCTTTCGCCCGCAATCCATCACCCACTAGTCATATTTCCGCTTCGCCGCCTTCTAGAAGGCAAATCCGCTCTCCCCTCCTAGAGCGGCCTCGGACAACACACCGCCCAACGCCGGCCGAAGAAACACCGGACGATATAATCGACCACTTCTGTTCACTAGGTTATCCGAAAGCCATAGTGCTCCAGGCGCTACGGGCCACAACGTGGCGTCTCGGCGACGCTGGCCAGGTCATGGAGATATTGAAGCGAGGGGAGGAGCTGCCACAGAGGACTCACGGAGTTTGGACCCAGCGTGACGACGAGTCATTGAAACTAGTGACCTCGGACGAGCCCCCGAGAGACGAGAAGGAGGCGAGGAAACGCGCTAGGGCGCAAAGACGACTTGAGCAGAAACACGGTTTGGAACTGATGGAGCTTCGGCGTAGGTACCTATGGGAGGTCGTCTAAGACTACCTAAGTAGTCCCTGCGCCGGATTATAGACGCGGTCTACCGCCTCATATTACCCCCATGGATAGAGTTAAACCAATATATGCACGGGCAATACACACCCATCTAGGTCGGGCCGTAAGCTTTTATCAAAGCGACATGACACACTCCACAAAGTCGCAAGCTAGGAACTTAGGAGCCCAGAGAAGTAATATATACTCTTAACTTAACTAGAGCAACACGTCTTGGTCCTCTCGGAAATAGACCCCTTGCGCTCAGCGTAAGCTTTTTAAACATTATAACACTTACTATACAACTATGCTTAATTTACCTCTAGTTAGGTCCATTTTACTCTCCCCGTCTACTCTTTCCCATCGGAGCATCCATCCCTTTCTGCTCTGATCACTTATTCTTCTGCATATACGATTTCCTATAGGCCTCCTTATGAATATATGAATAAATCTGCATATATTGAGGCATGCAGAATGGCCAATGACATGGAAAGAACCTCTGAGAGACACGCAGAAGGCGTCGAGATCCCCTTCCGACTGATCGACTTACCACCGGAAATAATCCGTAAAATATACGATGTCTTTTCACCGGATGTCCCTACACCATGTCAAACCTTCCGGGACTATGAAGACGCGCAGAAGGCCCTCGTAGACGTGGTTAATATGGCTCGGTCCTGCAAAGCGCTCTACACTATCGCGGTGCCATTCCTGCGCAAATATGGCAGACATCCACTCCAGCAGGGGCTCCTTCATTACGTCTCCTCTATTCTTAGTAGTGAGCCTTTGGCCTTCTACGAGACCACATTCAGGTTTACCCCTAATGATCGCAGGAGACCTTACTTCGAGGACATCGCGCTTCCACGCGAAGTCCCGCTGGAGCAATGGAATCGCTTTCTGCCATATATCTTGATTCACAGAGCTGTTTGGGGGCAAATGGGAGTCAATCTAGAAGGCGACATAGGGCCTTTATTGAGTCGCGAGGAACTGGCATTTATCGCCATAGCAAGTTTCTGGAACCTGAGTTCACTCACTCTTTGTTCTGCTCCTCTGAGCCTGGCTTTCGCCCATCGTCTTGTGGTAGAACTTCCCGCCTTGAGACGCATCAAGCTGATTGGGCAGGTGGGATACCTGAACAGCGTTGACATGGGCTCCTATTCGGGGTACATTAACGGTTCGAGGAATCTACTGGTGGTGAAAGCCGACAACATGGAGCGCTGTAGCAAACGTCTCCAATTGTATAAAGCGCACACCATCTCCCTAACCCGGTGCCGCCTGGAACCCTGGAACACGGAGGGCGTCCTGAGCGGCATAGGACCGCTGAGGATCTTCGTCTACCGCACGGGAAACTACCAAATCTACTTGGGGCGGGAGCCCATCCCCAAACCAGGCAGCCGTAACGAGGTGGACGCCGCCGAGATCGTGAACCGCTTGTCCAGGTCTGGGGCGTCATTCTGTCTCGAGTTCCTTGAGATCGACCTGCGCGAGCCCAAGTACCAGCGGTCCAACTTTGAAAGCGCGGCCTTCGTCGACCGTGAAGACCGGGTCAAGATGCGTATGCCCTTCATGCCGACCCTACGTGACTACGGGGCTCTGCGTGCCATCAGACTCACGCAGCAGACGATCTGGGAGCATTCCTTCTACCACATGGCATTTTCGGGTAGGTATGACGGGAACGGCGAGTGCATGCATGCCACGACCCGCCTCCTCAACCTCCTGCCCCCTTCGCTCAAGTTCTTCAGCCTGTACGATATCACAGCCGCGTTCCTACCCAGCCTCGTAAGGTTCGCGAAGGAGGTGAGCAAGCGCAATATCGTCCCAGAGCTCAAGTCTATCAATCTGCGACCCAGCCCATCGCTCGCGCGGCAATTCGCGCATGCGCGCGCGCACCTGGACGACCCGTCGCTGCCGAGGGACGGTTACGACTACGGCCACGGCTACTACTACAACTACGGCGATGAGAACGACAACGCTGACTACGACACCTATACCGAGAACGACGATACCGATAGCACATGGCCCTGCTGCGCAGACACCGATACATCATGCGCGGCAGCCTGCTGGGCGATGGCGCGCCGCGCGCAGGCTCTGCGGTTGCTGAAGGAGGTCGAGAGGCGCTCGGTAGAGTTCAAGGCCGACCCGTGCCCACTGAGCACGGAGGACGAGGAGGCGCTCAGGCGCCAGAGGGAGCTGCAGCATTGGTGCGAGGAGTGCCATTTCGACGCCCAGGTGTGCTACAAGCGGGATGACGTGGCCGAAAATATGTGACTTCGGGTTTTGCGGGGTTAAGCTTGAAGTAAAGCTTGGATGAGGTTGAAGACTGAAGTTCGGAGTTGAGCGTGCGAGAAAGAGTTTGTTTCTGGATTGACGTAGTCGTCATGGTTGTCAGCATGATGGTTTAGTGTAAAAGTAGGCGGTGGTATACGGGAGATTACTTTTATTAGGGCGCTTGAGAGTTTGTTTGTTGTGTGAGGTTAGTCGAGAACATAACCATATGGCGTTTCCCGCGAGTAGATAAAAGTAAAATTTAAAATCCGCACGGAGACTTCGAACGAGTCACACTACTGTCTTGTCAATTTAATAAGCCACGCTGGAAGTACTCTTAATCCGCGAGCTCGTCGGACGTAGGATAACCTGTACAGAATAGGGGCTAATAAGAAAGGCGTAGGCAACGCGTTTTAAAGGGTCTCGTACCCGACTCTCCAAACGTCCTCGCTATTATCAAATATATACCTGTCTTGGTGGGTAAAACTCGTGCCTTTCGTTTTAATATAGCCTTTAGTGTGTAATAAAAAGCAACGACGGAGGTTTTCGAGTAGAATAAGACGAAAAATAACACTGAAAGATCGGCCCATAGCTAAGAGACAGATAGGTAGCTAGTTACTCCAATCCTTTCTGTTCGTATTATACGGTACAATAGCATCTTTGTAGTCGATGTAGCGTAGAATGTTCTACTCCTAGCTCCGTCTAGCAACGAATCACAGGACATAAGATAAAACTCGGCTATGATCCGAGTACCCCCTGACTCAAACTCAATTCACAAGAGACCTTACCACTACAACTCGCATCTCTTAGTCGACAGTTAGAGTTGATACGTATCTAACTAGGGTAGGAACACAAGCGTCGCACCCCATGGCTAAGTTGGACGAACCACCCATAAGACCGGTGTCATTCTCGAATGAATACGAGGATGAACAAAATCTACCGGATCTAAACGACGAAGAGTTCGACCGCTTGACGGCGGTATTAAAGGCCTTAGCCAGAGGCGGCTATCCAAGGCTCGACGCGGTACCACTTGCGCTCAACACCTACAACTACAGCCGACGAGATGACGACGGGATAGGAATGCAGCCGTTGGCATACTTCCATCCCGTCACTACCATCACTCCCGACGACGTCCCGTTGAAGGCGCGACCGGAAATATGGCTTAATGGCAATATCCGAAGAGACTTGCGGGAGCCGTGGCTGCCGATAAGGAATATAATCCACCACTCGGGTAAAGGGGCGGATGGAAGACGCCGGTCTAGTGGAGCCGCTTCGGCGAGGTACCGATTCCTATGCTTCATCCACAAGCACAAGATCGATCGTAAGAGCACTCTCCAGAAGAGTATCCATACGATCAGCATCTGGGACCGTGAGGTAAGCTACGCCTGCGCGGCGGCGGCGGTTCTATTCGATCCACGCATACTCCTACCGTATACCCCCCGACTAACAAGTATTAAACCGTAGTGGGACGAGCTCACCTGGCATGACACCTACCACGTGGGTAGGAGGTCACGTAGACGAGAAATCCAGCGATTCTGGCAGCACGTCCGAGCGCCAGGTTTCATAGGGACGGTGTGTTCGCGAGACGAGTTCATGGATAGTCTTCGCTACCGCACGGTATATCATATCTGCGAGCATATCGAGGACACGATGCGTCAGACCGGTGAGTCGGCCCGAGCCACCCCCCCTATTTCTTCGGTCTAGCGAGTTACTGATGACATTTTCCTTTTCCATAGTCCCACCCCGTCACACCCTCTGGGCGGTCATGGGCGTCGCGCTCTTCCACATGAACAATGCGCTAGAAGAGCAAGTGTCTATCGTGCCCGACCGGCTGGAACTATTCGGGGCCCAAGCGCACAACTTACTGCCGCGCTTCTTTGTGCACCTCCTGATTCTATGTCTGGAAGCGCGGCAAGATTGGGAGCAGAAACACCAGAAGCTGTTCGTGAAACAGCTCCGCATTACGGACCGCCTAGGGTGGATGAAGGCGCGGGTCCGCGAGCAGCTGGGGTTCCACGTCGCAGCTGATGAAGACGACGATTGGAATTGGATTTACCGGGTGCTGAATCTTTGAGAGTCTTGTGTCGTGAGGCTAGTAATTCTCGGCTACCTGGACTCATTCATGACGACGCACAGCAGGTATGGTTACGGACGTCTCGTCTATGTTTAGAGATTAGAGGATGATACTCACGAGGCCTCAAAATCCTACCAGGTTAGTACTTACTGTGGCGTTGGTCGAATGGAAACGTCCACTGCTGGCGATACCATCTTCACTACCCGAACAGCAGTCATAAACAACCCATATCCAAGATGTGATAGCTTGACAGAACGTGATGTAGCGGTAAGATATAAGGAGCTAAACTCCGACAGAAACGTAAAGGTAATCCAAGCTCAGAAGGCCTGGATTGTAGTATAGCCATCTCAAGTCATCATCCATCGTAATTCATATCTCCTGCCTATAGTCTCCGCCTTGCCGTCCTTTGCCTAGCTACTCCGGCTGCTTCCGCTGCTCGAACTGCTGCTGCGGCTATGGCTCTTATGCTTCTTCTTATCCTTCTTATGCTTTTTGTGCATCTTGTGGCCGCCGTAGGCGCCGGCCATCGCCACAGCCGGAACGAACGCCGAAGCCATGCCCATGCCTCCACCCCCGTGTCCTCCGTGCCCGCTATGCCCGCTGTGCCCGCCGTGTCCGTGGGATGAACCCCCAAGGTAGTGTGTGGCCGCTGCAGCACCCAAGGCTGCGAGCGGGGCACCACCGCCGTGCTTCCCTCCTAGAACGCCTCCTACCAGCGACCCGAGTCCCCTGTCACCGCTGTTAGGGTCGTGCGAAGGGTCGCCCCCATGTTGCTGTGGAGGGTATTGCTGGTGTTGGGGTTGATGTTGCTGTTGAGGGGGGTATTGGCCCCCAGCTGGGGGATATTGGTTCGGATAGCCCTGTGGTGGGTAGGCTTGGCCTTGCGCCGAGCCGGAGCGATGGTCGTATGGGGGAGGGCCTCCGGGGTAGCCCTGGGGTGGGGGCGCACCGCCGTAGGGTTGCTGAGGCGGGTAGGGAGAGTGCTGGCCCGGTGGCGGCGAGCCGTACGAGTTTGGGGTATGCGACGGCGGCGGTCCACCATATTGAGGCGCGCCGTACTGGCCTGGACCGCCATATTGGTTGGGGTCGGATGGAGGCGCCCAGCCTTGAGACTGGTACTGATTTGGAGGGGGGCCCTGACCTGGAGGGGGATACTGTTGCGACTGAGGGTTGTAGTTTTGAGGAGGATACTGGTTGTGCTGGGGCGGATAGCCACCGCCGCCGCCGCCGCCGTAGTAGTCTTGGCTGGACATATTGGCGCGAATTAGTCCCTGGAGGTTGGCCACTACACCGCTATACGCTTCTATTTCTACCGGTCTTTCGTAGTTGAACCGTTGAAGATACGACGGAGTATCGGTGAAGAGGCTTGAGGGGTTTTATAACATTGCGGGTTCGTGAGGCCTCTTGCTGACGAGAGGGAGCCTCTGGAGCGGAGGGGTAAAGAGGAAGGAGGAAGGAATATGCGGGCGCTGGCGGATGGGATTCGAATCAGACGGTGACTGGGGGCGTTTGGAGTAAAGGGGATCGAGGAAAGGGGACGAGAAGGGGACGCGAAGGGGTCCGGGAGTGGGAACTCAGGGACTCGCGCTACGACTTCATTGGACAATCTCATTTAGCTACGCCCCTCGCGCTAAATTGCTTAACCTACTGGCTCTTAACCTACCAGCGAACGAATTTTATAATTCGCTACCGTTTGTCAAGTAGGACACATTCGTGTCACCGTTCTTCAGCCTTGTGGAGTCCCGTCGCTGCTGTGCTATTGTATACAAGATCTGCTGTGCCATCGTATACAAGCATAGGTAGAGACGATCTTTCTTTTCTTTTTCCCTTCTACGTCTCTTCTGTCTCGGGATTTTCGATTTCAAGTAAGCCCTAGTGGTTGTCGCATGCAGGAAGTATCTATTCAACAAAACATTATGAATGTGAGGTCGGCGAGGTAAGCCACTGAGAATCGTAAGTTGAATATCGGCGTATTGGTAGGATAGAATGGTGAAACCGTATAAATACGCGGTACGTAACGTGCATGTCAGTGACTTATATGCAAGTATCAACTTAAGGAATTGCGACTTAGCTAACTACCTAGGTATGCTTCCATGCGGCGTTTGCATATCACCCATGTAACGTGTGGCTTCTATGTCATTTCGATATGTGACGATGCTAGCCATAAGTATGATGTGGGAAACGGTCCTATTATCATATAGTCTCTAAATAGGTATATAGTTTAGTAAAAGGGTAAATGAATTATATAGTCGAAGTTAAAGTCTATCCATCTCTCTCGTTACATAATAAATATTAATGTCTACAGGTGTTTCGATGTGTACGGATAGTAGAACGCCAATTCCGGTCGTATATAGCGAAGCCTAAACTCCGTGGGAACAATAGCTGATGTAGTCAACGCCCCCGACCGAAATGAACAATAATAGAGACCGTGGTATGGGGACTCCAAGAAATGTCTCAACTTGCGTGAAGAAGAATAAAGATTGCTTTACCAATTTGGCCTCCGTCCGTCCCGCACCCCGAACTCCGAGCAAGCTAAAATATGCACCTCCATGCTTTTTCCCAGTATCCCCAATTTCATCCCTCTTGTTTTCCCCCGTGGACCTGCGCCTGCTTCCGCCAGCCGAAAAAATCCAAAACCGCAAGGGTGGTAACACCAAGCTGAATGATGAACATAGGGATTAGGTTGTATTGCCAACCCCTCATGACCCTCAGATGGCTCTCTATGTCGCTTCTCGCATCGACGAGGTCCAGTTGAAGAACGGCCGAAAACCAGTTCTGCGGTGTCCAGGTGTCCAACGGGTAACGGCTACCGTCGAGACCCGCGGCTAATGAGGCATCGATGGTTTGCCCTTCGTGTGCGTTCGTAACAGCAAATACGTAGGCGAGCGCTCCGGTGTCGAGAAGGAGGGCCAGGATAGTTATCGACACCCAGAGGTAGTAGAAAGCTCGTGCAGCAGTTCCTAGCCCGCCGTATTGGTTGCGGGACCAGGACCGGAGGAAGAGTGCGAGTATGCCACCGACTCCCACGAGAACGAATGCGGTCCCGGCGGCACCATTGCTTGTATGCCCTTGGTCGACCATCAAGTTCAACGGCTCGCCAGCCAGGAGATGTGTTGAGCCGTCGTAATTGATCAAGAACCCCTGGCTAGCCCTCCGGTGTAGCCACGCGACCATGCTGCTGACGAACGACAGCTCGATGATCGAATCAACCATAAGTACGCCTATGGCGGCCTTGAGGGCAAGTGATAACGACGACATATTGACTTTGGTCGTCTGCTGGTGAAGCTGCAGTTACCGAGAGTGATGGCGACGGATCGGAGTGAAGACTGAGAAGGCCAGCGCATCTCTGCGACAGAGCGAGCCTCGCCAGCTTTATGATCGCTCATTTTTCTGAGGGTCTAACGCTCTGTTTGCTAGGGCTGACTACGGCGGGATACCCGGTGATGAGGTAGCAATTGCACTTGTGGGGATACCTAGCTCTACTATTTTCCTCAGCTGAGGTCATTGGCTAAGAATAAGACGATTGGGGGCTGTATGCAGATAAGATGGTGGTGATGCTGAGTCCCAGCCAACACTGTGGGTTCGTTAGTGGCTTTGCCGTATTACAGCCTTCTAGCCAAGATACCACACAGGGAATATGGGGGCATGGATCTCCGGCCCGCAACGTGGCTGTCGTGAGAATCAGGCAGGCTATCGTGATCTAATTAAAGAATTCTTAGGGCGTATTAGCGGACAGGAAGAACATAGTCACGGCACCATACAACCTAATATGGCATTCATGGAAAAGTCAAGGCATAAGCAGTGGCCGGAAAGGAAAACCGGGGTAGACCATCGCTGTCGCACGACATAATTGCCACGCCTAGGAAGGGATAGGACGGTGACGGTGGGCCATTTGACCCAAACCGCCAAACCGCCAAAACTCATAGTTTCATGGTCTGATTACATAGTAGGCCCGCACTATGCGCTATACTGTATTTTTTTAGGTGCTAAGTCCGCTATAATTACAGCACACTTAGCACTCTACTTAGTATCCTCGTATATAGTGCCTCTATCTCCTAGTCACTGTATGCACACACTGTATTCTGCTATAAAAACCACTGTAATTACAGGGCCTTTAGGGTCATTCGCCTTACTATAGAAACGTTGTTTATAGCGCTTATAGCGCTTGAGGTCGCTGTCGCTTAGTATACTATTCGCATACGTAAAGTCTACGAAAGTGCGCTGTAATTTAGTGGCTATAGAGCGCTGGAAACTTTGAAATTAGTAAAGTATAAGAAGATATTATGATTGGTCAAATTGGTTTGGTGTAACAAGGCGCTGAATGCCCTAGAATGCCCTATAATTATAGTGGACTTAGCACCTAAAAAAAATACAGTATAGCGCATAGTGCGGGCCTACTGTGTAATCAGACTATAAGACTATGAGTTTTGGCGGTTTGGCGGTTTCGGGCATTTGGACCAGGGTAACGGTCCATAGATGCAGTGTAAGTGCACCCATAATACCGGGTACCCTAGCGAGAGAAGCCGGTATAGTTACCAGGGTAGCATGGCCATGAAATTAAACTGTTGGGCTTATTTTATAAGTCGACGTCTTGGTAGGTATAAGATTATGTCGTGTTCCGCTTTCTTAAGGCGAAGCTAAGGGTGATTACTAGCAGAACAGTATCATTGGGCTAAGGTTGGGAATTCAAACATCCCATGCAGGGCCTTCACCTGTCTTTAATAAGGATTTGTTTCTCCTTTTGCAAGTTCTCTGCAACTTCCAGGGGAATATTCAAAGACGTCGCCACAATACCCGCTGGTGTTAATGCGAGCCACTGCGTTAAGGAGATATCTTCAACACGATCACTCTTATAAATCTCAATCCATACCAACTCGTCGGTTTCGGAAGTATTCTCGATGTAGTGACCTAAGCTTGTCAATACTTGTTGGAAGATTGCGTTGGTGAAGTTAAACTAACCGCTATTGTCGGGGAACACGCCTGTGTCTCCTGCTCTGAAGTCAAAGGTTCGAGCAGCAGCATTTCCGATGAACACAGTCGCGCGTGCTTGTCCCTTGTGGAAATAAAGCCATTCTTCCGCCTAGCGAAATAATTAGAAAAAGATACAGAAAACGTAACATTAGAAACTTACGTTCGGATGCCAGTGCAGTTCTCGTAAGCCTCCAGGTTGAAGGGTAACAACGCTAGCCGCTATCGTAGTAGCGATGGGGAAAGTTCTAGAGTCGACGATGCGGAGCGTGCCACCTCCCCCGGGGACCTCTTCGAGAGGATGGTCTTTCGCATAGTAGGCGAAGGATGCATTGCCGGTGAGCTCCCCATTGCCACCGGTCACGTTGTGATTGTCGACAGTTCCATTAATAATGTACGGGTTAGGGGATAAGACAGAGCCGAATACGGACTCAGGAAGCCCGAAGTTCTTGGCCAGGATCGATTTAGGCGTATGCGTAATCCAGTCATCCACGTTAAAAGTCGTCCTGGACCCCGTTAGCATGGCGAAGCTTACGATTACCCGAGCCACGAATTCCAAGATTCATATCTTACCCAACAGCATCGAAGTCGCCATCGTCAAATATTAGGAGAAATTCGTTTTCCTCGTCAAGACCCTGAACTGTGTGGGCCACTCCTTTAGGAAAGTACCAAATATCCCCTTCCTCAAGCTTAGCGACTTCGAATTGGCCGTTCTGGTTAACACCGGAGACAACGATCGACCCAGCATATACATAACCCCATTCGGCCTGGGATTAGGTTATTAGTGAGGAATCAGAAGGGATTCAGTAAAGAACGTACCACCCGATGCCAATGCAACTCGCGGATCGAGCCCTTAGTCAAATGCTGTTGGGCGGAAGCGATCTGCTTGCTGGTAGGCAGGTCTGTGACGACCTGTTCTCGAACCCAGCCGCCCCTCAGGATCCTCGTCTTAGAGTCTGAGAAACTCCATTTGACGTTCGGGACAACACCGTTATCAGTGCTCTGCCGACCTAAGTTATCCGGATTCTGGAGATCGAGCTCATGGTTTGTGCCGCCTGCAAAACTCGAGGTTAGAGCCAGGGTCAAAAACACTAACAATATCTTCCAACTCACCTGAGAACGGAGCGCCCTTGCCGTTACCATCAATCGGCTGGCCATCCTCGAAGCCGCCCTTGCTCTGACGCTCTATGACAGAGCCGCTGGCACCATACACCGCAAGGAGTATCGAGGAAGCTTGGAGGAGACGCATTCTGGCAACCAGCTTGCAGAAATGACATAAGGTTACCGCGAGACGGCATAGGTAGTTGAGGATGGCATGCGGCGAGAACAACTTTTCACTGGCTTATATATATTTTTAATATGCGGACCTCTTTCTGGGACGTGGACGCGCGCATGCATATCGCTACCCCTGACGCCTTTCTCCATTCTTGTTCAGCCGGGACGATGGAACTCGTAAGCATTATGAAAACCTACCCAACGTACCTACATCATAGTGCCAAGCCAGCTCAAGCCCGGAGATGTTAATGAACTCGATGAGATCCCCGTGCGACGTTCCTCGCTTCTCGTGTGCGGGGGGCCTATAACCAGCCGTGTTCCTGAATACACCATCTATATTAAAATAACGTCATGTCTTGGCAAGCGATCACAATGCGGAATAAGTGCTACATAGTTTGATGAACGATACTCCAAGGTTACAGTAGAAAAAAACGAAATCTCAAACTATCGGTGTTCATCACGATTATGACATTTCTAGTGGCCTCTTGCGCCATCTTCAAGCTTCGTTACGGCATGCCTGACGAAGATAATGATAAGTGTCGGCAACTATTTTGGTAGATAAATCTAAGGAAATCCCACTTGGAGCCTCTTGCTAGCAACCTACGCGTTCCGAAAAGGGTAGGCTAAAAACGTATTGAGAAGGGATCGCTGCTATAGCTCTATTCTGATCCTCAAATTGCTTAGCTTAACACTTAGTTCTTTTTTGTACATTTTAATAGAAGGTATATTATCACATCTAACTAGACGAAAAATGAGGCGTACGGTAAATTCAAGGTACTAAATGATAGCCGTGTGGCTTCCGAACTGCGTTTCGAACGGTTCCTGAGTGGACTTCCATCATTATTTATCGCCGTGAATAGGGGGGAAACTCTACTTTAGAAATAGGAGGGAATAGACTCTTACATTAGTATATAGGTAGGTATTAAATATGAGGTATGAATCGCAATATACCAGATGGCGAACCCTAAGCTGTTTGATAAACCCAGTAACCTGGGATGACCTCATCCCCCCACGACTATCTCCCTGCTAGCACCAGGGGAGCTTATATCCCGGCAGTTGAAGTCGACGTTATTGGAGCCGGTACCTTGGCGATGCACGAATTAAGTCTTATATGAGCATCGTAATGTTGGCTTCATGCAGTCGGTAGCCTAGACCAATGTGTATCCATGTTGGCCGACTCGTTTGGGTAGAACTATTGATTTACCCAGGTCCCGAACTGCACGAGGTGAACGTCAAAGATGCTGATCAGAGCTGGATGCGGCTATTCAAACTTCAGCCTTTCCATTCTCGTGACTTAACTTGACCTCATTAGAAGTAGTTGATTACTTCGATAACATGTCATTGCTTAACACAATTCGACTTGGGGCAGTCGATACTAACATGATCCACGATCGAAGGCTTCATGATGCTATCTAAGTAGGCTATGGCAACATCTGAAGAGGATTTAGATCGACTAGATTTTCTGGGATGGCATATTGGGTGTTGGAGAGCTATAGGGGATTCACGTCGGCCGAGATCGGTAGGAGGTGGAATTCGAAAAGGCCAAAGGAAACTGCACAAGTCGGGAAAATAGTCTCGAATATATAAGTCGCCGTAGTTTTCTCATTTCAGTCCCTCCCGACTTGTAAGCGCAGTAACTTCACGACAAGACGAAATCTATAAGAGCAGTCGGACTGCCTACCTTCGCGATGTCTTCATCGGCGGTCTTCATGCTCGCTGCGTTTCTCTTTGCACCATCAACATCAGCACTCTCATTACCTCCGCTAATTCCCCTAATCCCCGGCGTTACAGAACCCCTAACAAACCTCGCACCCCCTCTACCTATTCTACAAATCCCAACACCTCCATTGCCAAGCCCTCCTTTCGAGGCAAGTGATATTAAGCCAAAGAAGATAGGTTACTTTTGGACCGCGTCCGGTGATAACCAACACAAAGGCAAGTAATCCCGCGGTGTGAAAGCATGGAGTTGAACTAATACTTCGTAGACTTTTTGGCCACTTACAGCCTTGACGACGTAATTTACTATCTAGCTACCCCTGACTCGATGACTCCCAAGCTGACAGCTATTAGGATACATTTGGGACACTGCTCTGGGTGACTGATGTTCCCTCAAGTGGCAACAGTCCACATCACCTCGGACCCTCCCTCGACGGGAAGACCCTCATTGGCGGTGGTTTACTATCACTTCTAAAAACACAAGACACGGCTTTCTATTTCGACACTACGGACCCATACCGCCCCACCTTCAAGAAGAGCAACCGCGGCATTCTCTCGTCAATTGTGGACGAGATCCGTGCAAAACCGGACGGGTAAGTCTCTTAACTCCGAAGAATCTTGGAGTAGGAACCGGCTAATATTAAGTATAGAGGGTTCTTCATTACTTACATGGGCTGTAAGCTACTATTCAGAGAGGAATGCAAGTTTTCTCTTGACTAACTCGTCTCTAGCTGCTCTTGGTACATCCCCTGGTCGCCTTGTCGAGACAGACGCCGAGTTCAATATCATTCACGAATGGCCCGAAGACGTAGATGGAGTGCTTAATATCCTCGGAGAACAGTTCTCGCCGCATGGGTTAACGGTCGACTTTGACAAGAATATAATTCTGACTTCGGACTTCATTGTCCCCTTAAGCATCTTGAAACCGAGTATCGGCATTCAAAGGGCCAACACGTTAAGGCTATGGGATCTTTCCTCACGCAAGATTATCAGCACTATCGAGATCCCCGATGTATGTAGTCATTATCCTAGACTCACTACATGGTCTTTCTACTAACGGCGATGATAGGGAGGCGGTATCCAAGACGTCAAGTTCATCCCCGGCAACCCCGAGGGAGCAGCTCTTGCAACGGCAGTGCATTTGGGTCAAGTGTGGATCATCTACCCCTTCCGCAAAGACGGCAATGGCAAGCAGGGCGTGGCTAAGCTGCTCTACGATCTGGGTCCCAAAGCTCGCGACACTGTTGCTATCTAGTATGGTTTCTTTCTTTCTCTAAAGGCGACGACCGAGTTATTGCTTATCCAGGACTAACCATTACCCTTAACAGCTCCGATATTACAACCGACGGGAGATTCGCCTACTTCACGCTGACAACTGCGGACCATATCGCGGCCCTCGACATTTCAGACCTGGATAATGTAAAGCGGCTAGATGACCCAGATGAAGACCAACCTACGATCGGGCCACACTATATTAAGATTACCCCGGATCAGAAGCACATCGTGGTAACAGACTACTTTGTGCAGACAGGTGACATTGGCCTGATAAACACCCCAGCTGACTTCAAGGCTCTGTATATCGACATTCTTGACGACGGGTCGCTCAGCTTCAACCGCAGCATAGATTTCCAGCGTGAGTTCGCGAACCGTGGGGGGGCTAAACCGCATTCTGTTGCCGTGTTCGATTTGACGGATCCGGAGAACCCTATTTACTACTGAGCTGGGGAGAAGTGAAAAGGGAAACTTTGTTTGTTTTATAAGCAACTTGACGTGTTGATCTCCATCCCGGTGTTGTACTCGGTGTCTAGAGAGCTTGCGCCCCTATTCGCCAAGGGGTCATAGTGATAGGTACCTGTTGTGATAGCGGATGCGGAATGACCACCTCTGAATATACCGACCTACCTATGTAGCATCTAGAAAACAGATTTCGACTATATGCCGTATGATTCTTGTTCAAATGCCTAGATACCATCCTCTGACCCTGATACCTTTCACTTAGGTATACTCTATTAAATGACATATCGCCCTTAACCCTCATATAGATACTTCTCTGAATTGCAAAGTATTCGAGAAATGTAAACACCTGCTATTTTATTCAATAACACAGTTGTAACACGGTATCTATCAGAGTGACTGTGACTGTTGCCTCAAGAAGGCCTACCTTTGAGACATGGCTAATGCGCGGATGCGTACTATAAGCCTTAGGCAATTCGCGGTGGCGCATTACCGTCGCTTAGCTCCTAATACTAAGTAACAGGGGGGTTTGAAAGGAACGAGCTCAATGTGTTGTTCTCGAGAGTACCCTGTGTGAATAATACTCACTGCTCCTATTGGGCCTTTCCTAGCGGTACCTGTTGTGCCCCAACTGACACGTCAATCGAAACGTGATACGCGACGTATGACAGCCGATAGGAATATATATATATATATATTATATTTATTTATTTTGACGCTGGATGCTTGTGATAATTATTTATCGTTGACCGAAAAATAGTAGTTTTATGAGAATAGGTATCATAATAGGGTTGAACATAAGCTGTTAGTTAAGAGAATAGATGCATATTTATATGAGCTTTATCAATAGAGATGTAACAAACAAAGTTCTGAAGACGTTGGTTACAGTCGCTCTTTAATTCATTAATGGACTAATTCTTATACAGAAATTCGTCGAAACATCCCTTAAACCACTGTCGGGTAGCCTCCATCTAAGATATGGAAGAAGTTCACTATAGGAATAGGTAAAGGCATTTAGAGTTTTAGTATTGGTGATAATATATCTGCGCCGGGTACCTATAAATGATACATCAATATGAGGGAATTATACGGTACGGGTGCGAATATCGACCCTTATGGTAGCATACGCCTCCTTTTGTCTTTAATGGGCGGGCTTGCAGCACACGTTGGGCATTTGGACCAGGGTATCAGGGTACGGGGAAGGCGACTAAAAGAAAAAGTGAAAAAGAAAATCCACAGATGCGTAACAAACACCAGGATTTAATGGCCGTCACCTCCCAAGAGCCGAGTTATCTATACCCGGGTTATCTAATAGACAGTGGATTGGAGCTCGAGTTCTCGATATTTATAGTCGTACGTGATGATATTCGTTAAGTGGTAGTCACTAAGCATCTACTTCGAGTGCATCGTCGAAGCACGGGCAATGAGGATATCGCGATCAACCTCGCTGAGGGTTGCCTCGCCATGTTCCGGTCAGCCCAGAAAGCAATGGCTGCCGACATGATTCCCCTTCCCATTGTCCCTATTCATTGGGCATAGAATATGCACTAGTGTGGTGGTTAAAGGAATAATGGCAGGTAGATTATGCCGTGCGACCTGTGTCATTGTGGTTGCCTAAGGGGTGACGATATGGGATGAGCAGGCCGCATTGTGCCCATTAAAACGGAATGGATTTGTGGTTTGGAGTGTCATATAATCTCCCCTGATTCTGTTGTTTTTTGAGTTGAAGCCAACATATGTTACTCAACCCTATCCTTAACCACCAACTACCATATTCCAAGATGCCGCCAACCATCACAGCTAAGATATCTCGTTCGGATCTGCAAACTTCCGACATTCCCCCTCTAGCGTCTATCACCGATGTCAAGCATCTGTCTTCATACAATTGGATTGAAGCATCTAACCCTACCATTGCCGTCCCCGGAAGTCCGGCGCTTTGGTCGGCCCCTAGTGTTCCTCAACGGCTAAAGAAGGATGCTGGCCTCTTCTACATTGCCCAAAACACAGCTCGCTACCCAGATAGTCCCCTGGAACCTTTGTTCCGAGCTCTGTATATCACTGAACCTACGTTCGATATCCGCGCCACTGATGTTGTGACGGACCGAAACAATATGCGCAAACTCCTCAGCTTCATTGACCCTACTTCATCAAAGAATGGCTTGGAGGAATTCGCTATGAATGTCGAGATTACTAAGAATACTGCGTTGTTTGACCGCATTGACCCTTCCACCTACGAGATCATCGGCCCCAGTGAGTTCAGGGGGTTTGGTCACGAATTCGAGAAGGCTTGTACAACGGACAAGATTGTGGGGAGTACCGGACATTACAGAATAGTCTCCTATCGTTTCGGTGGCCTGAATATCGTTGTCCGTCACGAAACGGACGGATATGTACAGGCTAGGCCGAGCGTGCAGTCCCCGAGTAGCAGGGGCCCGGCGAATAATGACCTAGCGAGTATGCTGGAATCATTATCTCTGGAACCTTCCGACACTCGTCCCGGCGCCGCTCTCAGGGGATCGCAACTGATTATTCGAAGAGACGGACAGGCAGTCCCCATATCCTCGACTATTGAGATCAAAACACGGGTCGCTCATAAGCCTCTTGGGATAAGCGAAGTTGCGCCCCAGATCTGGGTATCCCAAACCCCCAAGCTTGTGCGAGCATATCACCAGCGAGGAACATTCCAGGTCCCAATAGTGGAAGATGTGACGACTCATATCAAGAAATGGGAGAAGGACAATCAAAGGCATCTAAAGCTTCTGGTGGTGTTGATTCGCAGAATCCTCTACGCCGCCAAGAATGGCGGCGGGAGCGTAACGGTGAGATATGACAAGAGAGAAGACAAGTTGGTCGTGTCGAAGCTCCTCGGGAAGAAGATGTTACCTCTAGACCTGTACCACAAGTGGGACAGTAGCAAAGAAACAGGGGTGGCGCTCAATTGAGATGCTGCGAAAGGAACAGGAGCCTAGGTTCTAGCGAATCCCGACGGCTCGTTCATAGCCACATTTGGACCTTCTAGGATTACTGAGTCAATCGAGTTGCTATTAGCTCGGCCCCGAGGGTTCGTAGTCGCGTGGAAACCTTACATTGCATTCTTCGTCCGGATAGGTACCTACCTCTTACCTACCTCTTACCTACCTTGGGCGCCTAGTCTTCGATTCGTACCGAGAGCATATGTAAATACGGACATATGATTCCAATCCATTGACCCTCTTCATTCGAATGCATGAGAATTGGGGAGCGAGCGATCATCGAAGGACATACCGGAAATTGAATTTCACATGTGTTTATTACTCTATAGGGATTCAATGCGATCCTTCGCCCAAGGGTGCTGGCGATCATATCCATCGCATATAATGAGCTCGCGCTCGATATCTCCGTAGTCCTCTCGGGTCTCGAACTGTGTTGTTCGGAGTATTGTGCCCGGTTCGGGGACGTGTACTACAATATGGTCTTTGAGGTGCTCTACCGAATCCGATTGCGGTTTGCCGAGACTGTTTATCGTCGTCAGAAGTACGGCTCCGTGGCGGTCGTTTATCTTTCGGTAGTAGGTGTGCGACGTGTCCGCCTGCGAATCGTTGTTCATCATGCCCGAGCCGGGCCATTTCACCACGCGCCCGGTCGCTTTAGAGCCAGTCCGTCTAGTTAGCCGGTCTTCGAGGGATCGGAGCGATGATGCCATCTTGGTCGGGAGCCGTATTTCCGATACAATCTTGACTACGCTAGGAACTCCAAATACAAGAAACATGCACGCCATCTCAGCCAATGCCCAAAGCGTTATGGGCGCCGCGTAGTATGTATGGTCCTTAGACCTAGTGAAGGCGAGTACGGCGTTCAGGCGTAAACCAGCGGCAACACAGCCTCTGTTGGGTTTCCTTAGGCGTTAGTATGCTATTAATCCCGAATTTTCGAGATGGAAGACCAAGACTAAAGGACGGTAAGGAGAAAATGAAACTTAAAGAAACTAAGCTGACGGAGAAATAGGGGGATGGGAGCCGAGAAGGAGAATTAGTTATCCACACATACAGAACGCCGATGGTGAAAATGACGGAAATTCCAACTTGTGTTTTCGTCGACATATTGAGACTCCAGATAACACGTTGCGGTAGAATTAGGATGAAGACGTCGGAGCAAAGATTTAGCACAGCTGATGCGATGTTGAGGGCCCGCGTGTTGATAGGGCAAGAACCGCCCACGAATGAAGGATTCCAATTCCTCTCAACCGGGACGCAGGCGAAGTTCATGAGGAAGAGTGTGACGATATAGAATACCGTGTTCGCGCCTAGCATGCCGTAGCAGAGCCAGAAGAAATAATTCCGGACGCCATACGGGATGAATATTCGGACCCATTCGAGGAGAATTGCCGCCTTTATGGTCAGGGCCACGCCAATGTAGAAGCTAGAGCTGAGAAATAGGGGGAATAAGATATCTGGCATGTCGTTTACGCGGACGTCCCACTGATGGACAAAGGCACCAGGGTCGTGCAGCAGACGGTAACCAAGATATATTCCTGTTATATAACATCCAAAAGCTATCATCATCAATGCTGCAGGTTGATCGTTAGAACACCGTCCGATCGACGCAATATGCGAAATACTTACCGTCCGGAAGTCCAGCTTTCTTCACACAGAATAACCTAGCGTAAGTTCGTAGGAGGATAGCTACCGTTGTCGCTGCCAAGCATAGAGGTAATACGGCTTGCGCAATGTGGTTCTTGTTCGGCGGGTCATCGAAGTTGGGTATGGTACCATTCGGCGGGGCGAGGGCCGGCTCGTCGAGAAACTCATCCTGCTCCGCCGGCGTTAATATCGAGAGGCCCGCCATTACGTGAGTCTTTTCCGCCGGGTATCCCCTCCGCCGTCGCTCGAGTCCCCAAGCCAGAGCACGATGAAGATGACTGATTGCGGTTGGAGCGGCGAGTAGAGGTTTTAAAAGAGCGAAATCCTCCAAGCCGACACATGGCCGCGAACGAGTGGGTGAGAACTCTATCTATACATACGGTTCAATCAATTCTTTTACGTAGGGCGATGGCTCCTCGCACGAAGTGCGTGGACGACGGGCTGACATGCATAAGCATCAGCGTGGGAAGTGGGTAAAGAGCTTGGGAAACGGAGGTGTTCTACTCAGCGCTACAGGCCAGCTGAGAAGTAGTAGGGTAGTATCATGCAGTATCATAAGCAGAGCCTTTTCATAAAACCCTACTGGCGACGCGAGTTCACTGGGCTGCCAAGAAACGTGCTGATGCACGGCAACAGATGGGTCAGCACGGCCAACGTATTACATAGTTATATTGGCCATGCCTTGTAGATTGTTCCCTAGGAACGTAACCGGTTTCGGTGGAGTGGGTTGTACTTGGAGGGTATAACGGGCTTGACGATCATAGTAGCCGGGTCAATAAATAAGCCATGAGCTTTGCGATGTATTACGTGACAAAGGCGGTTAGAACGCATCGCGAAGGATTCGATTGTAGCTCCGCGCGGGCAAAGTCGATCAGTTAGTCAATCAGTTAGTCGATCAGTTACAGTTCAAAACATTACGCGAGACTGTGATGAGGTGGACGGCTGCCACGTTCTATGCAGAAATTATTGCCCGAAGAGGAGCTGCCAGTTCACGATAGATCGCCCGTTCCCTCTTCCCCCAGATTGGGTTCGCAAGATAGGTGCCATTACGGCCCCGAAAATCCAATTATAGGGCCTCGAAGTACCTACGGCCCTGGATAGGATGCGAGACCGCAAAGCCGAGCCAACCACACCACGCGACACCTACATGATACATCATATCCACGTGGGCGCCCATCCATCTTATGTAAGTCCGCCAACCTGCATCCTCTTCTGAGTTGTTCCGGAACATATCTAGAAATAGAGTGACGCATACCCGCCCAACTTTCCTCTTGGCACTTCAGGAGAAATACTCTGCGAGACAAGAGTGACGTTGTCATTTATCGTGAAGAGTTGGGGTGCGAAGAGCCGGGGTAGGCCATGTCAGCTTGGCGAGCTAGAGTAGTATTACACATGAACGCCGCTGCAACATAACCTAGAAGCACATTTCAACAAGGCTCTCGAATTCCATCTCGAAGTTGAAGGCGGCGGAATCTTTGAGCTGGTTATGCCTACCCAGAGGTAAGCACTCGGATATTCATCATTTCCACCTAGCCGTAGCTGGAGCAACGTTTGACGATCCATCCAGGGCTGAAAGTAGCGTGTCCGCTTCGAACTCGTGGTGCCGGGATTACCGGGATCCTTAGCCAGCTTCCTTTCTTACCTAAGGGCGACACTATCACATTGCGTACATAAAGTTACTCAGTAACCTCACAAACACCCCCTGGCTGGTCAATATTGGGTGTTGAATTCTTCTCTCCGAGCCATCGAGAACTACGTCCACTAAGGTCCCATCTCAGTCTTATCGAAGGGCCAGAATTATAAACAGCTATCTCATGGATTTTACTAGATAACCCAGCAGTCTTCACCTTGGCGAACGTATATGAATTTCAGTGTCAGTGCCTATTAAGTAAAAACTAACGTTCACTTAACAAAATTGGTAGAGTCTGGATATAATTCTTGAAATATACGCTTAAGGGGTATCTAATTCCATAGAAAACTGCCTGAAACGAGTAAGTGATAAGAAGATTTATTTTATAAAACTAATAGTATTTAAGACATGATCGTTCATTGGAAAAGGGCGAATACTTGGCTCCTTAACTCACTCCTATACCACACCACCTTTTACGCGAGCTGAAACATCCCTGATGAACGGGTAAAGGAACTACCCTGGCCAACTATTCCCATACCCTTATATTATTATGCGCCTATTTACGCCGGAGTGAATAGGGGCATCATATCATATGAGGTATATAGAATCCTTGAATGCCCGTAATGATATCAAGTTTAATCTATCCTAGTTCTGTTTTCGCTGTTAAATAAAAAAGGAAGGGTGCCCAATGATTCTTCATCATACTCAGGTCTAGCATAAAGTCCACGTAAAATTTGTGTCCTATTATTTATCCTATGATTGCTGTAAGCTCAGCTGTGCGTATCCATGGCTCATGGCTTCCACTCCCTGAAGTAAAGCTTGATTAATAAAAATAACTGAATATAACCGACACGCGACTTGTCCAGTTACGATAGTCTTTTCCAAAATCTTGGGACGAAGAGGCTGCGCTAATTAAAATTTGCTCAATTCTGGAGACATAGCGAACCAAGCTGAAAGTATTTTGATAGGTGTCTTGCCTGAATACACCCTTTTATTGGCTACTGAACATTGAGACTTACTCTAGTTTAGCTAGGTACTCTGAATTCACATAGCAGGCGTCGAAGTCTCAGCCGTGATTCATATTAGCTACCAGATCTCCGGTAGCTTCACTCCTTATCTGAGTATATTATAGAAGGATTTGAGTTCCTATTAGCAAGTTAATAGATATTTATGTAAACTTACTGTCGCCTATTCTCTATGAAACCCTCTAGCACGACAACTTTTTTTAGATAGGTAGCTAAGTATGTAGATGTTTATATGATGGTATCTCCACTATATGGCCCCTTTATAAACAAAGTCTCAATAACACTCCTCTAACAAGTCGAAAGAATATATTAACTGAATTAGCGCGCGACTATAAATTACTAGAAACCGACATCCGTCGTTGACAGGCCACTCGTTTCTTATGGGTCGGTCGTTCACTATGAAAGCGGCTGATGGTACGTTACGTTTTACACCTCCTGAATATTGGCGGGTATTAGTGGTCTAACAAGTTCTTGACCGCTAACAATGTTGCCACCGCTCAGAAGACGAGCAATTTATTTGCTTCGTTGATACGGATGTAGCTTTCAAATGTTCTATCCATACTAGAGATATCCGCCAGCCGTCGCACGACTTGACCAGGTGTTGACCAGCTGACCTACTTTGGAATAAGTACCGCTACATTATGTTCGCTAAAATTTAAGTAATGCCCGCTGTAATTCAGCCTATACCTACTAAAATTTAGTGGATATTACTAGAACCTTAGCGTTGGATAATAGCCCTGATACCTTTTGAAAATGCGCCAACCGACGCCGCACCGACAAATTAATATAACGGCCGGCGGATTGTTCTAGTATGGACAAAACTCTTGAAAGCCGCGTCAGTATATGGTAGTAGGGCCTTTGATTACGTACGTATATGGAACAAGAGCGCGGGTCAGTCATGGAGTGGCGTCTATTTTTAGCTATAAATGTTTCGGCGAACGGGTACGGTAAAGGTCTTCGCGATATACCTAGGGACAAGCTGGTTAGGTGGCACTGGGGGTTGTCCTGGATTAAGAAGTTGTACCGTAGTAATCCGTATATAGGTGTGAGTGGAAGCACGTGTTTACGCGAAAGACCGAGGTCGAGTTCTGACACCCTTGTAAATAAATCGCGTTTGCCCCTCCAGTTATGGTTAATACGTGTTCAGCCAAACCGACTAAATGTTGCTCAAGTTGGGATGGAGACCATTCTATCTCCGATATTCTATCTAACACTTCTTCCGCCGCTTGTGGGTCTCTAGACCAGATCAGTTATGGCATCAGGCCCAGAGTCGGCTTGAAATAGGTCTATAAAATGACAACGGGATGACTCAAGCCTTGGAATTACCCCGCCAATTTTTTTTTAATGTTAGGGCTTTCAGACCTATCAATAGCAAATGTATAAGGGCCTGTCCAATATTCGCAATCTTGTTCGCGTCGTGGCGAGGGGGATATAGCAAATGTGAGAGCGAAACTTAGGAAGGTCAATTGGAAGTGTTCATACACGTTTATTCACTTGTAAATGCCATCATTGTTGACTCGATGGTAATAGTATTTTTAGGTACCCTAGTGGGTTGAATAACTTGACAATTTAGGGAATCGTGTCGGAGTTAACAAGACGCTCGGGGCCTTATTGCCTACCTAACATCATACCACTAGGATTCATTGGACGCGTGAATAGCCTACTTCCACTAGTTGCACTTCATACTGCAGTTGTATCGCTTTTCGGGGATCTTTCTACGTAGGGAGCCCTGGGACGTACGGTAAGAGTCACAGAACCTGAACCACTGTCGAGGGAATTTTGGATAAAGTGGTGTAGCCTCCGTGGTATTTCAACGGCTTGCTGCTAGAATCGGTCAACACTGGTCGGCGTTAACAGGGGTTCAGGGACGCAAAAGGTTCTAAAAAGAGGACTTTCCGTCCTATTTAGCTAGGATCAACAGCTGTAGATACCCTATTTAGAAATAATAATTCCATTGTCGAGACGCCAACAACTTCTCCGCAGAAGACGAAAAGCTATGGGTAGCTACCTAATCAGCTAATCAACATCACATCACCATGAACACGGATGAACGCGGATGAGTCGCATATCATATAACGCCGATTCTAGCAGTGGCTGCGTCCGCCCATATATTGACGACGTTCCCGTGAAGTGATGCTATTGTATTCGATCCTTCCCTAGCTTCAATCGACTTTCCGCTCCGACAAGCTACGCGATTCTTGTTTCCTTCGACCGACGACATCATGGCATCTCGGAGCCAAGTTTCGGCCTCGGGGCTTCCCGATATTAACAAGGTGTTGCTGCCATTGTCTATTATCGGCTTCCTCCTCCAATGGGGTAACATGATAGTCCAGGGTTCCCTCGTTCATTATATCATAATAGCTTGGAAAGGTGTCTTCCCGAGTGGCACTCCCGTGAAGACGGTCTTCACCGGCATCCGGCCCCTCGACCTACCCGTGGGCATTCTGGTCACCTTTTTCCAAGCCATGATTAAGCTAGACGAGATTCATCGCGTCGAAGCCTACCTCCTCCTGGTGGACCTCCTCTCTGCTCTCACTGTCCCCGGCGTACTTACGGTAATCGAGGACCGCCGGAATAGAAAGTCCGGGCCTCTGAGATAGTAAGACAATGACTTGACCCTTACCTCATAAACGTCAGCCTAATCATATAATACAGTCCTGCGTTCTGGCAGATGTTCTGGGCCTTTTTCGGTGTTGCATCGAGCGTACCCACTTACATTCGACTATATATCAAGAATAGGCTCCCGGGCAGCCCCAGCTTACCCTCCGAGCAGGCTCAGGCCCTACCCTTCACAGCCTTGGTACACATTCTTCTTGTCCTACTCGGCGCAGCACCTTACCTTCTCGGCTTCAGCCTCACTCAGTTGGCGTGGAGCATAGTCGCCTACTTCTTCTTTCCATTTATCGTAGGTCCCTTACACGACCTCGCGAGCGGTCTCCTCTCGCGCAGTGGCTACACTCCCAAATCATCCTCAAATCCGATTATCATTTCATACTATATAGTCGGTATTTTCAGCACCCTGGTTCACTTCGGCGTTGCCTGGTTTACGTTCCAGTCTTCGGATCTCAGCTGGATCACGATCTACTACCCGGACCGCAGCGTGGTCAAGCAGGGCCCCACCATTATCTCGGAATCTGGCCACTTCTTCATCCAAATCGGATATCTATTCTTCAACATTACCGTGCTTGTACTTGGTAAATATATCTTTACGGAGGATAAGGTGCTTGCGCAAAAGGCTCGAGGAAGCAACCCTCTCCTGACTCTTACCACCATCCAGACGGTTGGGGGCCCCGGAGCTGCGTTAGCTTGGTTGCTCATCAAGAGGGAGAAGGAGACGGCTGCTGCGAACGCTCATGTTAAGGCGACTTGATTGCGACAAAAATCCTTTTGAGCTCAGAAAGATCGCCACATTTGAGGCTTCTCTTGAAATGAGTAGTAGGCCAGAAGGAGAAGCTTCGATTGGCCCCCAATTTTCTGTCGCAAAGGGGCATAGTGTTGCAATTAGATCTAGATTAGGTGTCAAACTTGGAGCCTCAAAATTTTATGTGCCTATAGGCGGTTACTCTTGCTATGCGATGCATGAACCGTTACTATTTATAACAATGAATGGAATGCTAGGTATAGGAGGTAGTTAAAGAGAAAATCTAGTGTACTCTACCAAGGTACTTACGGCTCAAACATAAGGAACGGAACGATACGACCCTTGTCTGATCCGTTATTACCCAGGCACAGGGGCCCGTATACGCAGCCTTATGTCTAATCAGCTTGAGGTTCCCCGGTATTCCTACGGTAGCCTTACGAAGCTTTCTTTTAATCTTGATGTCCTAATGTTGAAGGGAGAGGGGGAGGTGCTGAAACTAGGTAGTTAACTAACGATGAGGGACCAATGGATTGAGTCCTTTTGATGCTATAGACTGACGTTTTCGAGCGCCGCCGCAACACGATTACCTCTAGGACGATACCCCGAAGATTGCTTGAATACCCTTAATATTCGGGCGACGTCCTCGCGCGTAAGCCGCCAATATTTCAGCCGCAAAGTGCAGTTTTTATTACCGATTCGGCTTGTTCGCCGCACCTGAACCAGGGTAATCGTAACCCCTGAACGGCCTTTTGTACGAATTCGTATCACCGCTACTACCTTAGATACTCAAATAAGATCGCCGACTCCGACGACTCATAACAGTTACCAGCATTTTATTCGGCGTAGTTTCAGGTTCGTTATTACATATAGGGGCGGGTAGGCGAATAGCCTTGTGCGCTTTTAAGAAGAGCCGGGTGTTATCGTTTCCTCGTCGTAGGCGTGTCCTCGTTAAATTCGTCAATACTAGCTCTTTCGCTATGGCTTCGATATCGGACTCGGACGTCTCGAAATCCTTCAACTGGCTACGACGTGAAAATCGAGGTGAGTCGTAAGGATAAATATTTAGTTAGGTAGAAGGCGACATCGCTGATCGAGTTTACTCTCTATAGGGCCTACCTATATTAGCCTGTCCGACTTTTCCGACAATCCCGCTTGCTCGTTTGACTTTGGCCATGATGGACATGCGGCATCGTGTAGTTATGGTGGGGGACTACTCCATATGAGCGCGGATGGAGAACGGGGAGACATCATCTTCGCCCATGGTGACTTTGATAATACATATTATTCGTCCTTATCTCGCGCTCAGAGGGGACATAGTAGTAAGGCTACCTTTGGCCTTATGATACCCAATGCTCCGGCTCCATCCACCAAAATAAAGGGCCAGAAACCCCGAAGCTCCGAGTTCAAGGTCGGAGAGATGGTAGAAAGGGGCTGTTTCAACTATCGCTGGCCGTTCAACGAATACACGCTACTACTAAATGACAGCGATGAATCAGAACCTAAAGAAACAGGAATAGTAAGTTTCACGCTCAGAGTCCTCATATTCCCAGACTCCCTAAGGATATATGAGTTCACGAAAAATAAATGCAGCATCCAAAAATCAAGCTTCTAAGATACCGGTTATTCTTACTGCAGACTAGGGTTGAATCATTGACTAAGCTTGAGTACTCTAGTGCGCGCATGTTTCGTTTGTCAAAGACAATGTCCTCTATCAAGTAATTAGGCTTGAGGGAGGGTGTCGTCCAGAGGCAGACGCATGCTACTTGGCCTCTTGGAAAGGTCAAGTAGCCCTGTCCATAGGGGGCTCGGTGAAATTCAACTCATTCAGCACGGATTCCAAAGCAGGGAAGGTCAAGGGCTATGGAACACCATTTTCTAACCCACCAAGGATTGTTGACAAAACGAACCACGTGCAACTCGAAGTTCGTATCCATCAACTGAGAGACAGCCAGTACGAACTACTAGATCTCAAACAGCTGGATGGAGAAGATCCCAGAGGGCCATTCTACGCATACGCCAAGCTTTGTGAGCCGAACCAAGTGCGCGTTACAGACAGACAGACGGTGTTTGTCGCCGAATTGAGACTTCAACGGACCGGGCATTCGAAACCTTGGCCGAAGATACCCACCTCAGACGAGATATACGACTATCTAGGACTCGACTCGGATAGTGAGAAGGCAACCGGACCAATGTGGGAAAGTATCTTCCAACGAAGAGAGGAAGAGACGGTTTATTTTTCTGAGTTACCGGAAGTTAACCTTATTGGGCGCAGCCTCGAGAAAATCCTAACCGTCGACTTGGTCCCGACCACGGTTTTCCGTGGGAAGCAAGCCACAGACGAAGAACGTCCGCTAGCTCTCGTGAGCAATCTATTTCTTCGACCCAGTATCGATTTGCAAGCTTTGTTGTAAGTCTAAACTCTCCTGGGTTGGCAACATTAGAAGCTTATTTCGTTATGTAGCTGGAAAGTCCGATATCTCGTCAACGCCTACCTCTTTCTATCCTCCTATCAGGATGGCCCCCTACAGAACTCCACTCTACGGCCGTCCACAAATAAAGGCACCGGCGAAGAGAATCCCCCGTCCCCTCAAGTGGTTCAATCAAACGTCCCACCGACACAAATGAATCGCCATGATACTAGCCTAACTCAGAGGCAGACAAGCGTGTCAAGGGAGCAAATTGAATTCCAAAAGCGACGACTTCAAAATCGCATAGAAAGAATCACTACCTACCTCGTTAGAGCTTTTATCCAACCAAACACACAGAATAATCTTCCACGGCTTGCTTTGAAATTCTGGAATCCGGATTACTACTATGTGATGATCACGGTCTGGTATGTTGTGATGAAATGCGAGCCTTTCGGGTTCGAGTGGGGATGGGTGGATGGAGTGGAAAATTGGGCTACAAGCCACAAGAATGGCGACGTTGCCAACGACTCTGGGGACGGGGGCCGCTGTCTTCTTGATGACTGCCTTCGCCCGGATGATTTACTGTCCGAAGGAAGGGAGAAGGAAAAAGTGACGCTCTTGAAATGGTATCATTATGCGTCGATCCTGAAGTTATCGCAGATGGAAGGGGGCCCCTTTCTGCCTGAAACCTGGAGGAATAGGAGTAATGACCGAAAGTTGCAGATCATGGAGAGAAACGCTAGACGAGCCGCGGCCGCAAAATTATCGTCCGACGACCCCTTCTATGCTGAAGATGAAATTCTAGACAGGCTGGGACTCCTAGCTGCATCTTTGGGTATCGAGAGTCTTGGTCACCAAACAAATTCGGTCACGGCGGTTACGGTAAGGCGCATTCTGAATTATGATTTCACACGGTATCTTACTCCGGGCCGGCTTTCGGATGGTGAGAAAGGTTCGGCTCGGGGTCCCTGGGAGATATATGTCCTCTGTCACCAGGATCAACTTTCCGCGAAGAGTCACTTTTACACGCCAGCGGATTGCGGTGAAAAGGAAGAAACCGCGAAGAGCATTGAGATAATTCGGCGCAGAATTTCCCATTTTCTAAACGCAGAAGCATGTCTCGTCCCCTGCTGGGAGAGAACAAATCACGCCTCGTTTAAATCAGAAGCGACTGCCGTATTGGCTTCTACCCTATTGCGCATCTTCGAGCAGGACCTCGAATGGGCCTCAGAAGTCCCGAAGAACACAGGAGCAGTATCGCAGCGCATTCGTACCGACTTGGCCAACGCGGGCTCAGACCCGCGGCTGACGGCCGATTCCAGACGACCAAGCCTCACGACTGATAGAATGCTTAGCCTCGAACTTGGTAAACGGATCGGCCCGTCTCCAATGAAGGGATTCCTAGTCGGACCGGAAAGGCTAGAGAATTGCGACACCGAGATCCCTCCAGCAATTGAATGGAAGCAATACAGACCCCCTCGCAAGTACCATTCCTCGAGCTTCTTCAACTCGATCGACGACACGCCGCACGCATTCAACAACGCTGAGATTATGGACAGAATAGATACTTTCGTTTCCCGCCGTGGGGAAGCCCAAGGCAAACCTAATTCACCATTGGTTCTCAATCGCAACAGCGTTCGACAACTGCTAGGAGAATACACATTGGCCGTTATCGACTTCAAGGTCAACTTGCCCGACGAACAGAACGATTATGTCTGGCAAGGGTATGACAGTGCACCTTGGCCATCTGATGAGGATAAGTCCATAAGTGGGGGATTACAGAAGCTTTCAGATAGTGTGAGTAGTCTTTAAGCCGAAGGGCGTTTACGTATTGCTGACCACCTTCTCTACAGCTTGTCGATCAAGGAGTACAGCATCGTACGATTGTTCTATCGATGTAAGTTATTAGCAAAGTCCCAATCTCCATAACCGTCGCTGAATATACAGCAGGCCATTGAAGGATATATACAATCGTAATCTCTTG
Organism: Pyrenopolyporus hunteri; assembly: GCA_902806595.1. Taxonomy (NCBI): domain Eukaryota; kingdom Fungi; phylum Ascomycota; class Sordariomycetes; order Xylariales; family Hypoxylaceae; genus Pyrenopolyporus; species Pyrenopolyporus hunteri. Next base: position 1,997,780 of record CADCXC010000011.1, on the reverse strand, counting down.
AATTTGTTTTGGCAGGTCTTCCATGTGGAGTCCGCCGACTGCTTCATTACCCACGATTCCAAATTCCCGGACTTCTCATGTCAGAAGGGGAACACTTGGTGCACTCGAATAACCTTAAGAGGTTGGTCCAGATCAGCGGAGGCTCGGCAGTCAACAAACGTAAACGAGGCACCCGAAGCTACGAGCGGTATAAGATCCCAAACCCATCAGCTGAGACGAAAATTGTCGAACGAGTCGATCGTACTACCGGATTCATTGAAGGAGGAACCGCCGTCAGACAAGGATCAACCGACTAAGGTTGAGTTACGAGTATCGTCCATCGTCTTATCCACGAATAGCTTCGGCGAATTCAGCCAATGCACCATTATTTCCGAGCAGCTTTACGCCAAACGAGATAGGATTGAAGAACGATGCAAGAGCCTATGGGAGCAGTTTGTGCATCAACCGCAGAGCGCGCGTTGTCTTGTCTTCTTGGCGATCCTGGGGCTGTTATGCCAACAAATGGCAACTGACTTTGAAGATGCCATGCTCCATTTTGAACAGATGCTCAAAGTCGATGTGAGTATCACTTGTACTATTGGATTAGCAGCGCGTATTGACCTAACATAGAAAAGCTCGATTTTCGACGAGGATAACTTGCTCAGAGGGAGGGATTCGCTCAAGCAACTCAAACGCAATCTATGGAGCCTGGAGTCATTAGTAGAATTGCACAACAGCCTGACAGAGTCCATAACTCACATTGAGAAGGCATCAAATGAGATGCGGGCTCAAATCGACGAGGTTAGTGGTACTGTCAAGTCTACATTTACTCCGCTGACAATTCCATTCAGGGGCCTGGCAGGCGTGGCGAGACGCTGGAGAAGATGTGCCAAGATTCATTGGAAGAATTCGCCAGAAATATGAACCAGCTCATCGTGCTGAAGGCTCGACTTAAACAGAGAGTGGACCTGAACAATCGCTATAAGGAATACGTAAGTCTCAGCAGATCATGACTTTGGAGGGGATGCTCACAGCCACCAAAGCTCTCGACCGTCTGGGCTCTTCAAGATAGCCGCAACTCGATCCACCAGAACAGCACCGTTCGCAAGCTCACATATTTGACCATCGGCTACCTGCCACTCGGTCTGATAACGGTACCCTCACCCAATTGTATACTTCATTAACTTACGTATGCTCACTCTGATCCAGGCTATATTCGCGATTCCGTCCGACCAACAGGTTATCATCCCGAACATGGGACTTAAAGGATTTATCGTGAGCATCGTCATACTCGTTTTCATAACTTTCGTGGTTGTGATCCTATTAGAGAGGATACTGGGTGGATTCGGAAGGTTGAGTACGGCTCGGTTCCCCTTAGGTGGAGGTGGTGGCCCTATTTATCCACTACTGGAGTGGTTTAAAAACAATATGCCTTCCAGGACTGCTTCTCGGTCGAAGGTCGGTGATGTAGAGTCGGGAAGCCCACCATAGTCTCCTCCTCGGACGTTCAGGGACCCAATGCCCTAAGACCAACTGCGAATGCGGGGTATTGGGAGCGCTTCAGCGATGACTGCACTATAATTACAGCTTCTAATATCGCCAATGAAACCCTGTAAATGTTCTATCATGAATACCACCTATCCACCCCGTAATATAGCACTATGCTCCCGTTATATTATAGCGTGTACCCGCTAACAGCTGTAGCGCGTGTATACGCCGAAACCCACTGTAGATAATTGTGATCTATGGAGGGTTTTCAGGGGTCCATGGATCTATGGTGTGCTAAAAGCCATAGCGCGCTATAACTCCAGTGAGCATAAGCGCTAACCCTTTATATATACAGGGCATTTACAGCGCCCAACTACCCCGCATCTTGAAAAAGCCTATCGCCCCTAATGGCTAGGTATCCGAGATAACCTGACGACTTCTCCTATTCTTCAGTGATCCTATCTCAACAGCTGTTATCGTCGCGGCATTTAACGTTATCATGAGCCTCGCCAAGATCGCGAGTCCAGGAAATCACTTAAATGTTGTAAATTGGCTGTTAAACAGCGAATACATAGGATCGTCAAAATCCTCGTGATCTATGGATACGAAACTACTCTGATAAAAGCGACGTCGCTTAGGAGTGAAAAGAAAATCTATGTCATGACAACCACCATCTAATAAACTTCGAGCACATACCGCCCATCCTCCTTGAGACGATCGATTTCCTTCTTCGCGTCAACCTTCTTTCCGCTCGCCTTGGCCTCAGTAGCGATGGCCTCCTTCAGAACATCGGTGACATCAGGAACAGGCCACGTGGGGCCGCAAAGGTAAAAGGAGCCTTCCTGTTCGATATACGCCTTGATAACGTCGGCCATAGTCTGGCGCATGCGGTCCTGAATGTAAATTTTCTGGGGCTGATCTCGAGAAAAGGCCGCGCCGAGTAAGGTGATGACACCCGCATCCAGGTAAGCCTCCCATTCCTCCCCGTAGAGATACTCCTCGCGTTGATGGCGTGAACCAAGGTACAAGAGAATAGCACCGATATCCTTGCCCTGCGCCTTTTGCATCGCACGATATTGTACGAAAGCGCGGAATGGAGCCAGTCCAGTTCCAAGGCCAGCCATGATGAGGGGCGCCTCGTCGCGCGTTGGTAACTTCATAACCGAAGGCTTGACGGATACCGTAACAGCGGCTCCAACCGGGAGGCGGCTGAGATAACGAGTTGCTTGGCCATAACGAGTTCGACCCTTGGAATCGACCCAGTCCACAACTACAATCATGAGGGCGACAACGTTGGGCGCCACTGCTTGAGCCGAGGCGATTGAATACTCGCGACGCTTCAGGGGGCCAACTAGGCGGATAAGCTCAGGCAAACTAGGGCGAGCGGACTTGAATTCCTCAAGTACGTCAGCAAAGGTAATTGTGTCGACCTCTGCTCGGCGCTTGAATTCCTCAGCGCCTTCTGGGGTGCCGAGAGACGCAAGCTTCTTCTTTTCGAGTTCGTCTGTGGCAAATTCGGCGAGGGATTCGTAAAATCGCTTAGGAGGCTTGCCAAAGATATCCACGTTCTGCGTTAGAGATTGGTAAACAGTTCTTGTCTCCACGACGCTGGTGTCGTCTTTTGAGGGAACTTGGACGAGATCATCCGCATTCAAACCATAAGATTCGATGAATTCGCGGACCAGGTCTGGGTCATTGTCCGCGTGGATTCCAAGGGCTTCTCCAATCTTATAGGTCAATCCCGAGTTGCCCAGATCGAATTCAATATGGAATATGTTACGATCGTAGGTTGTAGGAGTGAGCCTACGATTCTCCTTGACGTGGATTGTGTATGTTTTGACCGCCAGGTCAGGGCGCAGAGTAGTATCAGTATTGTACGCCTCTTTGAAAACTAGACCTTTGGCGGCAGACTCCCAGCCACTAATCGGTAGGTCGTGTTCCGTTTCTTGCTTCTCGAACGAAACAAAGCTGTTCGTCTTCAAGACACGAGGGAGATCCCGTGGCGCCTCATCCACGGCGTCGGACCAGCTTTCCGGAACGTCAAACCGTTTGAGGCACTTGCCCAGAGCATCAATACATTCTTCCAGGGTTGGAGGATTGGCCTCTAAACCAGCCAATTTCTCTAGAATTTCATGCTTGATATCAGGCTGCGCAACCTGGAGGAATGCAAGCTCAATGAGCAGCCTAGCGGCATTGAAGTCGCTCTCGAAAGCCGGAGACAAGGATGAATCTAGGATGTAAAGCGAGATATTCCTCGCTTGCACGTCCCTTCGCATGGCGGAGGGTATCCGCTTCTCTACCTCTTCTTCCTTAAAGTTCGGTAGCTTTAGAATCAACTTGCCGTTATCCTTCACGTTTCTAGAGACGGCAACTTCCTTCAGGAGTTTCTCCTCGCCCACCAGGACGGCGTCAGCTTCCTCAACCGCGTAAGGAGCATCTATTGTCTTCTTAGACTTTCTCAAGTCAGTTCTTACGACACCTCCTTGTACTAAATTATCGTGCGACTCGCTCAGGTAGATATTACTGGTAGAGTCCCGAGATAAAAGACTGCCGACGACAGTGGGGGCGTAGAGGGCCACAGAGTCGTCGCTATCCCAGAATACGTATTGCTCCACGGACTCGAGTTGGGGCAGATGGATATGGGAGATGGTTGTCTTGATCGTAGCCTGAGTAATAGTGGCAACGAAGCTAGATGGTGTAAACGCATGCGACGCAGCATATTTGACATCCGTAACCGCGGGACTCGAATCCCACTTGCTTGAAAAAGACACCGCGGTCAAAACATCTGAGTATAGGATGGATTGAACTGAAGCGTCCGAGACACTGCGGTCGTCAGCGACCTGCCCAAGGACCGCAAGGTGTCGGACGGAAGCAGGGAGAACTTTTAAGAAGGCTTCCTCAATGAAAGGCCTGTATATTCTGACCACGACAGCTCCCACCTTCGGTCCATCCGAAGAGAGCTTAGACACAACCTGCCTAGCCAGTTGGGCTTCAACGCTACCGAAAACGACGTAGACGACCTCGGCGGACTCATCGCCAATATACTCAAATGGTTCATAGTCGGTACCAAGTTCATCGTTAAAAGCTTGAAGAAGTTCGACAACCTTGCCGGCGTCGTCAAGACGCTTATTCAAATTCTCGGCGACTTTGGATACCTTGTTAAAGACGTCCGCGATACCAACTTGGCTTAGCACGTCAATAACTCGCAAGGTCTCACGTGATGTACGGACGCCGTCGTAGGTATGAATGGTAGGCAAGATCTTGGCCATGAGAGTGGCGAAGAGCGAGATATGCTGCGCCTCATATGCGGAACCGCTGGAAATAAGGCCGAGTCCAAGCTCTTCGGAGAGCTGGAGAGCAGTGCCATATTCCGCAACGAGACCGGCGTCGGAAGTATAATCGGTAGCAGCTACATGAGCGACAAAAGGGCTGGCGACTCCATAGAGCAGGGCCAACTGGTCCAAGGCAGAGCGTAGGTGGCGCAAACTCAGGGACGGTGCCAGGAGGGTTTGAGGGATATGCCTCTTGCTTAAATCAAAGTCTTTGGAGAATATATAGCCGAGGGCGAAGGCGCCGGCGCCCGAACGAGTTTGGAGGGGCAAGACGGCAGTAGGATATCCATGGACGTTCTTCTCTCCATTTTCAGCCCAGCTCTTTACGGCAACGTCGAGGTCGAAGGTCTCGGGTGAGTACGAGAATATCTTGTCGGACAAGGCGTAGGCGATCTGCTGGACGAGAAGTTGGCCGGTGACATAGGTAGGGCCGGAAATTGTGGACAAGGGTACGGGTTGGCCAAACGGGAGAGTTGACGACTGTTTCGTGAACTGGGCGCGGGAAGTCTTTGTTTCCGGCATGGTTATCTGGTCCGCAAGAACACCACCACTACTCTCGGGTTGCTTCAGCTGCATTCTAGCCGTCTTCCTCGGGCTTTTTGGCAGCCAGAATTTGTGGGAATAGGAATTCGAGAACTCCTCCTGGAAATACAGAATACAGTAAGATTAGACGAGGCAAATTTACCGCGATTCAGCTAGGATGGGATGGATGGATGGATATAGTCCCAAGAGGAACGGGAGTCTATGTTTTGGCAGAGGCAACCGGACGGATGCTAGAGACGGCTAATCCAGGACCAGGAATTCTCGCTCTCTTTTCTCGACCGAGAGCAGGAAGACGGAACACAAGGATACCCGTGACGTCGGTATCAGAGTAACTTCACGACCTTCACGACCAACACGAAAAAAAGGAGACAAGTTCGGATAGGAGACCATGTGGCTTTATTACTCTATGCGGTCCCGGGGGGGAAAGTAAAGGCTTAACCTACCTCCACGCCGAAGACGCTCCATACTTTTCCCAAGACCATATTCGCTTCGACGCCGACTAGCGGTTCTCGGTGGTGCGCCGAGCGGCGAGGAAGCGGGTGTCGAAGGAAAAGAATTTTGTGAAGCGCTTAGTAAATCGCGTCGAGAATGGGAGAGCGCGAAATTCGTCTTTAAAGATGGCGATCACGCAATCGCGCCCTAAGCTTTTCCGGGTTTAGCGCCCCATTGCGTGCCATATTCCACCATTAAAACGCTGCGACGGCTCCCGATAACCCCTAAAGAAGCCAAAGGGTCCTTATCGGTTAATAGCACTTCTATCACATGACCATATAGGACCAGTATATAATACGTACCTACAAGGTATACAGTATAAGACTTAAAATCTAACTACAACAATATATAATATTTATTAAGTATATAAATATTAAATGTAACATTAATAATATTTTTTATAAGTTTTTTTATTTTTTTTTTAATAATTATTTCGAATTATTAAATAATAAATTATTTTATATTATCGATAATTTTTTTTTCGATAAATTATTTATTTTAATTAATTTATTTCGTTTATTTTATACGAAAATTCGACGATTTATATTTTTATATTTTTCGTTTTTTTTTTTTCGATAAATTACTTTTATAAATTCGAATTTAAAAAATTAAATTAAAAATTTATTATAATTTATAATAATAAAATATTTATTTAAATCGAATATTAAATTTACGGATTTAATTTTTATTTATACGATTTTATATAATAAAAATTATATATATTCGAATTTTAATATACGTAATAATTTAAACGTATTTTATATTTTTTCGATTAAATAAACGAAAAAAAAAAAAGTTTTTTATAAATTTTTACGCGATTAATAAAAAAAATACGAAAAAATTTAAACGAAAATAATTAATATATTAAAAATAATAATATTACCATTTTTTTTAATATAAAAAAAATATAATTATTTTTTTTAATTTTTATTTTATTACGATTTATTTAATTAAAATTTTTTAAATTTATTAAACGTTATCGCATTTTTAATAATTTCGAAAAAACGTTTATTATTTTATTATTTAAAGTTTTTAAATAAAATACGTCGAAAATTTTAATTATATTATTATCGAAAAATATTTTATTATTTTCGTTAATAGGTTAATTATTTTTAATATTCGAAGTAAAGTTTTAATTTTTATTTATTATTTATAAAAATATTTCTTTTAATTTTAACGGTTTTTTTTTATCGATTAAATTAAAAAAAACGGTAATATAATTAATATTATAAATAATAACCGACGAAATTAAATTAAATAAATATATGTTTATTAAAAAATATTTTAATACGAAATAATTATCGAAGGCGAAAAATACGTTATTTATAATAAATTTAATAATAAAATTAATCGCGTAAATTTTTACGCGCGTTAATTAAAATAATAATAAAAATTTTTAAAATAATAATAATAATAATAAAAATAATAATAATAATAACGGTAATAACGATAATAACGGTAATAATAATAATAAATTAATATTAAAATTAAAAAAAATAAATTATTTTAACCTTATAACGAAAAATTCGAAAAATATAAAATTAATATATTTCGAAAAAATTTATATATATATAAATATTTATATTTTCGTAAATAAATTAAAAAATTTAATTACTATATATAACGAGAAAAAAATTAAGTAAATTTAATTTTTATATTTTTAAAATACGGTATATTAATAATATTTAATAAAATTAACGAAATTTAAAAAAATCGGTTTTTTTAACGGTAATATAAATTTAATTATTCGATAATTAATTAAACGTTTTAAAAAAAATTATTATATTACGTTAAAAAAAATATACGAGCGTAAATTTATTTTTTAAAATTTATAAAATAATAAATAAATATATACGTTTATGTAAAATATAATTAAAAATATTAAAATATACGATATATTATTACGAAATTAATTAATAACGGTATTTAAAGTTTTTAATTTAAATATTTAAGTTTAAATATTTAAATTTAGGTTATTAATAATTTTAAATAAATTTTTACGTATATATAATAATCGAAAAAAAATATTAAAAAATAAAATAAAAAAAATATATTTTTAAAACTTTTTTATTAATTAAAATAACAAAATTATTTATTATAAATAAAAATATATTTAATTTTTTCTTCTTTAATATTAACGATAATAACGATTATAAAAACGATATTAATAATATTAATAACTTTAACGTAATTATTATTAAATTTAATATAATTAAATTTAATATAAATAATTATAATATTTAATTTAATAAATATAAATATAATTTCGTTAATTATTTTAATATTAATTATAATAATATAGATTATAAATTAATTAATAATAATAAAAACTTTAATTTAATTAATAATAATAATAAAAATTTAATCGATAAAATTATTAAAATTTATATAAGTAATTTTATTCGAATTATTATATTTAAAATTAATAAAAATCGTATAATTTAAATTATAATCGAAATAATAAATATTAATTTAATAATAAATATTAATTAATTAACGTTTATTAATCGAATAATTTATATTAAAATAATTATAAAACGATTTAAAATTAAATTTATTAAGTTTATAAATAAAACTTTTAATTAAATAAAAATTTCGAAATTTAAAATAAATTCGAATTTAATATATATAAATAATTAAATTAACTTTTATAAAAAAAATAAATAAAAAACTTTTATATTTATAAAAAAAAATTTATAATTATAATTAATACGGGTAAAATTAATTTAATATATTAAATAATAAATTTACGATAAACGATTTCGACGAATTAAATTTAAAAAATAAAATAATAACTTTTAAAAAATTAAATAAAAACTTCGAATTTTTACGTATAAATAATATTAATAATTAAAACGCGATTAATTTTATAATCGTAACTATAAAATTAAAAAATTCAATTTATTATAAATATAAATAATTTTTTTTTCGTCGAATTAATTATATATTTATTTAAAGGTATTAAATTCGTATTTACGATTAAAAAAAATTTACTTATATATCGAATCGATAAAAGTAATTATAAAAATTAATTTTATATTAACGAAGTTATATTATACGAATAATAAAATAAATATTAATAATATTATAAACGAAATTAATAATTAAAAAAGTTAAAACTTTACTTAAATTTCGAATATAACGATTAAATTAATAATTTTAATTTTATAGTTAAAAATTAACTCGATTTTCGAAATAAATATCGATTTTATTTATAAAATAAAAATATATTTTAAATTTTTTATTATAATAAATATAATAACGAAACGAAAATAAAATATATATATAAATATTAAATATATACGAATTTTAATAAATAAAATATAAATTTTAAAAAGTTACGAAAATTTAAAAGTACGTAAAAAAACGATATCGATTTTAATACGAAAATTAATTAAATATTTATTAATAATAACGAAATATATTATAATTAAATTTTATTTTAAAAAAGTAAGAAATAATAAATCGATAATAATTAACTTTTTACGAAAAGTAACGTTAATAAATAATTTATTAATAAAAATATTATTAAATATAAATATTATAAACGCGAAAAAAATCGATATTATTTTTTCGAAAAAATTAACGGTAATATAAAATTATCGAATTACGATTTTAATATTAATAATATTCGAAAACCTTTTTTTATTATAAGTTAAAATTTTATCGATTAATATAATATTAATATTAATATAGTTATATTATTATTTAAAAATAAAATATATTAATATATTTAATTAAGATTTAATTTTCGAATTATATATTAAAAAAGTCGTTTATTACGTTATATTTATAAATAATTTCCTTTAAAAAATTATCGTTTATAATAACATCGATATTAATATATATATATTACGAAATATATTTATCGATTATATTAAACTTTTCGAATAAAATTATCGAAAATATTAAATAACGAACGAAAAAACATCGGCTTTAACTTTTTATCGATTCGAAATAAAAAAAAACGATAATAAAATTTTAAAATCGATAATAAATTTCGTTTTTTTTAAAATTAAAAATACATAAAAATATTTAATTAAAATAACGATATATAAAAATTTTAACGTTTTTAAAATATTTAAAACTTTTTATTAAATAATTATAGACTTTAAAAATATATTTATAAATAAAAATTTCGTTAAAATTAACGAATATAAATTACTTTAATTTAATTTAAAATTAAAATAATAAAATATATTATTTAAAAAATGTCGATTATATATTATAAACATCGAAAATTAATAAATAATAAACTAAATATTTACGAAACTTTTAAAATAAAGTCGTATTTTTCGAATAAAAACTTTAATTTTTTTTCGATATTTATATTTATAATTTAAAAATTTTTACCGAAATTAATTAAAATAATTATAAATAAAAGTAAAAAAATAATTAATAAAATCGGTTAAATAATCGTAAATATCCGTATATTTAATAAAATAATTTTAAATAACATTTATTTAATAAAATTTTAAAATTTTATATTAATAAAAATAAACGGTAAAAAATTTATTACGATAATAAACGTATTTTCGTTTTATTATTAATAACGAATATACCCATTAATTAAATAATATTTAATAATTATTATAATTAAAAAATAATATACGTTCGATTATTTAATTATAAATTATAAAAATAATAACGTTTATATATAACGTTAAATAAATATTTTATTCGAAAAAATAAAAATTATAAACGTATATTATAATAATATTATAATAACGTCGAATATTTTAAAAAATTATATATACGATTTAACTTTTATATTAATAATTATACGTAATAAAAATATTTTTATCGACTTTAAAAAATTTTTTATTAATTTTTTTAATATAATAATATTAAGTTATATAGTAAATTTTTTCGATTTTTTAACGATTAAAAAAAAATTTATTATTATTTTTAAATTAATTTTTTTTACGTTTTTTAAAAACTTTAAAATATTTATAAATTTAATCGAATATATAAAAAATAACGTACTTAGATACGTAAAATTAACGAAATTTTTAAAACGTTAAAAAATAACATTATTACGTAAAAATCCCCGTTAAAAAAAAAGTCGATAAAAACGAAAAAAATAAACATATAATGTATTTATAAATATACTATCGAAAAAAAAGAAAAAAATATTCGAAACTTTTAAAAATACTTTATTAAAACATATAATAATATATTTTTATAATTCGAAAAAATTATTATACATTAACTTCGATATTTTTAAAAAAAAAATTAACGTAATCGTTTATTACGTAAAAAAAAAACCCTTTAAAAATTTATATAAAACGATAAATTTATAAATTTTACATTAAAAATAATCATTTAATTAATAACTTTTTTATTTAAATTTTTAACTACGATAAAAAAAAATTATTAATTAACGAAAATAAAAGTTTTCGAATTTATATAAATGTTAAAAAAAATTAAACATTTTATAAATATCGCGTAAATAAAAATATATATTTTTATCGATTATAAAATTATTTTAAATATAATTAAATATAAAAATTTAATTAATTCGATAATATTAAATAATAAAAACTTTTATTTAATATATATAATAAAATATATTAATAAATTTACTTTTATTATTATATATAAACTTAAAAAATAATATATTATATTTAACATTTTATTACGTTTATTAATAAATAAAAAAAAAATAAATAAAATTAATAATTCGATAATTTAAATAAATTTTTTAATAATATAAATGATGATTAAATTTTTTTTTTTAAAGTAATTTGTTTAGTTATAATTACCTTCGAAAACGAATAATTTAATTAATTTAATTTAAAAAACGTAATGTTAATTTAAATATTCTTAAAATTTAAAATTAAATTATAATAAAGTTATTTTTTCGATTTACGATAAAAATAATATTAAATATAATAAAATAAAATAATTTATTACGTAAAAATATAACGATTTTTTTTTTATTTTAAAGATAATTTACTTTAAAAACGAAATAAAATGTCGAATAAGTTATATATTTTTCGATTATATAATATAAAAATGTTTAAATTAATTTACGAGCTTTTATATATAAAATTAAATAACGTATAAAATTAATTTATAAATTTTATTTTAAACGTTAAAAAATTTCGTAAATAAATAAAATTATATTTTTAATATTTAATAATATATTTTCGAATTTATAAATTATACGAAATATTATAATTAATTATTAAATTATTAATATTATTTTATACGATTATATTAAATATTACGTTAAAATTATTAAAAGTTTAAAACGGAGATAATATTTTTAATATTATTATAAATAAATTTAATAAAATAATTATATTATTTTTTAATAAATATAATTAAATAACTTTTTAATAAATAAATACATTTTATTTTAATTTATTTATAATTAATTAAAAAATTTTTAAGATTATTATTTTGAATCGAAATTTAAAATTTATAATAAATTTTTAATAACGATTTTTAAAAAAAATCGATATAAAATTATTTTACGTTATAATATATTATATTTAAACGAATAAATAATTAAAACGATATATTTTACGGGTAAAATTAACATTTAAATATTATTTTTAAACTTTAAAAAATTACGTTATTTAAAAAAAATATTTATTAATATTATAATATTAAATTAATATAATAAAATTTATAATAATTAAAATAAATTTTTTAAAAATATTATATAATTTTATATCGAATAATATAATTTAATTTTTCGATTAAAATAATATAATTAAAATTTTATTAATAAAAATAAAAATATATAACGTTATTATCTACGTATTAATAATAATAAAAAAATATTATAACGTAAAATATAAATTTATATTTTTTTAAAAAAACGATAAAATTTTTTTACGTTTATATAAAAATTATAATATTTTTATAATAATATATTTAAATAAAAAATTTAATTAATAATTCATAAAATTATTTAAAATATTAAAATAAATAAATAAATTAATTTATAAATTAAAATTTTTAAAATATTTTAAAATATATAATATTATATTAATTAATTATTTAAAATTAACATCGTTTATAAATTTATTCGTACGTATAATTATATAATTTTATATTAAAAAATTTACCGTAACGATAGTAACGATAGATATATTTTTATTAAATATTTCGTCGTTTTAAATAACGAAAACTTAAAGCATATATTTTAAAACGGTATATAAATACCGATTAATATAAAGTTAATTAATTACATTTTTATATAAATAAATATAATAAATATAATTTTTTTTCGTAATTTTTACATTAAACGATCGTTTAATATTTTCTTTTCGATTTATTAATTAATGATTTTTTATTATTTAATAATATAAATATTACCCTTTTTAAATAAAATAATTTCGAAATTATTTAATAAAAAAATTATAATAAAAAATAAAAAACGTAATAAAATTTTAATTAAATATATTAATTTAAATAATAAATATATTAAATAAATATTTTTAAAAAATTTAAACATTAAAAATAAAATTTTTTTTATAAAATTTAAAATAAAAAAAAATTAACCATTTTATATATATAATTAAAAAAACATAAAGATAATAAAGATATCATTAAATTTTTTTAAGTCCCGGCAATGTTACATAACCATATAGGACCAGTATATAATACGTACTTACAAGGTACACAGTATAAGACCTAAAATCCAACTACAACAATATACAACACTCACCAAGCACATAAGCACCAAGTGTGACATCTTCCACGGTACCGCGCAGGGATCATGGGTTCTAGAATGATTCTCCAGCGTCTCGCAGCCATGGCGACTTCATTTAGAAAGTTTGCGACATGGCGACACCGTTAGACCCGGAAACGTCATCGCAGGCAGTCGGGGCGTATCTAAGTACCTAGACGGGAGAACCCTTTCTACGATTAGAATTGCCGAGGAATTGTCTTGTCTTCTCTTGTCGCGAACAGAAGAGATACATACTTTGACTACGATCCTTAACTATGACATCCTCACAACTTACTTCCATCCTTGATCTGCGTATACGCATAATGCCAACCCTCCCTCTTCATATCCTCCCTTACTTTATAGTTCTCCTCCGCGATTCTCAACACGTCCATGTCCAAGTTCACGATTGACATCCCCTCGGCACGGCCCATCTTCCCAAGAGCGCCAATATGGGGCACGCCGACTTGACTCAACCCCGCAAAATTAGTCTTCTCCCCTTTCTCCGGCGGACCCCCCGCGTTGACGAACACAACCGCGCATGTGTTCTCAAACGCCCGGCTAACCACCGTACTGTTCAAGAACAGAGCTTCGCCATCCGGGTTGAGCGCGTATCCTTCGTCGGACACATCCTTCATACTCCAAAACGTAGGGACGCAAATGATTTGCGCTCCATCCGAGATGAGCTCACGGAACGCCTCAGGGAAGGCGATGTCCCAACATATGAGAAGTCCAACACGGCCCAACGGTGTGTCGAACGCTTCGTGCGGTTGCTGAGCCGAGGACACCAGATGCTTCCGCTCCGGGTGCCACAAGTTCTTCTTCTGATACCGCCCTAGTACCTCGCCGTTAGAGGATATGAAGTACGCGATATTATGAAGAGAATCGCCTTCCGATTCGATAATCGTGCCCGGTACGATGCAGATATTCAACTGCTTCGCCAAGTCCTGGTACCTTTTCAAGTAAGTTGCCGAATCCGCGCACGACTCTCTAAAACCGGGCTCGTCCGGGACCCAGGAGGTCAAGTGGTACTCGGGTAGCACAGCCAAATGGCACCTATCTCGAGCGGCAATCTTGATGAATGATTCAGCCTTCGCAAAATTCTCGGCAGGCGAGAGTGGCTATACAAGAAGTAAGCAACGGACTTCTACCCAAAATGAATTATGCAAGGACAGCCACATTGGCTCCGACGCGACAATGCTATAGTCAACCCGTAGGTTATAACCCGTAGGTTATACCCCGTAGGGAGGAAAGGACGAGATTGACCTAAGACGCAGTATTTCAAGGCCCGCCTTTTAGAGGGGTAAAACAAACCTTGGGATGAAGCTGGATAAGGGCGATCTTATGAACTGGTGCCATCTTGATTGCTCTGATTCAAACTCTGTGTCTTCGAATCAAACAGTAGGATAAGTATACTTCTCGGAGTGTTATAAAAAGATGGTGATGGCATCATGGTAGAGTATTATGTTAAGTCGCGAACCGTCGAACTTGAATCATCCAAGTCTTAGGTTAGGATGATATTTTACGTAATTTTTTACTATATCAACAAGCGTTGTTTGGTACCTAATTATGCACATTTCCCAGTGAACTCTAGCGCCTTCCTCGCTACAAATTAGGGCCTCGCGGCGCTAGAGGGCGCCGTAATTCGGTTGTATATAGCACATACCCCGCCACCTAAACCATCCAGCGAGCGGTAGATGAAGGCAATCATCAACACTTCACTTTCTTACCCCTATTCAAGCTTCGAAGGATAACTCCTATAAATTTCCTACAATTATCAACTCGTGGAGGTATGCGAAAACATTATTTCAAAGGTCAATCTCCAGTTCCAGTAAATTAATTCAACCTTGCCTAACCGTCACTACATCTTTATGCCCATTACCCCCTAATGCTGCACGAGCCGAAAGGCTCCCTACCTACCCAGCTAAACTTCCCAACCCTCATTCTGATCCGGCGGATCGAATTTACCTCCACCCTGAGATTCGATTCGGTCCTGCGTAGAGCCAGCAAGGGGAAACGGTTCCCTTTTGCAGTGATCCAATGCTCTAAAATCCGACACGGTAGTACGGTAGATACTCGACTCCAGCCACAAACGTCGAGCGTCCGCCCCTTTCTTATCGTGGAACCACGTCGTCTCCTCCTCAATCTTCAGTTCCCGTACCCCTAGAGAGCAGCAGTCTACGACCAATCTCGTCTCTGACGGTAGCCCGCCATAAAATACCCCAATGGCCCCCAGGATATCTCCGCGCAAGCCCATCAACCAGGGATGCACCGCGGAGATGTAGTCGTGGACCGTGACGAACTCCGACGAAGCTTTCACTAGCAGCTTCACTTTCTTCTTGCGCGGCCGCTCTTCGCCGAAGTACGACAGCAGGTGCTCCGAACCCTCTTCGTCCGAGTCCGGGTCGTAGTCCGGGAGCGGCCCATAGATACACTCCGTGAAGTCGGGGTCCGCATGGGCACTATAGAATTCTACCCAATTCTCCTCCCAATTGTGGAGATCGTTTACAATCACCGTGAGTGATGAGACTTTGGGCTCCGTGAGAGGCAGCTGCGAGATTGGATGCCAGCCGGGGCCTTCAGGCGTCTGTCGGAAGTACTCTTCTCGGTTTGAGTCCCGGTCGTGCACATCGTCCATGATCCAAACCGAAGTCGACATGGGCCCATTGAGGGTCCAGAAGAGCTTTTTAAGATCATGATGTCCATGGACCTTAGTTCCGCCGGCGCAAAGCTCCTCGAAAGAGGGCGGCACCCCTCCGGAAGCTAAGGTACACATGATAAAGAGTAGCAGATGATGCTTATTCTTGAATGCCAGTAACTACAATTAGTAACGGGGGTCATAGATATTAAGGGGTTAGCTCCCCGGGAGTCTTTGGCGTCGAAATGATAGTAAGAGTCGAAGGAGGGATCCAAGAAAATATCCCCTGACATATACCAATTGAGCCCGGCGCTTCCTTATATGGACATGCAATATTATTAGGCAGCTGTTAGGCTACAGCGCATATCAGCGCTTATATAGATCCAGGGTGACTCTTACCGTAGTTCATTCCACTGATATCGCATGGCAATCGGGTTCATACCGTTCCACGAATATACTCAATATTATTCGTAAGAGTTATTATCGAGACCATACAGTAGGTACTTTAGTATGAGATTCGAAGTTCAAGGCGACGATCCCAGCTACGTCCAACATGTACCAGATTCATCTTCGTTCCATCACCTATCCCACCGTGATAGTGACCTCATCAGTCTCCGATAGTGTACTCGGCTCGGTTCCATAACCCTCCTAAAGTCACGGGGCGGAAACGCGACAGGAGCTTCATAGACACCCCCTACGACAATATCCTCTAGTCTCATCTTTTCGCGTCTAGCCTCCAAGTTCGGTTTAGACCGGAGAGGGCGAGGTCTATTCTATTCATATAAGAGCCATGGTCATCATCTTGTATTACAACGACGATAATTCGTAGTCCTTATAATCATCGCCGATATCTCTTCGATCCGTATAGCGGGTAGTTCATCTTTCCAATTGTATGATCTTCCACACCTGAGCACGGGGTTTTGGCGGCCGTGTAGATTAGCTTTACTAGGCCCGATCCCATCCCCTTTAATCATGTTTCAACTAACAATACCTATGCCATCACGAATGCGCCTACCCACCAAAGATAGGCATTGTACACGCCGAAAACGGCAACTTAGAAGGTAATTACCCACATCGTAGTCATCGTATGACTATCAAATAGATACTTACAGGGAACACTGCGTCCGAAACGGATGCACAATGTGCGCATCCACGCAAGCATGCCATCCTAGGGGGAAGAATCTCGAGATCATCTCCTGGTTATAACGTAGAACGTCCTTCACAAACTAAACTACAGAAAAGGGGCAATACCACCAACGATATAGTACCCATAATGCAGGCACTTACCACTGTTTTCACGGCGCCGCCATGGTGCTCGAATAGATTCGCGGTGTTTATCGACAATAATCCTTCCCATTCGAGTATCCTGTCCCCTTCCAGAGGCTGGGCTGACCCGTCATTTTCACGATGTGTACCGAGCCAGTATAAGAGCCGACCTCAAACTCTAAGCCCTGGTGTATGTCCAGGATATATGAGCATCGTGAAGGCTGCCTCGACAGTGGACGGCAGCAAGACGCTCTGGGCTGGAGGATGCTGTCAAAGGTTGACAAGCCCACCTAATTCCATAATATCAAATTTCGCTGATCGCTTGTAGTGGGTTCTCGGACATGTCTGGATACTTTTGCACTTCTTCCATCACGACGCCCATGGCCTTTCTCCTCTTGCCGAACATTACCACGAGGGATATCTATACGACCCTTTCGAATCTATGGATAGAGCATGACCAGATAACCGTCGCGTGGGAGGAAACCGACTTGAAGGTGCTTCCCACAGAAGTCGTCACGCATTACGCATCGATCATGAATATCGCAGTCGGCACCACTACGAGCGAGTGTTCTACTACGCCGCTCGCGATGAGTCCGACGGGCGCAAGGACTTCGAGTACAGTGGCAAAATCAACCTCGGCCGGACCGACTCGTATTATCGTTACCCCGGTCACCATAGAATCGACCGTGGGGACGAGCACAACACCCGCAGAAAGCTCCGAGTCTACGACATCTTCCCACACATCTTCGAGTGGCGGCCCCCAGATTTCACGGCGTTTCGTGATTCCGATAGTTCTATGGATTATACTCGTATGGCTGTTCTAGTGGTTCATGTGTCGGAATATGATAGACGGCAGCCCTAAAGAAGCAGGGATACGTATTGACCTTTTGTTAGCAGCATGGCAGATTGATAACCCGAACCCGCCTACGTAGGAACCTAATTCGTTAGAAGGTTCTCACGAAAGCCGAATGTAAAATCGTCTAGAGACCCGCAATGATCAACTAATGGAGATGAATTAAGCTCGTATGATCCCTTCCCAGGACAGGCCCTGTACCTGCTCCATCCCTTGGCAGCCCTCCCTATTGCGTCTATAACCTGGGGTAGGAAGATCCCAACTGCGGGGTGCATGAAGTACGACACGCCCGAGCAAGACATGCGTAAAAATCAACAATAGCCTACCTTACGACTCAGCAGCTCGATCGTGTCTAAATCCATTATTTGTTCTTTGGTTAAGTTGTCGAATAGAGCTAATTCAGTATAGTCCGGCCCGGGCTATAGACCCCTTACGCTTCGTTAACCGCCCGTCTATCGTCAAGTCTACTCCAAGAGATTAGGAGTTGTGATCCTAACCCACAACCACAACTCCCTACGATTGTCTCAATTCTTGTTATCCTTGCTTTGTTACACCCTGAGCGTCCCCCGCATTCTCCAAGTTCTGTCGTCATTACCGCCGCTCGACACCCCATTTATTTCCTCTCCCGTCCACGCAGACGTCCATTCGGGTACGGTAGTGTCTGCATGGCCGGCCTGGTATTCAAGAGAAGGACCGATTTGGCTTTTCTATCGACGAACCCCTCGCGGACAAAGGCCGAGGCCTGGCAGTTAAAATGAATGTGTCGTCTTTGTGGTGCGCCGCTCCTTTTGTTACCTGTCCATCCTCGACGAGCCAGACTGCGTTATCGAGCATGTATACCATGTTGTCAACTTCGTTATACGTCCTGACTGGCTTAGCCGCTTGGGGTAATGGCATCGGTGCTTTGGCCCAGTCGATAATCACGGACGACACGACATTCTACGGCCAATCACCACCGGTGTACCCGTCACGTATGTAGACTCCTATCCTAGGACGCTTCAGGAGATATACTCACAGTTCGAAAGCAAATGGAACCGGGTCAGGGGACTGGGCTGATTCGTATGCCAAGGCTAGAGCTTTCGTGGCCCAGTTAACATTAGAAGAAAAGGTTGTCAGAATCCAGAACTACCCAAAGAATCATTGTTACTGACTACCCTAACACGCAGGTTAACCTCACTGGTGGTATCCAAGCAGATAGTTCCTGCTCCGGTATTATTCCCGCTATAGAAAGACTTAATTTCCCTGGCCTCTGCCTGAGTGACGCCGGAAATGGCGTGCGTACTACTAACTTCGCGTCGAGTTGGGCCTCGGGTATTTCCGTTGGAGCAAGGTAAGAAATCCATCTTCATCTACGACTTGAGGAGCTAACCTTCTCGCTTAGTTGGAACCGTGAGCTAGCTCACAAGAGAGCTGTTGGAATGGCCAGCGAATTCCGGGCTAAAGGAGTCAACATCGCCTTAGGACCTGTGGTAGGCCCCTTAGGCCGCATCGCATCAAGTGGAAGGAACTGGGAGGGTAAGATACAGGCTTCTCTCTAGCTGTAGGTAGGTATACTTACTGACTTCCGTTTAGGTTTCTCGAACGATCCGTATCTATGCGGCGCTCTAGCCGCCGATACCATAAAAGGAATCCAATCAGTTGGTGTCGGAACAAGCACCAAGCACTTCATCGTCAACGAACAAGAAACCAACCGTAATCCAGAGGGAAATGTCACCGCCGTATCGGCAAATATTGACGATAAGACAATTCATGAGCTGTATCTCTGGTACGTATGAAGATTGAATTATCTTACAACGTTGGACTCACACTAAACTAGGCCTTTTCAAGATGCTGTAAAAGCTGGCACGGCAAATATTATGTGTTCATACAACCGAATCAATAACAGCTACGGATGTGCCAATAGTAAGACGCAAAATGGGCTTCTGAAGACTGAGCTTGGGTTCCAGGTACTTGACATCCGATGATGATCTCTGCAAGATTAACTAACCCCATTGATTGCTAGGGCTTCATTGTGTCCGACTGGTGGGCTCAACACTCAGGTGTTGCTACAGCATTGGCAGGCCTCGATATGGTGATGCCGTTCGCGTCGGATTATTGGGCCAACAATCTAACCGAAGCTGTGAATAACGGTTCTGTTCCAGAAACTAGATTAAATGACATGGCAACAAGGTAAGTCTCCAATAACTTCACGTACCGCTGTTTAACACCAGCTAACAAGCGTAGAATCATGGCGACATGGTACAAATTAGGACAGGATGAGGGGTTCCCAGCTCCTGGCCAAGGGATGCCGTATGACCTCGCGAAGCCTCATCAGCGAGTTATCGCAAAATCAAAGAGCAATAAGGACACCTTGTTGCAAGGAGCCATTGAAAGCCACGTCTTACTGAAAAACACGAACAACGCGCTTCCACTCAAATCACCCAAGCTAATATCCTTGTTCGGATACTCGGCGAAATCTTTCGACATATATACGCCCGGCGGCGGCGGATGGAATGGAGGCCAAGAGTCGTTGGCGCCGGCAGATTTGATTCCAAACGGCGACGACGTGATCCACAGCCAGATCGCTAGGAACGGTACTTTGATCAGCGGTGGTGGATCTGGCGCGAACATGCCAGCATACGTCAGTTCCCCAGCCGCAGCATTAAGCCAACGTGCATACGAGGATGATACAAGCTTGTGGTGGGACTTCCACAGCGGCAACCCCCAAGTTGACCAGTCATCCGATGCCTGCATCGTCGTCGGTAACGCTTTCGCATCGGAAGGTTGGGATAGAGTAGGGTTACATGACGACTTCACCGACGCACTCATCACAAACGTCGCGTCGCAGTGCAACAACACGATCGTGGTATTCCACAACGCAGGCGTGCGCCTAGTCGATCAATTCATTGACCACCCCAACGTGACAGCGCTCATTTTCGCGCATCTCCCCGGGCAAGACTCCGGCCGAGCCCTGACATCCATCCTCTACGGCGACGCCAACCCCTCGGGTAAACTGCCATATTCAGTGCCGCGTAACGAGTCGGATTACGGCCCGCTCCAAAACGCGACGCTTCCCGACGGCATATACGAATTGTTCCCGCAGTCGGACTTCACCGAAGGCGTGTACATCGACTACCGGGCCTTTGACGCCAAGAACATAACGCCACGATATGAGTTCGGTTTTGGCCTCAGCTATACGACTTTCGGTTTCTCCGGCCTCGAGATCTCCAAGGTCGAAGGCACCGATACCTCCTCGTACCCAACGAAGCCGATCGTAGAGGGTGGCCACGAGGACCTCTGGGATATCCTAGTGAAAGCGTCCGCGACCGTGACCAACACGGGCTCGGTAGCCGGCGCCGAGGTCGCGCAGCTCTACATCGGCATTCCGAACGGACCAGTGAAGCAGTTACGCGGATTCGCGAAGAAGGTTCTTCAGCCCGGAGAGTCGACGGCGGTCGAATTCGAGTTAACGAGGCGGGATTTGAGCACGTGGGACGTAGTCGCGCAGAACTGGCTGCTTCAGAAAGGCGATTACTCCGTCTTTGTTGGATCAAGCAGCCGGGACTTGCCTTTAACGGGGACACTGACGATCTAGCAATGTCGATCGAGTCTCTCCTCTAGGAATAGTAAAAAGGAAAAAAGAAAAATTGTTTCGAGCTTTGATTCTTACCCTCCTTAGCTAGCGGCAACTCAGTGAAAGGGGGAGGGGGGACACAGCCGAGCTTAATGATAATTAACAACCACCCCTAATTCTAGGCGGACACCTAGTTATTAATCACTCCTTAGAAGATATTATTAATTCAACTGAAATTAAACATGTTTGCATTTCGAGTAAGTGATAATAACATATACACAAGGCGGCCTCGAGAGACGTAATTCGTGGTGTCTTCAACCATGATTCTTATACTTCTGCTACGGAACAGAGAGGTTCATCTAATGACCCTCCCATATAAACCCCTCGACTACAAACCCACCCATCCATTGAGTTTAGCTCGACTCCAACTCCTTCGTATCACGGAAATGGAAACTCCTCAGCGCCTCCGGCAGCGTGCCCCCAGCCACCGGGTTCCTATCGAAGAAGTCCCTGATCTCCCCCTCCTCCTCGTCGCTCAGCACGACCCACTGCGCCGCCCAGTTCTCCTCCAGGTACTCGATCCTCTTCGTGCCCGGGATCGGGAATATGTCCTCGCCCTGCTTCAGCAGCCACGCGAGCGCGAGCTGCGCCACCGTGCACCCCTTCTTCTCGGCCAGCGCCCGGAACCCCGCGACGACCCGGACGTTGCGCTCGCGGTTCTCCGCCAGGAACTGCGGCAGCACGCGCGGTCGGAAGTCCGTCGGGTCGAAGGCCGCCTCGCCGCGGCTGAACCCCGCCGTGAGGATGCCCCGCCCCAAGGGCATGGCCACGACCACGGCGACCCCGAGTTCCCGGCATGTGGACAGCAGGTGAGTCCCCGCGGGCCCCTCGATGTTCCGGTTCGAGGCGGCGTACTCGGTCTGCACGCACGCGACGGGCGCGATCTTGACGGCGCGCCGGAGCGTCGCGGAGGTCACCATCGATAGGCCGATGTGCTTGATTTTGCCCTCTCTAAGAAGATGGGGCCACTCGTCAGTCGTCTATACATAACCCATTTGAACAATAGCTTCGCCACGATAAAACTTCAAAGAGGGGAATGCTTACTCCTGGAGCTCCTTCAAGCCGCGCATAGTCTCCTCGATCGGAGTCTCAGGGTTAACGCTGTGGATATAATCTAATAGTTAGACGAATTAGACGATATCCGGCACTAGAGATGCTTAAGGTATCACGGTCCCAAGTACCGCAAAAGTACCCAATTCTCGCAGTAGCTACTAAGCATGCTTCGAAAGATGATGCGATAAAGGAGGAGTGAAGCGTAAAGTAGGTCTTACAAAGATCGATCGAGTCAACACCCAAAGCCTTCAGGCTTGCGTCGCAGGCCTTCTTGGTATATTCGTAAGAGGAGTTCGTTTCGTGGCTCTTGCCGCCCTTGATGAAGCCATATTTAGACGCGAGGAAGATCTGGTCGCGTTTGCCGGTGCGTTTGAACCATCTTCCGATAATCTCTTCACCGTCCGCGTAGAAGCTTTACCGTGTTAGTGAACTGTGTTCTCTCGGTGGGTACGTTCTTTCATGATGTAAAGAACTAAACTCACTCGGAGGTGTCCCAGAATGTTGCTCCGAGTTCGACAGCTCGATCGAGAAGCTTAAACCGCTCCTCGTCGCTAGGGCCCGGCCCGTAGCCCTTGAACGACATACCCATGAGCCCGAAGCCCAGAGCTGGGACCAAGGGCCCGTTCTTGCCGAGTCGGTGGAGGATAGGCTTGGTAGACATATTGGTAGTTAACAGCTGAATGTGAAATGACAATGGGTAATAGATAAAAGTCAAATAGATATTGTGACCTAAGACCGCATGTCCTCGCTCCCACTAAGATGCCTAGCCAGAGGAAAGGGGAAGAGCTCCTATATATAGACCATCGATCCCCAGAGGACTCACAGTGCCTCATCGTAACCTCCCGCACATACAAACGAGTTCTCATACGACTCCAGGTACCATATGTAAGTTTTGAATGCGATATGTAGGTAAATCCGTGCGTAGACCCGTAAAGTCCGCTCGGAACATAACCCTGGAAGAACGGACGTAGCGATTTTCCCTATTAGTGAAGACGTTGAGGCGCATAACACAACGGACCCAACCAATCAGGGGGCATGGTTTCCGAGCAATCCAATTGAGCCATCAACCAACAGCAGATTAGCAATCCGACAAAAAAGCATCGGATATATCAAAGCCGGTGTCATTCGTACTAGAGGAGGAATAGATGGCAACGTACCAAGGTGGGAAGCGGTGAGGGTCATGCGAATCTAAGCAAACATAGGTACCTACCTCAGACGTCGCCGATCAGCGCGAGTAAAGCTCAATGGCGCGTTCCAAGCCCTGACCATAACGAACCACTACATACTGAACGATGTAATTATGAAGAATACCCCACGTCCATTCCATTGGTTAAGCTATTTGCACTTTAGAGATGAGCCTGATTCATCTTCTATTCCCAATTCGAAAGTTCCCATCTCCCCCAAGTTCGAGGCATAAGATAACAAAAAGTCCAGCGAGCATAGCGAATTTTTGGTCCCTGAAAGCAATCATAAATATGATCAAATATGCCATCTCCCCATTATACCAGCCTTACCACGGGCCTAAGAAATCTTATACTGGGGCTTCGGTCGTTGGGATTTCTATAGTGGTTCGGCCTGTTCGGTGACGTGAGGACGGGGGTTCGAAGGAGGGGACGAATTTCCCCAAGCGTACAACAAAGTCGAATATTTTGTGATTGACGCAAGTTCTGGCTGTAGCGATTGGATAGATGAGATTGTATAACCGGCAATTTCTCCTTTAAGATGTTAGCAAACCTGGGCATTGTTGTGGATAGGAATCGCTTACCGAAAAGAAGTAAAGCAAGATTCCTCGTGGTCGAGGGGGGGAGGCCGTACGAACCCAGCACGAGCGATACTGCTGGGCACCAGAAATACGGCGACCACCGCGAAGTAGATGATTGCTTGAGAATCGCATTCCCAACTTGAGCTGCTGAGGCAGCTATGTCCTCCAAGGAGTCGAGGATCTCGTTCGTCACGTTGCGCGCTTGATAGAGGAGGTTTGTATTGTCTTCATATTTTACTACTAGATTTTCCGTGATGTTTACGAGTCGTTGCATACCCTCCAAGCCAAAATTAGTGTTTGGAAAGACACCGGAAACAAAAGTCACTTACCTCTTCTAAATTATTGTGCCTGGAGTCTAACCCCATTACTCGCAGGCGCGAGAGCTCCTGGGATATAGTTAGTCGCCTCGAGACCTAGGTGGTGTCGACGATACGACGTACAATCTGACTTCCTAAATGCGCAGCGGATTCCGTAGCTACTGAAATGGCTTCCATTGCGGTGTTCATGGCAGCCTCTGCACGTTTGTTGGCAAGTTCCATCGACTGCTCATAAGAAGACGCCAATTCAACTTGACCCTCAACAGCAGCCCTAAATACCACCTCGAGCATTCTTTGCAGGTTCCCTGCGCTCTCAACTCCTAAACTGACCGCATCTGTGGTTTCCTAGAACCTTGTTAGACAATACCCAGTGACCAATGAACGAATATGGCTTGATTTACATTGATCACATGCCCTAGTCGGATAGAAACAAAGTCTTCTACCGACTTAAGGCTATCCTTCAGTCGGTCAATTTTTGGGGAAAGTTCATCTATTCTGCCGCTTGTGACTTGGGTTCGTGAGTCCAAGTCGTTCATGCGCTGTTCGAACTGCCTGTCAATATCATCCGCGAACCGGCCCATAATCTTGGTCAGGCGTTGGAAAAGGAGGATATGCTGATCTGAGAGATGTAAGTAACGAGGGACTTCAAAGTCCCAAACAAATTTGAGGCCATTCACATACCTTTCTGGTTGTCTGCCCGAGCAGCTTCGCAAAACCTCAAGGCTTTATGGCGATAACTGACCCAGGTATTCTAAGCCGAATCAGATTCACTCAAGCCTGCAAGACAGCCGTCAATCTCCGTCGAGGAGACATGGAGTTGACCCAGGTTTTCGAAGGTGAGTTGGCTTAGGACCGATTCTTGGAAGTTCGCGCATTCCCTCGGGATCTGGAAGCTCCCCCTCTCCAAATCGCAGATGGCTAGGCTCGCTGCATACGAGTCAACGAAGTCCCTGATTTTGCGGCCACTATCGGTAAGAACTGAGGCCTCATTCTTTCCCTCAAGAACTTCGCAGTTATTCACCAATAAACGAGCAGCTGTTCTATGACATAAGGGCTCAGATTCCAGATCGCGTAGTTCTTTTAGAGCTACTTCATAGGAACTGGGCCCTGCCTTAGGGAATCCCGATAGGTTATCTCCCGCGACGGCCGAGTTGGCGACGACTCCCTTACCTAGAGACCGATAAGTAATCACTCCTATATGAAGATAAATAAGGGTCAACTTACTAAAATCTACTCTTGGCTCGCTACGCCATGAGAATCCGTTGACGAGTTGACTCCGTAATAGGAAGACGGGAACAGCGATTCTCGCCCAGCTCATAGCCTCTTGCTGGTACTTCATTGCGCCTATTTATTTTTCCTCGCTGAGGAAGTTGGTAAAGGAAAGAAAGCTTAAGGACCAATGGGACAGCTGAACCGTATTAAATAGGCGGCCGAAACGTAGGACAGACCATAAATTTGGAGGCTATAGCTCTTGCATATGCATGAACACGGGGAAAGGCGGGCCACGAGGGACTGGTAAGAGAATATAAACGTGATGGAGTGTTCTACGTATGTGAATGAAATACCTCTTGGACTGTTGGACCCGGCCCTTTAGGAGGGATCTTATCGCTCGAATATCCTCAGGTAAGGCCTTATTTGAAGCTGGATGGAGAATTGTTCGGTTAATGTAGTTTCATTATCGCTACGAAGGTTAGGGGGTCGAATGGCGTCCCATGAAGGAATTTTGAACTGGAGATTATGAAATATCTAAGAGGTCGTAGGTGTTGTCTGGAGTTCTCGAGATTTTTTAAAAATTCCGCCACTTCGTTTTTGGTGGAATTGGTTAGGTGCACTGAAGTCCTGAAGAAGGAGAGCTACTCGATATCCACCCACCCATAGTACCTACCTTCCAGATGGATGATATATTGCACCTACCTCCTATACAAGTGCATACTTGTAGTATAGAGTCAGTTGCGTCTGGTAAGGAGTTGCGTAGGAAGTCGCGGTAGAGGGAAGATAGGTACCTCATACATACAGGGGGCTAGCCGTTGTCTTATGTAATATTGCAAACGGAGGGCATGTGGGGCCCAATGTTACGTAATCCTCACAGGTTTCGACCCCGATTTTCTCCCGGGATTGCCAAGCATCGCGCGCATCGAGCTTTGCACTCGTAACTCTAGCGCTTTCAATTTCTTCAGTCAATTGACGGGTTGACTTCGCAGCGGTGAACCCTAAACTACCATGATGCTGGCGCCGAGTAGGGGAAAGGCGCTCGAAAGAACCCTTTCGGGTGCCGGCGCCGCCGTCACGCTCCCAGCTTTCCTCGTACCCGCCTTCCACACTGCGGCACCACGACGCCAGTTCTCGAATACGCCGAGCAGATCCTCGAAGCTCGGCCGAACACCTATATCGATACCGCCGGGCGTCGAGCTGGCCATTGGCGAGCCCAGGGTCAAGAAGGATCCCACCACCTACCTGAGGGTACCGAAGCGAACGGTCACCATATCAGGGCCTCTGGGAAAGCTCGACCTGGAGATCCCTCATTATCTCACCATTAACCATGACGAGGCTTCGAGGAGGGCGGTGCTCAGCATCGAAGATACCCAGGCCAAGCAGCAGAAGGAGATGTGGGGTATGTGCAGCATCCCCGCGGCCGCTGCTACGACGGCAGAGCCCCCGTGATTCCCTCGAGGGCCGGACTAATATAAAATGAACTAGGAACCACATGGGCATACCTCAACCGACACATAATTGGCGTATCGGAAGGACATACCGCCATTCTACGATTGGTTGGCGTAGGTTACAGGGCAACTATAGAGGAGCGGCCGAAAAAGGCGCAGTATCCAGGTCAGAAGTTCGTGTGCTTGAAGCTCGGCTTCACACATCCGGTAGAGGAACCGATTCCCTTCGGTATGAAGGCTAGCACGCCGCAACCGACCAGGATCCTGCTCGAAGGCATCAACAGAGAAGAAGTCATGTCCTTCGCAGCCAACATACGGAAATGGAGAAAGCCGGAGCCGTACAAGGGGAAGGGTATCTTTGTCAACGACGAGACAATCAAGCTCAAGCAGAAGAAGATCAAATAGACAACTTGGGAGAACTGGATTGTCCTTATTTCGGACGTGTATCTATGTACTATACGACGGCAGATACCCGATCAAGAGAAATATGTACTTCTATATTTTTGTGACATACAACATTCTACTTCTTAGCGAGTACCTCCTGCACTGCCTTCAAAACCTGAGGGTGCGCGGCGGCGGGCGCGGCGATGACGCCCTTATTGTTCTTTAGCGTTCGTCCGACACTGAAGTCCAGTCGATTGCCTTGGATGTCTGTTACGGCACCGCCAGCTTCCCGAACGATGAGGTCACCGGCGGCGTGGTCCCAAATCTTCTCCTGGTACGTTGCACTAACAGGCAATCGCAAGTAGATGTCCCCAGCGCCTCGTGCGATAGAGGCGTATTTGGCCTGAGAATCCATCCGCACACTAGGATTCGTGATACCGAGCAGCTTCGCGATTTCCGCCTGGTCTCCGTGCGACGAATGGCCGGCCTCAACGCTCTCGCAGAACGTCGCGGCCGTAATATCGGTGATTTCCTTCATAGATATGCTCTTCTCCGGGGCTAGAGAACCAGTAGTCAACGGGCGGCTAGTAGCTCCCTGGCCCAACACGGCGGAGAATAACACCCCCCTGCCCTCGTCCGTCTGGCCGGACTCCATGCCTCCCGTCAGCGGAGCACTATCGTCAATCGGAAGATTGGGACACCCCAGAACTCCGACTTTGACATCTCCGTCCACCATCAGAGCTAGGCACACGGCATACTGGCCGCCGCGTAGAAAACCCTTGGTCCCGTCGATGGGGTCAATAGCCCATATCCGACCCTTGGCACCACCCTGGCTATTCCCGTAGTCGATGAACGTGAGCATGGCCTCCTCGTCCTCGATAGCCCCACCGAGCAGGCTCTCAGCCTCGGGGTCGGAGAGCTGGGTGGTCCCAACCAAGTCCCAGATCGTCTGTCTCAAGTTGGCATCCTTGCGCAACTGATCTGCCTCCTCCTCGGCAACGATCTCATCGTCAGGGAAGTTAGCCTTAAGGGCACTAATGATGAGAGCCTGGGCGCCGAAGTCGCCGATAGTGACCGGAGACTTGTCGTCCTTGGAGACGGTGCCCTTGGCCTTCTCATGGAAAACTCTCTTGGTCAGGATGGAGGCGCGCTGGACGGCCAGCTGGGCCACCTCGAGCTCCTTGGCGTATGACGACATGGTACTATTGGGTGCGGCAGGGTTAAAGATTTGCTGGCGAATGCCGGGTGTGAGGTGCAAGGACAGCGAGGTAAGGCGGGGCAGGGCTCGAGACAGGAAGATAGCCAGAATCACGATCAAGAGAGATGAAAAGATCAGAAGCTTAGTAGTGAAGTTTTTCCTTCCGTCTTTCTTAGTCTTCATGCGGTATCTTTCGAGGAATTCATTTATAAGGGTAATGCAGAAAGGTTGGAAGAGATACTATTTAAGAAATTGAATACACCGTATAGTAGGTAATAGGTACCAGATACCGGGCACCCAATCACATTATACCTACAAGATATGTCCCACCATAATTATACCAGATAACGCTTTTATGTGGGCCTAGGAAAATAATAGGTGCATGTATTTGATCATGTCAAATGTTCGTTGGCCTCAAAACACTTCCATCATCACTGGACGCCTTGGGTAAGGTGTGCCTAAGTTCTCCATTGTGCAGCGGCTCGAGTCGGGTGCTGTCTCAACCCGATAGCCTCAATTCCAGTTGCTGTAGCCCTAGCGTTACAGCGCGAGCTTAGGCATTTTAGGGTACCCTGACCCTGTATAGATAGTGCCTGGTCTGAGTAAGTGCGACGGTACGTAGGTACCTACCTAACCGTTGGGACGGTGGGCCATTTGACCTAAACCGCCAAACCGCTAAAACTCATAGTCTCATAGTTTGATTACATAATAGGCCCGCACTATACGTTATATTGTATTTTTAAACGTTAAATTTATTATAATTACAGGGCATTTTAAGGTATTTAATATATTATTTTATAATAAAATTATTATAATAAATTAATAAATTAATAAATTTAATTAAATAATTTACCGTTAATTAAAATAAATAATTTTAAATTTATTAAATATATAATTATATATATATAAATTTTTACGACGATAAATAATTCATAAAATAATATAATAATAAAAGTTAAATATAAAAATAACTTTTTATATTATACGTTATATTTTATACCTATACGCGTTTAAAAAATAAAGTAAATATATTTTAATTAAAAATAAATATAAAATTATAAAAAAAAAAATATAAATATTCGTAATTAAAAAATAAAAAATATTTAAAAAAATAAAGTTAATTAAAAAATAAATTAATAAATTTACGAAATAAATTTATTAATTATTTTTTACTTAATTATTTTAATTATTACGTTTAAAAATAAATTTATTTTCGTTATAAAAATAAAAGTTTATTTTCGATATAAAAAATATCGAAATTTAAATTAATTCTATAAATATTTATTTTCGTAATTTTTTATTTTATAATACTTTAATTATTATTTTTTATATTAAAAATAAATAAAAATAATTTTAATTTTAAATTTTTTCGAATATTTTCGTTAATATCGTCGTTTAATTAGTTAATATATTATACGAATCGAAATCGTTTAAATAATAAATTAATTAAAATATTTTTATTATTATTTTTTAAAATATATAAATTATATAAATTATTTTAATAAAATTTATAAAATTTAATGTTAAACGAATTAACGAAACGTACGTTATTATTAATTTATTTCGTATAATTTAAATTTTTATAATTAATATTTTTTTCGAATATAATTCGAAAATATTTTTCGTTATTTTATAACGTAATAAAAAATTTAACTTATAATTTAAAAAATTTATCTTTTATATTTTTTTATATAAAACTTCGTTTATATTTATTAATAAATTTCGATAAAAAAATAAAAAATTTAACGTTTTTAACGTTACGAAAAAATAATAACGTAACGTTAAAAAATAAAAATTAAACGAATTAAATAAAAAAATATTTTATAAAAACGTATTAAAAAAAAAATAATATATATTATTATATTAATTTATTATTTATAAAACGGTATTATACGTTTTATTAAGGTAACGTAATATATATATTCGTAATTTAAATATATTTTTTATTTTAGGTTTCGATTTTAAAACTAAAAATAGGTTATTATAATTAAAAAATCGATAGATATCGTAACGAAATAAAATAAAATTATAAATTCCGTGTAAAATATTATTTTTTTTAATTATAATTATATTTTTTACGTATTTTCGTATATTATTTATCATAAATTATTTTTTAATATTAAACGAAATTATATAAATGTAGTTAAATTTAATTATATTTTTAATAATACGATAAAATTTAATATAAATTTTATAAATTAAAATAATAATCGAAAATATAAATAAAAATTTTTAGTTATTTATAACGTAATTAAATGTAAAAGTAATATTCGAAATAAAATAATTATTTATATTTAATCGATAAGATATTTCGATTTATAATATACGTTACGATTATAAAATAAATTTTATTTTACTTTTAAAAAATATCTATTTTTCGAAATTTAAAACGATAAAATATTTTTAACTTATAAATAAAATTATTAATTAATTTTAATTATATTATAATTTATAAAAATATAATTTATTATTTAATCGTTTAAATATATAAAAATAATATCGTTTATTATTATTTAAAATTAAAAAGATATTATCGTCGGATACTTTTATACGAAAGTTACGATTAAATAACACAAACGTCGAAAAAAAAAAATTATTATCGTTTTTATTTTTACGATTATTTTTTTTTTATTTTTATATTAAATATTTTTAGCGACGATATAATATGTGTAATATATTATTATATAATATAATCCTTTATTATCAAATATATGTAAATTAAATAATAAGTAAAAATTAATAAAATATTTTAAATAATAAATATTAAAAGTTCGAAAAAAATATTTATTACTTTTATATAATAAAATTTTAAATGGTTTAAAATATCGAAGCGTTATATTAAAAATATACGAAATTTTCGAATTTAACGAAAAAAATTTAATAGTTTATAATATTAATTTTTTATTATAATTTAACGTTATTAATAAAAAAATAAAATTAAAAATATAAAAATAAAAATGTTATTTAATGTTTACGATTTATATAACGCGAATATATAAAAAAAATATAAATGTATAACTTATAAATAACTTACGAAAAAATGTATATAGTTTACGCCTCGATATTAATTTCGTTAAATATTTAAATAACGTTTTTACGCATTATTTATATAAATATTTTTTTTTTTTTTTATCGTATATTAATATAAAATTTTAAATTTCGTTAACCTTAATAATTTAATCGTTTATATAATTTAAATTATTCGAAATAATATTTATTTTTATTTATTATCCCGGTTATTTTAAAATATATTAACCGTTTTTAAAATTTCTTACGTTAAATAATAACGATATTAATTATAATTTAAATTATTACGTTTATTATATTTTAATCGATAATATTTAAATTATTAAAAACGATGCGAATCGTTTTTATTTTAATTTTTTTAATTAATTTAATGATTTACGATTTATACGATCGATTAATAATATTTTACGTAACGAAAAATATTAATTTTACGTTTTTCGATTTTTTAA
Organism: Pyrenopolyporus hunteri; assembly: GCA_902806595.1. Taxonomy (NCBI): domain Eukaryota; kingdom Fungi; phylum Ascomycota; class Sordariomycetes; order Xylariales; family Hypoxylaceae; genus Pyrenopolyporus; species Pyrenopolyporus hunteri. The sequence goes on along the minus strand of CADCXC010000011.1, from coordinate 1,965,042 downwards.
AAATTTTATAAATATATTATAATTAAATTATTTAATTTAATATTAATTAATTATTAAACACTTTATTTTATAATTTTTAATTTCGATTATTAATTATTTTTTTATAATAATTTATTTTTATTTTAACGTAATTTTAATATTTTATACGTTTTTAACGATAAAATTAAATATTTAAAAATTAAAAGATAAAAATATACGATATTTTATAATAAATATTATCGAATTACGTAATTATATTACGATTATAAATAAATTTATATAATTTTTAAAAAGTAAAAATTTTAATTTTTTTATAATAAGATAGATATTTACGGTTAAAAAACCCTTCTATTTATAAATAATATTAAAAATATTTTCCTTTTATATATCGACGTTTATAAAATATTTAATCGAAAAAAACTTATATTAATATTTAAATTAAAAAATAATAATTACGTGTTAATTTTTTATATATTTTATTTATTTCGATCGTTATACGAATAAAAGATTTTATTTTATAATAAAAAATTCTATTAATTTTATAGGGTGAATTTTAAATATTTATTCGCTTAGTTTACGTAAACAATTTTCGATAATATAATTATGCGATTTTTTAAAATTTCGAAAACAAATCGATTTATTTTTTTCGTTTTCGAAAATATTATTAATAATAATACTACGATATCTTTTAAAAGTATAACGATATCGTTTATTTTATAAATATTTTAACTACTTAGAAATAAACCATCCATTTCGAATAAACGTTTTCGTTTTTAAATTTACGATAATAATAACGACGACGATTTTAACGATTACGAAAATAAATTATATTAATATTATTCTATTAATAAAAGGATTATAATATATTAAAACGATAAAAATAATAATTTATTTAACGATAGTAATAATAAGTTTAAAAGGGGTCGTTTTACGGTTAAAAATAAAGTGTTTCGATTATTTAAATCGGTTAATAACGCTTTAAATAATGGTATATATAATAATATAAATAATAAAAATAACGTTAAATTAAACGTTTATAATATAAATTCGAAATAAATTATTTTTTTTAAATATATAAAATAATATTAATATAATATTAATAGAAAAAATAAATATAATAACGATAATTATAATAGTTTTTTAATATATGTTACGATTTAATACGATAATTTATTTTTATTAAATAATCGACATCGAAACTTCGAGTAATTTCGCCGCTATTAACGTTTTTATATATTTTTTTTTTTTTCTTTTTTATAATATTAATAAAATTTTATTTTAATTTTTAATATTATATATCGTATTAATGAATATATATAATATATTTAAATTTTACTTCGTTTATTTTTATTTTTATAAATAACTTTAACGTTAAATAACGTTTTATAATAATTTACCTTTTAAATAATTTTCGAAAATAATTTATATATTAAATATCATTTAATTAATTTTACGGTTTATTATAAATATTTATTACGGTATTATACGATTATTTAACGTTATTTATTAACCGATAATAAAATGTAAAACGATTTCGTCGTTTATTACGTATATATAAAATCACGGTTTAAAAAACCGCGATTATTTAATAAAATTAAACGATTAATAATAAAAAAAAAATATTTATAAATTATAACTTATTTATCCTTTATTTTTTTTATTAAATTAAGGTAAAATAAAATAATAATTATTTATAAATGTTAATAATTCGATAAAAAAAAATTTTAATAAAAATCGATTATTTTAAATATTATATACATTTATTTTAAATTACGGCGCATATTTATCCCCGTATAATTATACCTTCTATCAAATAATTTTTAATTTATTAATATTTTATTATAATTAATTCGAATTATATTTAATTTTATTTAATTCGTTTCGATATTAAGTTATTTTTTTATAAAACATTTCGTTTAATGTTAATAGTAATTATTTACCTTTAATAATATAATATTTTAAATAATCCTTTAAAGTATAATAATTTTTTTTATATAAATTTAATAGATTATATTAAATAAAATTTAAAAAATATCGTATAAGTTATTTATTATAAAGTTATTATATTTTCGAAGTTAAAAAATTATCGAAATTATATTTTTTTAACGGTTTTTATAATTTTTATATTAATTACATTAAATTAAAATTTATTTCATTAATTATATTTATGGTAAAGTTAATTATATCGCCGTTTACGTTAAATTATATATAATAAATATAATTAATTTTTTAATAATTTTTTTTCGATATAAATATAATATAGTAATTATTTTATTATTCGATAAATTTAATACATTTTCGTTTTAAAATATCGCCGTAAATAATATAAAACGTTATTTAATTAACGATATTATTATAATCGAATATATTATTATTTATTAAAAATTTAAAATATATTTATAAATATTAAATTAATTTTCGTATTAAAATTATTAAAATATTTTATAAAAATTTATAATTTAATATTTTATTACGTTTTTAAGTAATTATATTTATTATTATTCGATTTTTTTATTTTATTTATTAAAACTTTATTTATAAAATTCGAAAATTCGATAATTTTATTATTAAATTATTTCGTTTTTATTCGAATTAATTATAATTATTTTTAGTTTATTATATATAATTAACATAAATTATACGAATATTATAAAAAATGTTTTAATGTCGTAATTTATTTAAATTAATTATAATCGAAACCTTAGTTTAATTATAAAAAAAAAATATTAATTTAATACGTTTACGAATAAAAAAATAAATTTATTAACGTTACACCATAATATTATACGAAAATATATATTAATATTAATATAAATCTTAAATTTAACGAAGCGAAGCTTTTAATATTTATTTATAAATTATATATAATTAAGGTTCGAAATTATAAATATTTACTTTTTTATCGTTTTTTTAAATCGTTTTTTTTCGAAACGTTATCGTACGGCTTTTAAATATTATTTCTTATAAATATTATAAATTAAATTATAAATAATGTTTAATTTTAAATGCCTTTAAATAATCTTTTAAATTTAATTTTTATTTAAATTTTCGAATAAATTCGATATTTATTAATAATTATTAAAAAATTCGTATAATTAGTTTTTAATATATTATTACTCGTTTAAGTCGTTAATTTTTCGAATTATATTATTTTTAAAGCGAATTCGAATTAAAAACGATAAATTAATTTTAATATTTTAAATACGTTATAAATGATTTAGGATTTTTTTATCGTATATATTTCGATAATATATAAATTTACGTATATATTTTACGAATTTTTTAATATAAATAATTTATTCGTAACGAAAATACCCCTATTATTGCAATTTTCGTTCGAAAAATCGTAATAACATATTAATTTTAAGTCGTTTTTTTTTTAAATATTCGATAATTCGAAAATATAATAATTTTATTTAAAAAAGTCGAAATATTTTTACTTTAATATTATCGATATTATACTCCTTTTAATAAATATTTTATTCGAATAAATATCGTTAAAATATTCGATAGTTAACTTTAAAATTATATTTATTTCGAAATTTATAAAAAATTTATATTTATAAAATCTTATCATTTAAATATTAATTAACGATTAAATTTTTATATGATTTTAAATTTACCTTAAGTCGTAATATATTAATTTTATTAACCTAAATATACGACCATTAAAAAAAAACGAAAGTAAACGAAAAAAATAATTATAATAAAAAATTATAAATTAAAATATAAAGTTTTTCGTAACATTAATTAATATAAATAATATAAAATAATGCGATTTATATCGATAAAAAATTAAAAAAAATTCGATGGTTAATTACACGAAATTATTTATAAATTACTCGTTTAATTACGAAATTATATTCACTTAAACTCGTAATAATAAAACCTATATATAATATAAAAAAAAATGTTTTTTACGGATATTATTTAAATTTATTACGGGATTTTAACGTAATTTTAATTTAAAGATTTAAAATTAAATTACTTTAACTTATATATATCGATAATTAAATGTCTTAAAACATAAGTTAAAATTATTATTAAAAGATTAAATTACTTACCTTTTATAAAAAAAATACCTTTAATATATATTAATTAAAATAAATAGATTTAAAATACTTAACTTTTTATAAATTATTAATTTAAATATATAATAAGGAAAATACCTTCGTTTACGATTAAGAAGTAATCATTAAAAATTATTAACGAAACGTTTTTATTAACGTATAATAAAATACATAATAAAGTTTTTTAACTTTTATTAACGGGGTTCGGTATTTTTTTTTAACGCGTAATAAAATTTCTTTTAATAAATATTTCGATTTCGAATTAATATTTTATATTAATATTAATAATTAAATTTCGATTATTAATAATTAAACGAGATTTTAATTATTAATAGTAGTTTTATTTAATTTTTAAAAGCGTTACGTAATACCGTAAAATTTTCGATAGCAATAAATAAATTTTTATATTTAATCGAAATATCGAAGCGTTCGAAATAATTATTATTATATATAATAATAATTAATTCGAAAAAAAAATTAAAAAAACGAAATTATTTACCGTTTTATTTTACGATAATATCGTATTTAATATTAAAATAATTTATATAATATATTTAAATACTTAAATAATAATTAATATCGTAAATTAATTTATTTAACGTTCGATATTTTTAGGTTTTTAATACGATTATTAAATCGATAAATATTATCTATACTTTAATAATAATTAATTTCGACGTATATAAAAAAAATATAAAATAGGTATTATTAAAAATATATAATAAAAGAAAAAACTTATTTTATAAAAAAATTATTCGATTTTTTAACGATAATTACCGTTAACGATACTTTATTTATTTTTTCTTTTTTTATTAACTTATTATTAACGAATGGAAAAAAAAATATAAAAAATTTAAAAAGTTATTAAACTTTTCGAACTTATTAAATTCGTTAAATTCGTTATCCTTTTATTAATTTATTACTTTTTTAGGTTTAAATTTTATTATTATTTATACGTATCGATTTAAATTTAATATTAAATCTTATTATATATAACTTTAAATTAATTTTACTACGAATAAAAAAATTAAATATAATTTAATTACGTTAAATAATTTTTTTTTATTTAACATCGAAACGGTTATTATAGGTGTATTAAAGGGGTATAATAATATACGAAAAAAAAACGCTCGTTATAAAACGAATAAAAAGATTTATTTTAAACGAAACGATATAATAATTAAATTATAAATTAAATTATTTTTTTATTAATATTACGTTAATAATATCGAGGAAAAAATAACGTTTATTTTAATTTACGCGACGAAAATTTATATATTTATTAAAAATTTTATTTAATATTATATTAATATATATCGATATAAAATAAATAAATATTATAATTTTTTACTTTAAATTCTTTTATTTTTTATACGATTAATTTATAAATAATATAATTCGTAAATTTAATTTTAACGAACGGAAATTTTATAAATAAATTAAAAATATAAAGTTTATTTCGAAGGTAATTTTATTACGATTTAATAAAATTACTTTATTATAATTAAAAAATTATAAAAAAATAGAAATAAATTATTTATTAAATTTAAAAACGAACCTTTAAAAAATCTTAAAAAACGTTATTATATATACATTATTTACGGCTTATATAATTATATATCGAAATCGTATAAAACTCTTTTTTTAAAAATATAATATTAACGATTTATTACTTTTTTTTCATCCGTTTATATCTACGTAAGGAACCGTAACTTAAAACGGAGATTCGAACGATAATTTATTTCTTAATAATTTAAAATTTTCGCCATTATAATCGAATTTCGATTTATACTTTACTTCGTTATTACTATTCGATAAATTACGAAAAATAATTCTTTCGAGTTAAAGTAAAAAACCGTCTTAAATTCGTTTTTAAATATATAATAAAACGGTAAAAATTAATTAATTTTTTAAAGTTAATTAAAAAAATCGTTAATATTTAATAAAAAATAACCGAATTTATTATACGTATTAACATTTTATCGACGCGGGTTTTTATCGATTTTATATCCGGCGATAACAACCTTTTAAATATTATAGTCGTCGCCGAAAAAAAAAAATAATTTTTTCCATCGTAAAAATTAAAAAAATTAAAATAAAATAAAATAATTATATTAATATAATAAACGAAATAAATTATAAATCTTAATAAAAATTTATTTATAACGATTAATATTATATCGATTAAAAAAATCCCCGTGTTTTATAATTATTAAATTACCGTTAAACGAGTTATTTAAACGAAAAAATTAAACGTATCGTTTCTAAACGAAAAGTCGAAAAAATTTATACGAAATATTATAATTATTATCGATAAAAAATAATTTAATAATTTTTCGTAAAATTTAAAATCGTTTATTATATTAAAAAAGTCGAATCTTCGTATTAAATTATCGTTAATTAATAAAAAATCGCATCTATTTATTAACGTTAACGTAAATTTTATTATTATTTTAAATTTTCGTAACTATAATCGTTTTAATAAAGTATTTATTAATAAATCTTTTATACTTTTATTTATACATTTTTTATAATAATATAATACGTTTATTAAAAAACGTAAAATTACGTAACCGTTAATTAAATTTATTAAATCTATAAATCGTAATTTTCGATTAATTAATATTAACGGAAATTTTAATAATAATTTATAAAGAAGTTAAAATTAATTAATTTCGTAATTTATTTAAAAAATATTAAATAATAAATATAATATTTATCGACGAGTATTATTATTTAAATTTAAATATTATAAAAAATTTACATATAAAAGATTTTTATAAATTCGTTAAAATTAAATAAGTTAAATTAAAATAATTTATCGATATAATTATAATTATAATATATTATTTTAATCGATGTTTATAAATATATATTTACATTTTTTTAATTTTTTTCCCCCGTTTTTTTTTTAAAATATACGAGTTTATTAAATTAAATATTTAAATAAATATATAATTTTTATTTACGATTTTAATATTTAAATATTTATAAAAAAGTGCGATTTTAATATAATACGATTATTCGTTATTATTACCGTTATTATTATTATTATTATTATTATTTTATACGCCCGTTTTTTATTATACCGTCGATTGTTCGATACCGTTAAAATATCGTATAATATTATAATATAAACTTTATTTTTACGATTAAATAAATATAAATAAAATTTTAAATTAAATCTATATAAATATTTATTTATTTAATAAATTTATTTAAATTTTAATCGAAATTTATTTTTTATTTTAAAATAAAAATTTAATATTTAAAATTAAAAAAAAAAGTAAAATAATTAATAAAAACGAAAAATAATTAATAAAATCGATTCGAATTATAATTAATTTAAACTTTTTAATGTAGTTTAACGTATTTTATTTTAAAAATTAAAGTATATTTTTTAAAGTAAATTTAATTTTTATAATTATTATTTTAATTATAATTTTTATTACGATTTATATTACGATTTAATTTTTTATAATTTTTTTTATTTAATAATTTTTATTACGTATGTCGATTATTATATTAATTATTATATTAATTATTATATCGATTATTATATTTACCATTATATTAATTACCGTTATATCGATTACCGTTATATTAATTACCGTTATATCGATTATTATTATATTAACTACCGTTACATCGATTATTATTACACTAATCACCACTATATTAACGCTATTATATCGACCGTTATTATATTTATTATTATACTTACTATTATATTTATTATTATTATATCGATTATTATATTTATTATTATATTTATTATCATATAAATATTTTATATCTTTCGAACGAATTTTTATTTATTTTTTATAACCTTTTTTTAACGGTAAATTAAAAAATAAAAAATTAATTATTTAAAAGTATATTATTTATAAATTAAATAATTATATAACGTTAATTATATAATACGGTTATAATTAAAAAAATTCCCCCGTTTATATATTTAAATAACTTTAATTTTATTAATATTATATTCGTTTATTTAAATAATTAAAATAATTAATATTATTAATTAAAGTAAATATATTTTTATTACGTTTAATTTATACGCCACCGAAAAATATTTATTAAAATTAAATTTATAATAATAATTTTTAATAATAATTTTATTAATTATATTTTATTATAAACAATTAATAAAATTAATTAAAAATCGAATTATTACGGTAAATTTATTAACGTAAATAATAAAAGTTAAAATAAATTAAAAAAATATCTTTTACCATCTTTAATTATAACGAATTTTAAAGTTAATTAATTCGTTAATTTATCGGTTTTTTTTATTTTTATATTCGATTAAAATTTTAACGGCGTAAATAATAATTAACGGTTAAATTTAAAGTTTAAAATAATAAAAAATAATAAAAATATAGATTTTTTTTTCGAAGTAAATAAATTAATAACGTTAATAATAACCGTTATTTTTTTTAATTTAATATTTAAAGTGTTTATATTATAAGTTATTTCGAAAATTTATTATATCGATTACTTAAATAGTTTCGATAACGGTAAAAATTTACGTATAAAAGTAAACGATAAAATTATATTATAATAACGATAAAATCGTATACATTTCGAAGAAAAATTATAAAAGTTAAAATTATTATTAAAATTTATCGTAAATAACTTTATTATTAATCGCGACGATTTTTTATTATAAATATATAAAAACGATTACTTAATCTTTTTTAAATTCCTCGACTTATTTTTTATTTAAAAACATTAATAAAAATACGAATATATTTTCCATTATTATAATATATTTAAAACGGGGATATTTAATTATATAAACGTAAGTATAAATATTACGACGAAAAAACTCGTAATTATTAAAGAAATTCGCATTAAAATACCTTATAATATAAAAATTATAAAAAAAAAATACCATATTAACATATATTTATAATAAACGATTCGATGCTTTAAATAATTACGAAATCGAAGAAATTAATTATTTAAAGTTTAATAATAAATACGATACCATTTTTTATTATTTATTAACGTATAATGTCGTTATATAAATATCGACTTATTAGAATTTAATAACGTAATCGATGACTTTACATTTATCGCGTCGTTAATTAAAAATAACATATATAATTTTTTAAGAAATAAAAAACGTTTAAATAATAAAAAATAACGTAAATAATTTTTTTACGACGCAATTAAAAGTTTAAACTTTTTTTATAAAAATAACGTTATATATTATAATATTATAATTTTTAATATTTTTATAATTCGAAACGATAATATTTTTTTTTTTAAATAACATTAATCGATAATTTTAATAAAATTATTATAAAAGAAAAAAATAAATAAACTAAAATTAATTTTCGTGTTACTTTTATTTTCGAAGTTATTAAATATAGAAATTTAAGTTATATTAACGTAATTAATATATAAGTTTTTACGATAACGTATATCGACACTTTTTTTCGAAATATTTTATCGATTAATTAAATAAACGAAAAGTCGTATAAAAGATTAATAAATAACCTTAAATGTAAAAAAAATAAAAAGTTTATAATATCGATTAAATATTATATATTACGAAAAATATTACATTAAAGTTTTATAAATAAATTTACGATGAAATAAATTATAATCGATTCGTTTTAAACGATCGATTTTTAATTTACGAAAAAAGCGGCGTAATTAAATTTACGGATTTTTAAATTAAAGTTTTATTTATAATATATTAAAAACTTAAATTTATTATTAAATGTATGCGAATTTTTTAATGTTTTAAAAAGTAGTTATTTTAATATATTAATTTAATATTTTTTTAAAAATATCGCGATTTAATAATCGTTCGTATAAAATAAATAATAAATATTAAATATAATAATATTAACTTAATTTATTTATATCGAAGCGTTAATCGATTTCGCTTTTAACGTATTTATATAAAATCGCGATTTAAGTTTTTTTTTTTTCCTTAATATTAATAAAATTTAATTTTAATTTATCGTATCGTACGTTTTATTATTATTATAATATTTATTTAATATTATTAATTTATTATAGATATATTAAATTATAAAATTTATATTTTATAATAAATATTTTTATAATAATAAGTAATTTTATATCGTAAACGTATTTTTTTATATTTATATTAATTATAACGTATTTATTAAATTTTATCGCGCGACATTAAAACGTTAACATAATTATAAAAAAAATTAATACGTTTATAATAAAAAACTACTTATTATTATAAAAATAACTTTAAAAAATTTATACGTTTATAAGATATATTTTATTATAAATTAAAAAATTAAATAAAAATAAAAAGGATAAAACATATTAATATTACGAAAAAAAAAAAAAATTTAATTATAACTCGAAAAAATATAAATTTTATATATGTTTATTATAACATTATAAAGTCGATTATTTATTTAATGTAATTTTATTTTAAAAAATCCCCGTAATAATAATTTTTCCCTACGTTTATATAATTTTTAATAATTAAAATAAACGTATATTTATTAACTTAATCGTTATAAAAACCTTTTATAATTTTATCGACGTCGTTTTAAAAAAATCTACGTTTAAAATCGATAAAATTCGACTTAAATCGACAATTATTAAAAATAAGTATAATTATATATTTAAATTAATTAAGCTTTTATTAAATAATATTCGAAGATTATTTATTAATTTATTTTTTAATTAATAAATAAAGGTGTTAATTTTCATAAATTAAAATGATTTTAATTTAATATTCGAGCTCGTAGTATAATTATTAATAAATCGTACGAAAATATTATACTTTTTATAATAAAATATTAATTAATATTTAAATATTTAAATAATCAAATATAAAAAAAAGGATAAAAATTACTTACGATGTTTCGAATCGAATTTTAAAACGAATGTCGAAAACATCGAATCGAATATTTATTTACGTGTTAAAATCGGTAATACGCGTATTTATATAATTAAAACGCGTATTTATATAATTAAAGTACGTATTAATATTAATAATGTTTTTTTTATACGTATTAATATAAATTTATAAGTAAAAATATTTATATTATTTTATATTTATTATAATATATTTAAAATTTATTAATTTTATTATACGATCGATATATTCGTTATTTTCGAAATTTTATTATTAAACGAAACTATAAATTACGCTATAATAAAAAAATTAAATTATAAATTAAATTATTTTATAAAATCGAAGTTAATATCTTTTATTTTAATATTAATTATTTAAGTTATATATAAAAAAATTATTTAAATAAATAATAAAATAAAAAAAAATATAAGAAAAAATTAAAATATAAAAAATAAATTCGACGCGTTTTATTATAATTTTATTTTAATGTTTAAAAATACGTATTATATTTACGTATATTTTAATATATTTAATATATATAATATAATAATATAAATATAAAATAAACGATATATATAAATAAGTTAAATAATTTTTTAAATTAAATAAATATATGTAAAATTTAAAATAAATAAAACTTAAACTTACGAAATATTTATTAATATAATTAATATATATAATATAATAATATAAAAATAAAATAAATAAAATATAAGAATAAAAAAATATATATAAATTAAAGTAAAAAAAAACTTTATATAATATTTAAGATATAATAAATTAATTAAAAAAAATAATAAAGTCGCAAGTAAAAATATCGTATTATATAATATAAAATTAAAAAAATACATATTAATTAAAAATAATATAACTTCGAATAAAAATACCCGAACTACCCTATACATTATACATTATATAAAATTTAAAAAAATATAATTTTAATAAAAATAATGTAATTTCGAATAAAAGTGTTATTTAATATTATTAATTAATAAAATAAAATTTTATTTCGAGGAAAAAAAACGTTAAAAAGTTAAAATATTAAAATGTATTATTTTATATAAATTAATATATAATGGTACTTAAATTATTTATTTTATTATTCGTTATTAATATAATCGATCGAAATTTAATATTTATTTCGAAAAAAAAATTCGAAATAAAAATTATATTTATATTTATTATTTTTCGTAACGTCGTAACCTTTTATTATAAAAGTTAATTAAAATAAATGTTAATAAATAAAAGTATTATAAATATTTAATTAAAAAATCGAGTTAATAATTAATAATTAATAATTAATAATTAATTTAAAAAATTTAAATAAATGGTATAAAAATTACGAGTTTTAAATAATAAATTATATACGCGACACGTTTCGAAAAAAGCGTTATTATAATATTTATTCGCTTATTTTTTATATATAATATTTTTCTTTTAATTATTAATTTAATTAATTTTATAACCGTAATTTTTTAATTTTTTACGGCGAAGTAATTTTATATTTATTTAATAAACTTTTAACGTATTAACGCATTCGATATTTATATATACTTATATAAAAAAAAACTATACGTATTTTTTCGATATCGAAAAATTATATATTTTATATAATTTTAACATTATATCGTATACATTTAAATAAATAAGTAAATAAATAAATAATTATTATTATTTTTTATATTAATTTTTATAACGTTAAATAACTTTATATATATATTCGTATAATAATTATATTAAAAATCCGTTATTTTTAAATTATAACGTTTCCCTTAAATTATTTATATAATAAATTATAACGCGTTATCGATTTTTACTATTCGAATTATTTTAATTTAAAACCGTTATTTATTTTTAATATTTTTAATAATAATAATATCGATTATATAATTACGTATTACGTTTTATATATAATAATTAAAAACGTTTAATTTTTAAATAAAATAAAATAAAATAATTAATTATATATTTTTCTCTTCGAAATTATAAATTTAATTTTTATTACCGTACTTTTAAACGATATTTTATAAGGAAATTATTATTTTTTTTACGTTTTAAACTATAATAATAATAATTATAAATAATATTTACGATTATTAAATATATTAAATATTTAATTATTAATAAAAAATATTTAAACCGTTATTTTATATATCTAAATTTCGATTATTAACGTTTTTTTATTAAATTATCGTCGTTTTAATAAACCTTCGTAAATAATCGTAAAAAAAATAATAATAATAACGATAAAAACGAAAATAATAAAAATAAAAGTTTTTTTATTCGATTACGTCGATAAATACGTTCGATAATTCGTTCGTAATCGAATCGTTCGTATACGAAATAATCGTATCGTCGTTTAAAACCGCTTAAACCCGAACGAAATTAATTATAACTAAAACTTTTTCGAAAATTTTTTCGATAATTTTTTATCGAAATTTATCGTATTATCGAAATATTTATCGAATTTTATTTAAATTACGTCGTTTTTTTAATAATAAAAAATTAATTTAATTAAAATATAATGCGTAAATATGTTAATAATATTAAATTAAAACGAAATGATTTTTTTAATGTATCGGTGAATTTTTTATCTATTCGTTAAAATATTTATTATTTTTTAAATTAAAGTTATTTTATTTTTATTTTTAAATGTATCGAACGTTATTTATTTACATTAATTATCTATATGTTTTAATTTTTATTAAACGAAAAAAAGGTAAGTTTAAAAATAATTAATTTATATTATAATTTACGGTATTTACCCGTTAATAAAATTTCCGTCGAATATTTTTTCATTCGTTTCGTATAATTTATTTTTAACGATTTTACCGTATTATTTTAAATTAATGTCGTTATTAAAAAAAAAATTTTAATTTATTTTTTATTTTTATTTATTTTAAGAAAAAGTTATAAATAAAAGATTAAATTATTAAAAGTATCGATTATAAACCTCGAATCGAAATTCGTAAAACTCGTACTTTTATAAATAATAAATATAATATAAATAAAATAAAAATCGATATTAATATATTTTACGATAAGTATTTTAACGTTAAATTTTATAATAATTTATTTAAAGATTTAAAAGTATTTTTTCGATCGTTTAATAATAACTTTAATTTAAATAGAATTATCGAGGATAAAATTATTACTATTAAAGATAATATATCCGATATTTTTAATTTTAACGACTTCGATTTTTATAATATCGATAAGTATTTTAAAAAGAAGTTTTACGAAGATATGTAATTTAATATATTTAAAAATAACCGTTTATTTAAAAGTTAAAATTCGATAATATTATTTTAATCGTTTAATTATAATAAATATAATTATTTATCGAAGCGTTTAAAATTATTATTTCGATTATTTAATTATATTAATTTAAATAAGTGTTTAAATTTAAATTAAAATATTTAATTTAAATTAAATTTATCGTTATCGATGAAAAGTATAAAAGATTTTAAAAGTAAAAAAAATATAAAAATAAATAATATTAATTTTACTTAAAATAAAAATAAAAATAAAGGTAAAAGTAAAAATGTTATAATTTAACGTCGTAAAAATAATAAATATCGAAGTAAATTTAATCGTAATTTTAAAAGTAATTTAATTTCAATTCGTTTTTTTTAATTATAAATTATATTTAGGGTATCTTTAAGTTTTTATTTCGAAAGTTTTTTTTCGTAAAAAAAATTAATTACGTTATAATTCATAAATTATAAATAATTATAAACTTTTAATTATAAAAATATATAGTTTATAATAATAATTATAATAATAATAATAATAAAAATAATTTTATTATTTTACGTAATAATAAATACGTACGAATTTAATTTTAATATATATAAATAATCAATTAAATTATTTTTTATTTTTTTTTTATATTTTTATTTAATTAAGTAAATTAAATACACGGGGACGTAAATAAATTAATAAAGATTAAATATTTAATTTTTATTAAACGTTACTTTTTTTTTATATTTTTTTTTTCCGTTTTTTTTTAATATTAAATTTTTAACATTAATATTATATTTATTTTATATTTAATATTTTAATATTATATCGTATTTATTATATTAATAATAAAATAAATTTCGAACCTTTTATTTAATATACCCCCCTTTTTAATAAAATTTATCGTAATAAATTAAAATATTAAATTATTATTTATTATTTTAATTATAAAACGTCGACTTTAATGTTATTTTTTTAAATTTTTAATCGAAGTTTTATCGGAGTTTACGACGTATATTATAATTTAATTTATTATACCTATTATATCGTTATTAATAATATATATAAAAACGATAAAAATTTAAACCTTAATTTAAAAAGTTTATTTTTATCTTAATTTCCTAATCTTATAATTATTTACGTTATTTTTATCGACTATATTTTACCACCGGGTCGATATTATTTTTATTATTCCGGTTATAATAATAATAAATTATATATATATCTTTAATACGTATTTTTACATTAATTAATTTATTAAATAACTTATATCTTATTATTTCGAACTTTATAAAATAAATATTTTTTTTTATTTTTTTTAAATCGTAGTAAAAAATATTTCCGTTTTAAGTAAGTTTTTTAACGAACTTTTTCGCGTACGATTTTAATCGAATATTTTATATCGTTATATTATATTTTACGTATATTTAAAATAATTATATTATTTTTAAAAATACGAACGTTTAAATAAAAAAAAACGATATACGAAGATTTTTTTTAACCTATAAAATTAATATTATATATATTTTTAATAATAATAAAATATACTTTTATAACGATATCTACTATTTTTTCGATTATAACGTTTTTATAATTTTTCCGAAACTCGATAAAAACGTAAACGATTATTATCGTTTATATACGTACGTATTAAACCTTTTAAATAAATTTAATAATTTCGATATAAAAACGTTTATACATTATTATAACATCCCCTTAATATCGATTTTTCGAATATTTATAAAATATTTATTTATTAAATTAATTTAAGGTTTTTATAATAAATATACCTTCGTTATATTTAATAATATTAAAAAAAGCGACGTATTTTTTATTAATTTTATTAATATTAACGAAGGTTTAAAAAGAGTTATTTAAATTTTTTTTTCGACTAAATTTAATAAATTAAATATTAAAGCTATTAATATAAAAGGATCGAGCTTTTTTACCATTAAATAACGACGTCGTTATAATTAAATTAATGTTAATTATAATTATATTAATTATAATTTTTATAACGATAAATATACGGGATTAAATAACGACGATAATTTTAAATCGAACTTCGAATTTAATAATTATAACTTTAAAGAAAAATTCGAAGACAATTTAAACGATTATTTTAATAAGTTTAATTTTTTAAATAATTTATAAAACTTTAATAAAATTAATATTTATACGTCTTTTATAATCGATCGAGTTTTAAATTTATTATTTTTCGTAATATCTTATAATAATAACGATAAAAGTTTTATTAATAAAAATTATTATATTTTTTTTAAATATAACGACGTTAAAATTTTTTCGAAACTTATTTTTCGACTTTTAAAATATAAATCTTTCGAGGAAAATTAAATATGTATTTATTTTTTTAGGTTTACGTTATTAAGTTTATATTTTTAAATATACGTATTATTAAATTTATTTTTTTAAATATATAAGTTTATAAAGTAGATTTAAATGATTAAATTTTTAAATATTATAAAAATATATATTACGATTAATAAATTAATATTAATGTTATTTTATAATTTAATAAATTACGTAAATATTTATAAAAGTTATAAATGTAAAAAAAAAAGTAAATGAAAGTTTTTTTTATTATATAATATATTACGAAAAATATAAATAAAATAAAATTAAATAAAATTTTTAATTTTTCGATATAATAATTTTCGTAAAATTTAAATATAAATCGATTAATAAAAAATAATAACGTTAATAATAATTTTATTTATATAATTATGTTTTTTTATATGTTTTTATATGTGGATTTTATTTAATCGATATTAACGAAAAATTTAACGTAATAAATTTTTTAAAATTATTTAAAAAGTATATAATAAACGATTATCGATTATAAAAAACCTCGAAATAAATCCCTTTAAAAAAACTTAAATTAACGTTAAATAATCATTAAATATAATTTTAACGATAACGACATAATAAAACGATATATTTTTTAATATAAGTTATATAATTAAAAAACGTCGAATAATTAAATTTTAATTTATACGCGGGTTATTATCGAAATTTTAAAATGGCGACGTACTCCATTTAAATAATTTAAACGATTTATTCGGCAATATAAGTTAAAACTATTAAAAAAGTTAAAATTAAAAAAAAGGATAAAAAATAATAACGACGTAAAAAAAACCGTTAATAATATATAAAATATAATAATATCGAGGTTTTTTTTAATTATTAAAGTATAAATAACGGGGTTATATTTTTATTCGAATAAAATTATTTAAAAATTTTTATATTAATATTATTAATATAAAAACGTATTAATTTATTTTATATATCTTATTTATTATTTTATAAATTTAATTAATATTATATTTAATATTAATTTTCGTATTTTAAAAAGACGGTTTTTTTTATAAAAAAAGTTTTATAATCGAAAAAAATTTTCGTTTCAACTTTTATTTCTTTTATACGATTATTATAATTATTATTATTAATGAATTTCGAAAACGACGATAAGTTAAATGTTAAATCGTCGTTTAAAATATCTTAATAATAAAGTTTTCGACTTTTATAATATTTTTTTTCGTCGTTATTAATATTTTATAAATATATATTATCGTCGTTATTAAAATATATTATTCGTTTTTAAGAGACGAAAAAGTATTTTCGAAACGTTTAATTTCGTATAAATCGAAAACGTTTATTATTTCGAAAATCGTTCGATTCGTTTCGAATATAAATAATAAATATAAAAAAAATCGTAAATATTAATCAAATAAATTACGTAAAAATAATAAATATTTTCCCGGTGTTTTTAATTTAATAAATAAAAATATTAATCGACTTAACGTTCGATTCGAATATATATAATATCAAAATATTAAAAATAAATTAAACGAATTATACGAAAAAAAATTAACGGTTAAAACTATATAAAATTTAATATTTACGGTTATAATATAAAGATTTTTATTCGAAAATATATCGAAATTATAAATAAAATATATGTGTTATTAATATATATCGTTCCTTTTTAAACTTAAAAAAAAAAGTTAATTTTTTTTTATCGACTATCGTATAAATATTAATATAAAAAAAAAGTATATTATTTAATTTATCGATTTTTAAATGTGTCGTTAAATTTTTTAAATAACGGTTTATTATATTATTAATAAATTAAATGTCGATAATTTTAAATATAATATGTATTTACTCGAAATCGTAATAAAACGAAGAAATTTTATAATATTTATCGCGAATATAAACGATTTCGTTATTTTTTTTCGATAAAATACGAAATTTATAAAAAAATATATTATAGATTCGAAAAATTCGTTATAAATACGATAAATTATTATAAAAAAATATTTAATAATCGAAAATTAAAACAATTAAATAAAATTTTAAAATAATATTAATATTAAAATTATATTATAATTCGATATAATTAACTTAATTTATTAAATAATCGATATCGAAGTTTCGGTCGATTACGTCGTCGAAATTTATGTATAAAATTACGGTTTTTTAAATCGTAATTTAATTTTTTTTTTTTTTATAATATTAACAAAATTTAATTTTTAGTTTTCGATATTACGTATCGTATTAAATAATTAATAAAATAAAGTAAATTTATATTTAAATTTTATTTAAATATAAAAATAATATATTTTAATTTAAAGGATATTATTATTAAATCGCGAAAAAAAGATTACGGTAATAAAATTTCTAAATATAATTAAAAAAGTTTTAAATCTATTATTCGAATTCGATTAATGTATATTTAACTAAACGTTTTTAACGATAATATAATAAATATAATAAACGAAATTAAAATTAATATTTTTATTATTTAAAATAAAAAATTATAATCATATTAAATATATATTAAAATATTTAAAATGATAAATTTCAACGAAAAATAATATATTTTTATCGATAAGATTTTTATTTAAATCGTTTTAATCGAAATCGAAATTAAAAAAATTAATAAAAAGCGGTATAAGTAATATAAAAGCCGGTTTCAAGTTTATAATAAAAATATATAATATCGAAATAATAATTATAAAATTAAAAAATTATAAAAATTAAATTATTTTAAAAAATAAAATTTAAATAAAATTAAATGTTATTATAAATTAATAATATTATTTTAAATAATAAAATTAATTATATAATTTTTTTAAAATAAATTTAATTAATTCGAATAATAAAATAAACGATATTATAAAAGTTTTAATAAAATGTAGTTAATATTATTAAATTTATATTTAAATAAATTTTAAAATTATATAAATAATAAATTAATACGATTATTATAATTAAAATTATTAAAATAATTGTAAAATTATCGAATAAAAAATAATACGTATATATATTATTTATTATATATAATATATCGTTTATTTTTTATAAAATATTATAAATTTAAAATTAACTTATTATAAAATCAATTAAATCGTATTATAAATTTATTATTACTTTAATACGGTGTATAATATTAAAGATTAATAATTAAATTTTATTAATGTTATAAAAAAAAAAAAAGAAAAAATTAAATCGCGATTCGAAAAATTACGGTTTTATATATAAATTTTAATGGTATATTCGATTAAAACCTCGATATCGATTACTTAATAAAGTTAAGCCCATCGCATTAAATCGTAATATGTTTAATATTAAATAAAATATAATCGAAATTATTAAATTTATATTAATAAATACTTTAAAACGATATAAATTATTAATTAATGTAATATTTATAAAAGTTATTAAAGTAATTATAAAAATATTACGAAAATAAAAGTGGAAATTTATAATATATATCCCGTTTATATAAAAATAATTTATAGGGATAATTTCGTCGTTTTTTTTTATAAATTTTATTATTTTAAAAGTTACGATTTAATTTTTATTTCCTTTTTTTTTATAATATTAACGTAAAATATATATTTATTAAATAAATAAATATTTAAATAAAAAAGTAAATAATTATTTAAGTAAATATTTATTTATTTAAGTAATTTTTTAAAATTCGAATTTATAATAATTTAAAATTAAAGTAAATTTCCCATATAATTTAACGTTCGATTATTTCTAATAACTTATTTAAATATTTATTTAAATATTTAACGTATTTTTTCATTATTTTATTATTAAATTTATCGTTTAAATTACGTTTTTTATTTACATATTAAGTATATATATAATAAATATTAATAGATATAATTATTAAAATTATTATAAAAAAAAGTTTAATTATTTTCGTAATTATAATTAAACGTTAATAAT
The DNA here is from genome assembly GCA_902806595.1 of Pyrenopolyporus hunteri. Lineage (NCBI taxonomy): Eukaryota > Fungi > Ascomycota > Sordariomycetes > Xylariales > Hypoxylaceae > Pyrenopolyporus > Pyrenopolyporus hunteri. The sequence goes on along the minus strand of CADCXC010000011.1, from coordinate 1,944,618 downwards.
TATTTTTAATATAATTATTTTTACCCATTTAATTAAAATATTTAATTTCGTTATTTATTATATATTAAATAAAAATATTTTACGTAGTAACGATATTATAATAATTAATTAATTATTATAATTAATAATATTATTATTTATATTACGTTTACGTTATACATTTTATTATTAACATTTTATTCGAAATAATTTTTTTTACATTAATTTTACGTATTTACTTTTTACGTATTATAAATTTCGAATAATTTTAACTTTATTTTTAAAATTAAAAGATTTTAATTATTTTAATCGTAATTAACGTATTTATATTTTATTATATTATCATTTAAATATATTTATTATAATATACGTTTTTTTAATAAATAAAAGTTTTAAAATTTAAAAGTTTTTTCGTATTTAGTTAATAAAAATCCGTTAATAATTAAAATAAAACGAAATATAATTATAAAATCGCGTTTAAATTAATCGTTTATTATTATTATCGCTTTTTAAAATTTTTAAAAAAATTATTATTAAAGTCGAAATAATAAAAAAATTTAACGGTTATATTTTTTTAACGTATTAATTATCGTATACATTAATTATATTTTCGATATCGTTTTTTATATATTAAATAAATAATAAAATTAAGATTTTTATTAAAAAAAATTAAAATATAAAAATAAATCTATTTTTAAAAAAATAATAATATAAATAAAAACTTACCCTAAAATAACATTTTAATAATATATTTATAAAATAATTTATAAAATAACGTTACGTTTTAAACGTAAAATTAAACTTTTATTTTTAAAATTAAAAACGTACTTTATATAAAAGTTTTCTTAAATAAACGCCTTTAAATTACTTTAATTAAACTTTTATTTTTTATTATCGTAAACGTCGATTACTCGAAAAATATTAACGTTATATTATATTAATTAATATCGCGTCGTTTTTTTATATTTAACGTCGTCGTTAAATACGAAATCATCGTTAATAATTAATTTTTTTAATAATTCGTTTTATAAAATGTCGAATTATAAAATAAATATATTAATTAAAAAAGCGAGGAAATAAAAAATTAAACTTTTAAAAGTTTAATTAAAATAATAAACTTCGATATATTTAATTAAATGATAATAAATAATATATTAATAACATTAAATTTATATAATTATAAAATAAAATCGAAAATAAAAATAAATATAAACGATTAAAATAAAACCGGTAAATTAAATATAAATATATAATTAATAGATTTTTTTTTTATTTTAATTTATTAAAAGTCGAAAATTAATTTTTTTAAAATCGTCGAATTAATTTATATTTTATTAACGAAAATAATAAAATATAACTTCGTATTATTTTTATCGTTAAAAATAACTTAAATATTAAATTTATTTTTACTGTTTTCGAATAATAAAAATAATATAAATTACGTTTAAAATTCGAAAAAGTTATTAAATTTCGTACTTCTATTCGACTTATATCGTATATTCGAAATTATAAGGATTTTTTTTATTAATTACATCGTATATTAAATTTATTTTTTAAATTAAAAAAAGTTTATTTACGAAAATATATATTTATCGTTCGTTAAATTAAATTAATTAAACGTTATATATTTATAACGTTAAATTTAATTTTATTATATAAAAAATTATAAATTAATAAAAATCGTTAAAAAAAATTAACATTAATTAAATCGAATGTTATTATTTTAATTATAAAATAAATTTAAAAAGTAAACGTAGTAATTTTTTAAATTACTTTTTTTTTCGATATTATATTTATTTTCGAAAAATACGTTCGAATATATTTTTCGTCTATAATAAAATTAATAATTAATTTTATTTTAAAATTAAATGTTAATTAAAAAATACTTTATTTATCGAATATTATAATTTACGTATTTTTATTACGTATATAATAAACGTTAAATCGTTTTTTTAAAATAAAATAAACGACGGCCGTTATTTAAATATTCGTTAATATTAATTAAATATTTTAAAAATTACTTTTAACGTTAATTTATTTAATCGTTTATTTTAATCGACGATTATTTAACGCGTTTTCATTAATTATTAACTTATTAAATATATAAAAAAAAAAATATTTAACCTTAAAAATAAACTTAAGTAAAATACTTTAATATCGTTTCGAAATTATATTTTATGTTATATAAAATTTAAAAATAACGAAAAAATATAAAAAAGTAAAATTTATTTTAATCGTATTAAATTTTCGAATGTCGTCGTTTAATAAGATATAAGTATTAAATATTAAATAAGTATTAAATTATTTTTATAATACATTTATATAAAGTCGAAAATAATAAAAAATTTTTACTATAATATTTATTAAAACTTTTTTATAAAATATATATCTCATTAAAAATATATTTTATTTTTACGAAATAAATATTTTCGTTAAAAATTTTTTATAAAAATTAATGTTTTCTATAAGTTTAAAATATATATAATTAACGTGTTAATTAATCTTCGAAATTCGAAAAAAACTTAATTATTACGTTAAAAAAATATTTAAATAATAAAAAATTTTCTTCGAAATATAAAGTATATATCGATTAATAAAAATGAAAAGTTAAGACCGTTTATAATAAAGAAAAATTTATTATTAAATCGAATTAAATGTTTTTATAAATAAATTAATTAAATAAAAGATTTTTCGACTATAAAATTAAATTTTATAATTATAATACGTTTTTTAATTTAATTATTATATAAAAAATATAAAATTAAAAAAAAATTAATAATGTAAAAAATGTTAAAATTTAATAAAATTAACGTTAAATGTTTTTAAATGATGGAATAATTATAAAAGCGTTACGTAATATATAAATAAAATAAAACTTTTTTTTTTTTTCGTTTTTTTTTTAAAATTAATTTTTTTTATATATGTTTTTTTTTTATAAGTTTATATATACGTTCGAATTATATATATAAAATACGGATATTTTTATTTAATAAATGTTATTTATATTATATAATAAATAATTAAAATTTCGATTAAATTTTATTAAAATATAATACGAATTAATAAGTATAATTTTTTTTAAAATTTATTTTTTATTAATATTCGTATTTAAAATATAAGTTAATTTAAAAATAATTAATATAAATATATTATTTTAAAAATTATTACGTTTTATTATCGTTTAAAATGTAATTCGAAAATTTTATTAATTTATTTCTAAACTATTATATATTTATATATTCGAATCGTTTTCGTAACGCGTAACGTTAAAATTAAATAAAGTTTATATAAAATTATAAAATAATATATTCGTAATGTTTTATTTTTTTTAAATGATTTTATTTTTATTATTTTATTTTCTTTAATAATATAATAAAAATTTATTATTTAATATATTTTTTTAAAAGAATATCGTTTATTAATTATATTAATTTTAATGAAAAAATTAAAACGTATTATTTTATACATTTAAATATACGTATAAATAAGTAAATTTAATTTTTATAATTATATATAACTTTTATTAACGTTAAATAATTATTACTTTAATTATTAATATTTAATATATAATTATAAAAATTCGAATTTTTTATTTCGTCGATATTATTTAAATGTTATTAAATTAATAACATTTAAAATTTTATTATATTTTTTATTCGATTTTCCTTTAAAAAATTAATTTAAGGGAAAGTTAATTTATCGAAAAATATTTATTTTCGAATATAATATCGTATTCGTTTTTAAAATTAAATTATCGATATTTTTAAACGAAAAAATAAATTTATTAATTATATAAAAACTTTCGACTTTATTAATAATAAGTTAAATTTTAATTAAAATTAAATAAAAACTTTTAATTAAAATTTAACGAAAAATTATTTTTTTTTTCGATTTATATTATATGTTTTTTATTTATTTATCGGCGACGATTATAAATAACTTAAAATAAAAAAAAATATCGATATATTCGATTATATTATTTAAGTTTTAATAAAAGTTCGAAAAATATTTATTAATAAAATTATTAATTATATAATTAACGATTTAAATGTATAATTATTTCCATTAAATTTTATTAATATCGTCGAATTTATTAAATTAATTATATTTATTTATAATTAAAAGTTAAATAAATTTTATCTTTTAATAATTATATTTATAATCGAAATTAAAAATATCGTAAATTAAAACTTATATAATATTAATCGTTAATTAATAATTATAAAAGTAAGTTTTAATTAAATTATTTTAATTAAATCGATTTTTAATAAATTTTAATCGTTTACGTTATAATAATTAATATTATTTTACTTTTAAAACGTATTTATATGAATTATAAAATAAAATAAAGTTTTTTTTGACATTATATTATTGTATTTAATTATTTTTATAATACTTATATAAAATATTATTATAATAACGATAAAAGTAAATATTTATATCGATTTAATACGTATTAAATTCGATATCGATTTAATAAATTATTATTTTAATTATATTTAATAAACGTATTTAAACGTATTAAATCGACCGATATATCTAAAATAACCTTTATTTTATTATCGATATATATCGACGATAAATAAATTATTTAATAATAATATACTTTAAATATTATATTTAAAATAATTAAAAATTTTAAAATATAATTATTTATTATAATAAATTAAATTAAATAATTTAAACGTTAAAATTTAATAATAATATCGTAAGATAATTTCGTAAATAAATTAATTAAATAATTAATTCGAATTATATTTTAATATTTAAAATTATAATAAAATAATTTTTAAATTTATTATAATTATAATAGAAAATAACGTTAAAATATATTATAATTATAATAGTAAATAACGTTAAAATTCATTAATTATTATAGTAGCGGTTAACGTTAATTATACAGTGGGGACGTAATATATATTTTATATAAACTATATAATCAAATTATAAAACCATAAGTTTTAGCGGTTTGGCGGTTTCAGGCATTTGGGCCAGGGTAGTTGGCTATCGGCCTCGACCCATGCCCCCGGTCTATCCCCATCACCCCTCCGACGGCCGTGGGCTTGCCTAAAGCCAGATGCAGCGACTATCACCCACTTATCGTAGGAACAAAGAAAACAACAAGTTACGTACCCCCCTGACATTACCTTTGTACGTAACCGCTTGCTGAATACAGAGCTTGGTTTGAACTTCGACATTCCCATTGTAAACTTCGCACGAACTCATTGGTCGATTTCGGCGCAATTAGCCAAACAAAGACAATTTACCCTCGAACGCTACAAAAATCAACGGCGCTCACCAAGAACTAACCCAGAAGGTAGTAGAGTAGAGCTAATCCCTCTACAAGCTTACTGCGTACAGGGCAAGCTCTGCAATCCTACATTAATACAACAATACCACCCTAGCCTTAGCACCTCCTCGTTGAACCGACAACATGAACGCTACCAAGCGAAAGTTCAACGCCTTATTGCAAGGGATCGGCGCGAAGCCAACACCCAAGTCGCCAACAGCGGACGAGAAGAACACTGCTCCATACTCGCCTTCGAATAGACCATCGACCCCAAACTCGACTTCGCTCCCCGACGGCGCCTCATCTCCGAGCAAAGACATGGCTACCGCAATACCCACTACGCCCAGCAGCCTCTTGAGTAAACGCCGGCGCGTAGGTGTCCTCGAGTCCACCACAGCAAATGAACAGTCGGGCGGCACCACGATTTCGAACGTCGTACTGAAGAGGTGGACTCCAGGTAGCAACGCCCTCTCTCCGGCCAAGGGAACGAAGCTCGAGTCACCAAAGTATTGTCCCGGCGATCGCGACGAGCTCATCAGGAGACTTGGAACGTTTCAAGAGCTGACAGAATGGACGCCAAAGCCGGATAAAGTCAACGAAATCGAATGGGCCAAGAGGGGCTGGGTTTGCCAAGGAAAAGAGCGAGTGCGCTGCACCTTATGTCACAAGGAACTGGTAGTCAAGACGAGTAAAAGAGAGGTAGACGGCAAAGAAGTCCCGGTCATAGTTGGCTCGGACGTCGAGGAAGCTTTGGTGAAGAGGTTTGTCGAGTTGATTATCGACGCCCATCAGGAAGATTGCCTGTGGAGGAAGCGTGGATGCGACGGTAAGAGATCCGCGGTCCCTCCGTACCAGAGATATAGATCATACTAACCATCAGACGGCAGACACTTTACTCAGGCTACCCCTTACAAGTCCCCCAACGGCCTTAGCTTCTCTGCGGCAGCGATACGACGAACTTTGCGCGCGGCAATCCTTTCTCCCATATATATTCAATCTCCGCCTACCAGCGAACCTAGATCTGCAGGCCATCAAATCGCAATTAACGCCAGCATTCTTTACCGATCCTCCACCACCAAGCACTAACCCTTCAGCTCCAAACGATGTAGCTCTCGCGCTCGCCCTAATAGGTTGGCAGGGTCTCACGAACCCGCGCGTCGGCGCGGTACCCAATTCAGCAACCTGCGCTACGTGCCTACGACGTCTGGGCTTATGGATGTTCAAGAGCAAGGAAGTGGACATGGAAACCGGGCAGATCCTCGTCCCGGCTCCCATGGATTACCTCGATCCCGTGCGCGAGCATCGGTTCTTCTGTCCCTGGCGAAACGCTACCACTCAGCACAACCCCGGCGCCAAGACGGTAGACAACAAAACCGCTTGGGAGGTGCTTGCGCAAACGATCAAAAACCACTCCTACCTTCGCGCGCAGTCGGAGAAGAGCAATCAGCGCGGCTTCTTCCACCGTTCCACAGCATCAGTTCCATCAACGCCATTGAAAGCGGGGCAGGCAGAAGGAGATGAGCGTTCGTCCGTGTTAGGGGCAGATGAGGAGGAGGAAGACATGAACGCCAGAGACGCAAAAGACAAGGAAAGATGGGCGCGGTTGAGGAGGGTGAAGAGCCTATTCAACACGAAGAACGGAAAGAAAGTTCAACGCACGCCAACTCGGCCGGGCACCGGCTCCAGTCGTCCTCCCACAGCGCATTCGAGACAGGCCAGTGTAGCACCACCCGAGACAGGGGGAAAGAAGAAGTGAAGAGACTCATCATTTAAGTCTACCAGAAGGCGTTAACCGGGAAGATTGATTTAGTGATCATTAGCAAGATACCCTACCCATTCGTGTACCTACATACCCTCCTTCATCTTAATTTGTTCGATATAGCACTAATTCGAAACTCCGGCACTCTTCATCTTCTGAGATCACTACCCAATTTACTACTCGCTCGACGAAGTTATTTCATCACGTCCTCGAATAACGATATGTTCTCGTTTTATTCTATTATATGGGAGGCCAACCTATTTTATTATCAAGAAATGTTTCCAAGACCCCTTTGTGCAGAGTGAATGTGATTAGCGATCTGTCTATCCGCCCTTGATAGTGAAGCCGGAAGATTAGTAAACATTGTATGCGATTTGACAGCTCTCAGCTCGCTTCGAAGTGAGGCGTTCAGGGGCAACAAAAGAGCTAAAAACAGCCACATTGATTAGGTACGTATCCCAAGGGACATTTGTAAACTTACCTACCTAGGTACCTACCTGACCTAACATAGGTATTACGGAAGACATCAGGTAGGTGCTATAGGTAGATAAGCACGTCATATTTAAACGCACATCCTAGATGCACCTACGATGGATGGATCCAGGTTCTTCTGGTAGCGTGGCTTCCTATTTCAGCTATTAGGTAATCCAGGGGTACGGTTATTGGGTACCACCCCCAGGCGGATCAGATGCAGGTGCGGTCCGTTCACGTCGTCAAAATAACGTAACATTTCAAACCGCCGCCAAGTTCCTTTTCCCTTCTTTACGCACAAATATCGCATCTTACCACATATGCCGGCCTGAAGAGTTGCCACCTCGTCGAAATGGACACCTCACGACTACATACGGAAAGAATCCTCTTACAATGTAAGAATAAGAGAATGGGGACAGGGCCAAGTCGACGATTTGTCATGCGACCAACTTACAGTATGTACACTCACAGCTGATCCACGTTTGCGCGTGGACTGGATGGTTTGCGCCTTTTGTGCGTGAAGCCGGGATCGGTAATGCTATGTAGTTTGGTTGGAGCGTTCCTCGACCCAGAAGCCGGCTCGCCGTCTTATCCCTGTGTGGCAATCCTTGGGTAGCCCACTCGGCGCCGTTAGTTCGCCTTATATTTTCTTTTCCTCTGGGCGCGTCCGCAGTCCCGATCTGGTGACCCCCCTGACGCTACTTCACGCTACTGTCGTGAACATTCTACAATCAATAATATGTTATGTCATATCTTATATCCTACCTCTCGCCGGGGACCTCTCATATCCTAGAATAAGACTTCGGCCATGCAGAACCATGCGTCACAGGCAGTCACAAGCCGGCGGCGAAGCCCCCGGCCTTCGCAAACCCACCGCGCGGGAGTTGAGATGCTATACTAACCCAACATGACCTATCAAAACTCACCCAACCCTGGGAAAATGTGGAGGAAGTCGAATTCACTGCGTTGTTTGTGCGTGAGACTGCTAGATCATGAGTTACAGGCCCTCCCGTACTTTTAAAAACAAGTGAATCGTCAAACTAAGTTTAGGTACTCTAGAACACTCTCATTGTCTTGAAGTTTTCCAATATCCTCGATTGCTCATATAAAACTTAGACGAGGCCGGAACCGAGCTTAGGGATCAGATTGCCCGATTCAGTTCGATGAGAAGCGACGAACCTGCGTATGGTTATTTCTATCGGGCTTCTTCTCGAGTTTTTAATTCGCCTGTGGAGTCGACTCCTTCTACTACTTTCACTGGCAGCAGCCTACATATAATACCTTTCAGGCTGAATTGCGCTCTGCCCCCCTACCGACGTCCGTACTTCCCAGAACGGGTTCCCTTCTTAATATACTCCAGCAATTCATACGCGGCACCTATTATCGGTTAACCCAGCTCCTGTACGTCTCCGCCTCGCGAAAGCCTGTCCGTATCTAGCAGGCCCAAGGGGATCATCGCCGCATTCGCGCGTCACTCCTCTGGGTACTCTTCCGAACAACAGACCGCATCAATTAACTGAAAAAATGGCGCCGCCATATCCGACTGTTACCACCTATTTCTTACTGGCTAATCTACATTGTCCCACGTGTGTATCCTCTATAAAAGATGGCTTGCAGCAACTGCCTGGCATCCGTTGGGTGTCGCCCAACGTCGTTACCTCCTGGGTCGCAGTAGAGCACGATCCCGATGTGTCTGCAACAGAGATGGCGTCGAAATTAGAGTCTTCCGGCTTCGAGGTCTCTAGCGTAGCCTCGACGAACGGCGAAGAAACTCTGGCTAACCTGCTACGTGGAGATCCGTCCAACGTTGCCGGCCGCTCAGACGCCACGGGTTTAGCAGACGTCAGCCATTGGGAAAGCCCCTTAGGTCGAATCTTCAGACTGCCAAGTAGATTTACGCAAGCACAGGCGTCGGCGACGAAAGCAAACAAGGAAAAAGAGCATCTCAACAATTGTGAGCTATGCCGAACCAAGGGGCCGAGGCCCGACGCCCCCAGCGCCGTATGTTGCAGATTGGCATCAAACAAATCCACCGATCAGTTAGGAGATCATAAGATAGACGACGAAAAGTCGGCTCATAGGCTTTTTGCGTCGACGAAATCCCTCACGACCGAGGACGGCGAGAAACCCCAGTCGCGCGACGGTGGCGGACGGAGGTGGAGAGCTTCGATGGCCATCACCGGGATGACATGTGCTGCTTGCGTAAACGACATCGCGGCGCAGTTAAACGAGAGACAGTGGATCACTAAGGTATCGATCAACCTCCTTTCGAACAGCGGTGTCGTCGAGTATATCGGCACCAAAGAGGACGCCAAGCAAATCGTCGAAATAATCGAAGACACGGGAAGGGGTGCAGAACTCGATCAAGTTATCAATATCGATGGGGGCGATGACAAACCAAAGCAGGAGAGAACGGTTGAGATCCGTATAGACGGCTTCTACTGCGACCATTGTGCTGACCGAGCCACGAATAGCTTGGGGGGCTTCCTCCAAAATTTACAAATTATCAACAGGCCTACCAGAAAACAACCTATTCTCAAGATATCATACGTCCCCGTAGTGCCCAGTTTCACCATCCGGCGAATTCTCATGGCCATCGAGGCAAGCGATCCAGCATTCAAGGCCTCGATCTATCATCCGCCAACGCTAGAGGAACGCTCCAAGCGGATACACGCGCGTCATCAGAAACAGTTATTCATTCGTGCTATTTTCACGACAATCGTGGTCATTCCAACATTCATTATTGGCGTCGTATACATGAGCCTCGTTTCCGAACACAACCCGGCCAAAATGCATCTTATGGAGCCCTGGAGGCCGGGGATTAGTCTAGCGCAACTCTCTCTTTGCATAATGGCAACGCCTGTGTACTTTTTAGCCGCCGATATATTTCATCGGCGAGCTATCGCGGAGGTTAGGTCGTTATGGAGACGGCGAAGCCAGACGCCGATTCTCCAGCGTTTTTATCGATTCGGTAGTATGAATATGCTGATTTCGTTGGGAACCTCGATCGCATATATCTCTTCGATCAGCCAAATGATCGCCGCCGGCGTGGATCGCCCTAGTACGGTTAACGATGCCAATTTCTACTTCGACTCCGTTGTATTCCTAACATTTTTCCTACTCTGGGGTAGACTCATCGAGGCGTACAGCAAGTCGAAGACGGGCGATGCTGTGGAGGCTCTCGGCAAGCTTCGCCCGACTACCGCCATACTCGTGGAGGATATCACTGACACCAAGGAAACGGAAACGGTGGTCAGTACCGATCTGTTGGAATTTGGTGATTTAGTGCGTATCCCCCACGGAGCATCGCCTCCTTGCGACGGAAAGATCGTGCGCGGCGAGACCAGCTTTAACGAGGCCAGCCTGACGGGCGAGTCCCGCTTGGTAAAGAAAGCCGCCAATGACAATGTCTTTGCAGGCACCGTCAACGTAGATAGCCCGGTCTTAATTCAGATTACCGGGAGCGCTGGCCAGTCGATGCTCGACCAAATCGTCAACATTGTGCGAGAGGGCCAAACCAAGCGCGCCCCAATGGAAAAATTGGCTGATCTACTAACGGCATATTTCGTCCCCTTCGTCACTTTCATCGCTATTCTCACATGGTTAATCTGGCTAGCTCTTGGCGTATCGGGTGTGGTTCCCGGAAATTTCCTCGACGTATCATCAGGAGGCTGGGTCGTATTTTCGCTTCAGTTTGCCATCGCCGTGTTTGTCGTCGCATGCCCTTGCGGTCTTGCTCTTGCTGCTCCTACGGCGATATTCGTCGGTGGCGGGTTAGCCGCCAAGCACGGTGTACTTGTTAAAGGAGGCGGCGAAGCTTTCGAGAAAGCAAGTCGAATCGACTGTGTCGTTTTCGATAAGACGGGAACCCTCACAGTAGGTGGTGAGCCAACTATCACGGACAGCCTAATCTTCCCCGGACAGCAAGTGAGCGAGGAGCAGCGGAGCGTTTTCCTAGCGACGCTCAGGGCTATCGAAGAAAATAGCAGCCACCCGATCGCAAAGGCCATCGTCTCATTCTGTAACTCCCAGACGACGGAACGCGTTGGACTCAAGAACGTCGAGGAAATGCCAGGAAAGGGCTTGAGAGCGATCTACAGTACTGGATCACCGTCGCAGCCCTTCGAACTAATCGTTGGTAACGAAGCGCTTATGCGTGATTTTTCGGTTACTATCCCATCCGAGGTCGCCAACGATCTCCATACATGGAAGTCGGAGGCCAAATCAATCGCACTAGCCGCTCTCAGAAGTAGCGACACCTCCGATCCGTATCAAATCGCTGCCGCTCTCGCGATCTCGGATCCGACACGACCGGAAGCCTCCGCCGTGATCCAAGCCCTGAGGTCAAGGGGCACGGATGTGTGGATGCTCTCGGGCGACAACGCGACAACAGCGCGAGCCGTCGCTCTGCGTATCGGCATCCCCGAGTCCAACGTCATCGCCGAGGTCCTGCCCGCGCAGAAGCACGACAAGGTCAAGTGGCTTCAGGCCACGCTAAAGCCGCGCAGGGGTAACGTGGAGCTCACTGATCGCCGCGCCTTCGTCGCCATGGTCGGCGACGGCATCAACGACGCCCCCGCCCTAACCACGGCCGACGTGGGCGTCGCCATCGGCGAGGGCACCGACGTGGCTATCTCCAGCGCCGACTTCGTCCTCATCAACAGCAACCTTGAGTCCATCGTCACGCTGCTCGACCTCAGCAAGACCGTCTTCCGCCGCATCAAGCTCAATTTCGCCTGGGCCCTCGTGTACAACTTGCTCGCGGTGCCCATCGCTGCAGGCTGCTTGTACCCTGTTGTTGCGAACGGCCAGCATGTCCGCCTCCCGCCCGTTTGGGCCAGTCTAGCGATGGCACTGAGTAGTATAAGCGTCGTGATGAGTAGTCTCGCGCTGAGGTGCAGCGTTCCGGGGATTGGGTTTAGGGTTAGAAAGCTTAAGGGTGTTGACGATGGTAAGGGTGCGGGTGTAGGGGCGAGTACAGGCGCTGGTGGTGAAAATGGTACGGCTACTGCTACTGCAGTTGGGAATGAAGAGAAGAAATAAATAAATGAATAAATAGAATTGCTTGGGCACTTTGTAATTAATGTAAAAGCGAGCTCAGCATATGTTTTATGTACATCGGTCATGGTATGGTATGGGTATGGTACGAATGAGATAACGATTCGATTGGTCTGATGGTATGTTTTCGTATGTTACCCGCCCTTTGTTAGGTTCCCCTACTTATGTTGATTACCTGTAGAAAGGGGTGTAAATTAGGTAGGATTTCTTGCGCATAGAGATATTAAATTGAAGATATGGCATTCTAGTTACCGAGTAAGCTTCCCATGGCAGGGCGTAAGTGCGTCCGGAGCTGCGAATGGGGAAAGGGGTACTACGTATGATGACCGGGGGGTTGAAGTGATACTCGGGTCTTAGATAAATTAGTCTAACAATCATCGCACATAAAGTTTTAATACCCGATCTTATGCTCGTCGTAGGGTAGGTCGGTGAGCACGACAGCGAGTGGCCGGGTGGTTTATTTTCGACACGAAACTTCTTTTTTTAATGGATTTATACTTTCACTAAAGATACGTCGGAGGTGATCGTGCTTAATATAGAGACATTCTATACCTTAGATAAACCGAGTAGTCGGGCCTTGCATGCGAGTACCTCCTCTCTCGAACCAAACGACTCGGTAGGACTTAGGTTCAGCCAAATGTAAATCCTAATTCAGCTTCTTATAACTCCTTATCAGCACTTATAATATGCGAGCTAGGCGTAGAAGCTGGCAGTCCTCTTCCGGGGTCTAGTGACGCAAAATCCAGGAGGCACCAGCACACTCTAAAAAGCGACACGACGATCTCCTATATGTATGCACCGGTTCTATTAGATTTTCAGGTGGAAGCAGACCGAGACAATAGCGGCCCTGCTTTGCGAAGGGATAAACCGTAAAGCTATTTCTAGCTAGGCTCCAGTCCAAGGACGCTTCACATATGACGGACTACTCATCATCCCGTCCTAAAACGTTCCAAAATGACGGAGCCCCTTTTCCATACCCCTTTCCTTCCTAATTCCCACCCAGCAAGTAGACATATCTTTTTTCTACTTAAATCTACCCCTGCAGCTTAAATCTTTTCGCCGTCCAATATCGGCCGCGCCTCCTCGGTCCTCCACCAACTGACGCCTTCCTCCCCAGGGAAACTAAACCGGTCCATACTCTCGGGCTTCATCTCGACGCTGTACCCGGGCTCCGTCGGGGTCTGATAGTAGCCGTCGCGCACGGCGGACGGGTGCAGGAAGTGCTCGTGCAAGTGGTCCACGTACTCGAGCACCGAGCGCTTCCCGCTCACGACCACGTAGTCGATCGTGCTCAGGTGCTGGGTATACTCGGGCAACCCAACGCCTCCCGAGTGCGGCACGACCGGCACGCCGAACTTGGCCGCCATTAACAGCACGGCGAGCACCTCGTTCACGCCACCAAGCCTACAAGCGTCGATCTGGCACACGTCGATAGCGCCGCTAGCCAACAGCTGCTTGAAAATAACGCGGTTCTGGCACATCTCGCCCGTCGCGACGCCGATGCCGAAGGGGGCCAGGGCCTCGCGCACGGCCTTGTGGCCCAGGACGTCGTCGGGCGACGTGGGCTCCTCGATGAACCAGGGCTTGAAGTGGGCCAGCTGGCGCATGTGGTCGATGGCCTCGGGCACGCTCCAGACCTGGTTGGCGTCGACCATGAGCACGTTGCCGCCGTCGTACCCGATGACCTCGCGCGCGATCTCGAGGCGCCGCCGGTCCTGCTCCACGGTCCCGCCCACCTTCAGCTTGAAGTGCTTGTACCCGTTCGCCAGCGTCTCGCGCAGCAGCGCGCGCACCTTCGCCTCGTCGTACCCCAGCCACCCCGCGCTCGTGGTGTACGCCGGCACGGCCCGGCTCTCGAGCGCGTCCCGGAAGCGCCGGTCCCTGCCTTCGCGCGCCTTCCGGAGCAGGGCGAGGGCTTCGGCGGCGGTCAGCGCGTCCGTGATGTACCGGAAGTCGATGCACCGGACGACCTCCTCGGGCGTCATCTCCGCGACGACGCGCCACACGGGCTTGCCCAGCGTCTTCGCCCACAGGTCCCAGATGGCGTTGACGACGGCGCCGAGCGCCAGGTGGATGACCCCTTTCTCGGGCCCGATCCACCGCAGCTGCGAGTCGTTGACTAGGTGCCGCCACGTCTGCCCCCAGTTCGCGACGAGGCTCGAGAGCGTGCGCCCCCTGACCCGGTCCCCGAGGTAGGTTATGGCTGCGCAGACGATGTCGTTGCCGCGGCCGATTGTGAAGGTCTATGTTTATATTAGTACTTTTCGTGTCATTTTTTTTTTGTTTCTTTTCTCGTTTTCAAAGGTGAACGATCAAGGGGAAGGGAAGTGAAAGGAATGTTTACCATGCCGTGGCCCGAGAACTCGGAGTCTGTCTCGAGGATGCAGTACGCGGCGGAGTAGTCGCCGGCGGCGTTCATGGCGTCGGACCCGGTCTTGTCCAGGGACGTGGGAAAACGCACGTCGCGGGTCCGGAAGCCGGTGATTGTGATCTCGGGCATTTCTTACGAATTCGGGGGTATACCGGTCCTAGGTAGAGTTGAATATATGATATAAGGTAGACAGGATATGACGACTCGACGGGATGGCGTTAGTTGAGTGCAGTGGGTGAATGTAACAGAAAACAATTATAGAGAGGAAATATAACCCACGAAATGAAGAATTGTAACTCTTGGACAACCGACAAACGAGAAAGACAATGCAGCTTTACCCGAGATCGTGGGGTTCGTTGGAGGGGTCGAGGTCCGCGTGGGAAATGACTTACAGAACTCGGGGTAGTTCGGTAGGATATACTACCTATGTAGTCCCCTCGAATAAAAATACGGTCTTGGAGTATACCATTTTGCTGAGAGTTTTGTTGAAGCTGTGACCGTGATTTTAATGGAATGCACCGTACTTTTATGGGGACAGAGGAGATACTTCATTCATTAGTCCTCCTCGCCCTGATTGATGGATAAATTGGGGAAGACGCACACCGTCCATGAACTTAACTATTTAGTATGTGACATTTCCAAACGAAGTCTATGAAGTCCAGGCTATCAACATCTTTCACATTTCTTATTTCCTGTAATGGAAGAGATATGCTTGAGTACCTTGGGAGGATGGAAAGTTCAGTTCGAAGCGATATTGTATAAGACTAGATCTTATTAGTTGAGAGAGAAGAAAAACCTCCGTAGGGTTATTAGTTACATGCATATATCATTCAGCTCCTCTTAAGCCAGCCCCGTTCAAATATATACTAGTCCCCATCCCCTTTTCTCATCGTAGCTTTCCATAGTATTCACTGTCAACCAACTTCTCATAAAATGTACAATCCCACTCATCCATTCATCTACACATAAGCGGAGGCGAGGGACCTGAACCCCTATTCCGCAATCCAAAGTCATGTAACAGCTCAGGCTGACTTCAACCCCTTCAACGTAGCAACGAGGAAGAAGGTCCAGGCCGGGATGTCGGCCAGCGCCATCCTCACATAGTGCACGTTCAGCCAGCCTTGGATAGCATCGTCGGCTTTAATGCTCGTGTCGTCCTTGGCGTCAATGGCCGCCTTCACCCTCCACATGATCTTGGGCACGAAGGCAAAGTGAGCGAGCGCCAGGGCAGAGCCGGCAGCATACCAGGGCCAGGAGGCGGCGTAGAACCTCGAGTACGAGTTGGTGACGCCGAAGGCGATGGACAGGCCGTACGTGGTGAAGATGGCGGGCAGACCCCGCCAGAAGAAGGTCTCGAAGTAGCGCGGCGCCACCTGGTTGACTTGGGCGCGCTGCGGCTTAAGCGAGATGAGACTGCTGAGGAAGAGGTGCGAATCTCCTGCGATGACGAGCGAGGCCGTCGAGGTGACCAGCGGGGCGATGCGCACGAGGGTTAGGGGGTCGAAGAATCGTCCCGACGCCATGGTCTATGATGGGGGAGCGAGGTTGCGAGAGTATTTTCTACTATTTGGAAACAGAGATAGTTATGTATAGGTATATATAGGTAAGTGGATAATAACCAGAGAAAGATACCTGAAGATGAAGTTGAGGTTTTGAATGGCACCTCTAAGGACCCGTACATTATTATTTATATATAATTCGGCGCGAGAGAGTACTAGCAAGTCGTCGGGCTAAGCCGATATAGTGACCTGGTTCGACATGACTCCATCGTCGACGTCTACATGTATTATACGTATTATACGAATTACCCTAGGATGTATGGGCTATGTTACATTAGGTAGTTTCGTCGCGTGGATGAGAAAAGAAGTTATTTAGAGGTACTTCGGCCGGCGAGGGGAAATGCTAGTTGACCGAGGTACCGACCCTGCTTGGCTGATTCGCCGATCGAGGTCCACTCATCGTCTCTCCAAACTCCGATAGGCCGCTGCGTAGATGCGCTAGATGCCGCTAATGCAGACTGCTTACAGTAGGATCCGCGCCAATGCGGGAAACTTACAGGGCTGACAGGGGTGTTTTCCTTGCTCTTTAGGGCTCTCAGGTACCAACTATATAGCACCTCTCAGTGGGGGGTACCTACTACATATCTAATTCCGATACATGATCGCGATCCTGCGAATCCGAATCCTTTTCAACTTTTCCAGCACCATCTTCGATATCTTCGATATTCACTCCAGGGCTAAAATCCGTCGTTATAATTCCTCTGGCTATCGTACGAGGGAAACCGAGACAGACGAGACTTCAATCCGACGTCATCTTCTGCTCGATTCTCAATCACCCTCCCGTCGGCGTAGTGCGCCTGATCGTGTTGGCCGCGATGCTCCCACCAGTCCGCTGGTTGTTCGAGTTCCGCAACCCCGTCGGGCTTTGTCCATTCTACATACTTGGACACGTTTACCGCGTGCGTATCGCGATAATCAACCAGTTGGCGCCAGTCTCTGCACTGCTTCCGTACTGCTTGTCGTGTTAGCGAATACCGCTTGCTAAAGGCTTCGCGCATGTCTTAGCCCGGAAATCCGTAGCCCGAGGACTCTAAAATAGGCCTGGCAAGGCAAGTTGCAGTCCTAGGACAAGAACCAGAAGCTATAAGGACCGTCAGAGAGAGGCATACTTACCACTCATATCTGGGAAAGGGTGCGATTCGTGCTCCATCCATTTATAAGTCAAAAACCCGGCATCAGCATTACAGAGAAGATGCTCCATCATCATGCCGACACAATGTTGGATATGAACCCAGTGGATGTCGTCCCACTGGGGCACCGTCTCGCCCTCTCGGTTCCAATATCGAAAAGCCTCGTGTCGTAGCACATTGAGACAGTGTACTTGATGGAAGAAATCAAGCGCGCCGACGTATGCGTCGTCGCCTAATCCCCAGTACTCATCGTTGAACTTGGCCACCATGTCGGGGTCTTTTCCCATTGCGACCACTTGCTCTCTGGTCAGAGCTATCGGCTTAACATGCTCGAAACCGACCCAGGCTTCATTAGCCTCGTTCGAGCCTGGTAGCTCTCGCCAGATAGATGGGTTATCTCCCAGCCAGAGACTTCCGTTTAATTGAGTATCAGTCAGTCGCACGCCGACCTCCTCGAAAACAGGAGCTAGCCAGAGTCAGCTCCGATAGATTACACTCCTAAAGTAATCGAATAGTACGAGTAAAGATGTTTACTTACAATATGTCGACGTAGCCTTCAGACACGCGTTACGCTCGGTATATTTCGACCAAGCGGCAAGGTACAGAGCCACGGCCGCCCCAACGAACACGGTGTTAAGAACCGTTAGGATCCACCATTTCCTATTCCTTTCATGCTTCATCTGCGGTACCGGGTCCCCAGTACTGGCGTCCGATTGAAGTAGAGCTTCCGAAGATTCAACTGCGTCTCCTCGCAATAGAATCGGCTGACGATTCCAGGGCCCAATAAACGTTCGTAAGGTAGCTAGCATAGTTATATGGAGTGAGGACGAGAGGACCACGATTCTACTCGCTAGGGAAGCAGCCGATTCACCCATTTCTAATATCGTTCAGCCCGGGTCTCCCAAGCCTATCCGGACCCGAAGAAGCCGTATTACGCTCTGCAGAGATAGTCCTGAAGGGAAGATCGACATACGTTTAATATATTCTCAGGCCTATCCTAGTCAATATCACAGCGATCTCGTGAGGATGAGTGCTCGATTCTTTGTCCTAACTAAAGTTACGTTAGCCAAGTTCTACCTCTATCGACTACGTAAGTAGCTCGCCTCCAGCCCGATTCCAAAGACCGTATGTCAGATCGCCTTTTCTTACCCTGCTGGTCAAGCCGGCCATATGGCTCCGCGTCGCAGGAGAAGGGAGTGTGACGGTTTCGTCTAACCCGGAGTGGAGACCTTGTCATCACAACCGATCAGAGAATTGAGGGATATAGTTCCCAAGAGTTCGCGGATGGTCGCTACCCGTATCACTCTCACATCCGCAGTCCTCTCCACGCCGATACTTCTCCTATTGGAAAGACATGCGACCATTTAGTTCAGTCGTCGTAGATTATCTAACGTTGTTAACTGGCTCAGCAACACGACCACCACACCTATCTTCGTACAACTTTAATTCAGGGAGGCCCGCCTGTATAACAACGCCACATTCTCATCCCTTGGTCCTTCAACAGGGAAATCCGGGGAACCATGCCCTCTCATAGGGCGGGTACGTCGGCTTGCACGGCAAGCACCACAGTCCTTTGAGGGGGTTAAACATGACATACTTTATCTCGGCCCAGATCTCCAATTGGCGACGATGGCCTCTCCATCAATGATAGACGAAGGCTGCACATGGCCGAAAACCCGACCGGCCCCAGAGCCAATGTGAGCGTAGATATGTTGATAGGACAAGACGCCTGGTCATACCTACCGCGATGCCGTTATACAAATACTGCTGTTTATTATGCCTACGGCACTTGCGAGGGGCCTAGCCGGCTCCAGAGCTAATGTGGGCGTCTGTCTGATAACAGGACATGACGCCCGGCTATACCCACTGCAACGCCGCTATACGAATATTACTACGACTACTTATTATAACCACGATATCGAACCAAATGATATCAAAACCATTCAAGTATAAGTATTGCAAGCATATCAGCATAACCCGCCTCTATTCCTTCAACACCCAGACTCATTACATTGTGAGGCATTTCTATCCAGCTCCAAGCTTCCCCGTCCTTGACATCTCAACGAGCCACCATGCTTTTCTCTAAGCTTTACATCGCCACCACACTCCTGGCCAGTGTCTTTGCGGCACCCCTGCCAAGCGGTACGTTATACTACGAACACGACCTTAGCCTCTTCTCTCAAATCAGGGAAAGGATGGCTTATCGCCGCGCAGAGAACGTCTCCGAGCCCTTCGCTAACATACAACAGATGCCGACACCGACGCTCCTACCTACAGCATAATCGTCTACTCCATCGGCGAGGGCCAGGAGAAGCGCGGCGAGGGGGGGGTTCCGGAGCAGGTCTACGTGCGCGTACCGGCAGATGCTGTCGCCAGCATTGGTAAGGGCGAGAATTATAGAAGGGGGGGCGGGTATACGGACTATAATAAGAGGGACGGGGACGACACCTATAAAAGGGGAGATGGGTTCAAGGACTATAATAAGAGGGATGATGGCAAGTCCGCTAGTGTATTCGATTAGTAAGGAGGAGAAGCGTGATAGTGAGTATAGTATCATTGCGTATTCTATTGGTAAGGAGTGCGGAGTTAAAGAGAAGTAAGGTAGGCCGTAGTGGAGCAGAGAAGAGGGAGGTAAGGGAGTAAGAGATGCGTCGCGGTCTATTACCTTCTATACTCCAACGGGGGATACGTATGTGAGAAAGAGAAAGCTCCAGGTCCTAGTTTAGAAAACTCCAAGGAAAGGTCAGTCTCTACGTCAAGATTTAGACCGATTATTTGAAACCGCTCTGCCGAAGTGAACTATACAGGCAAGTAGATAGGCTTGAATTCCGATCTCGTCACATAATAGTTTTTAGGAACAACAAGTAATAAGATCCTCCCTACTATACACAACTTCATAAACTGAACGGAGAGACTTATACCCCGAGCGTATCAGAGTCGAGATGGGTTAACTTAATCCCATCCGAAGGACCTATTATATACCGAGAGGGACGGGGAGGGATAACGTTTCTTTCAAGACTTCCTAGGTACGGATTACTCAACACACGGGATCTAGGTTTTATATTCTCTTAGAAAACCCCTTTCAGCCACATCTTCCTACGTGTAGTTTACAAGAAAGCTATATCAAGCCTACCCAGGCTCATATATCGCGATGTCTCAGCATGTAGTACTTTCGAATGGTCGGTAAATGCTAGGTTAGGAAAAGGAGGTGCGTTTAAAGAGCTTCGTGAGTCTTGATCTTAGATTTAATTCCACAGGTACACATATCGTATTACACAGGTACCTAGGTAGGCATCAATGTGTATGGCCTGCTCCATCTACATGTCACCATACTTGCGGCAGATTATATTACGTATTATACTGTATCATTCGAGCCATCGTGTGTACCAGGCAAGTCAAGCGATTTCACCATCGAAACAATGCAAACACCGAGCAGATAAGTAGCTAGATATATATGAAGCTATTTCTGGTTGCTCATCTTGCGTTTCGACTGCCATTTACATCAGAGCGTAATGTGAACATATACACAATAAGACACCTAGGTATGTAGGTACCTAGGGAGGCCCATTACAAGTCCATACAGTCCACGCACACATCCATCCACACAGACAACTCACACCCCCAAGCTAAAGCCTCCTAATCTTCATCCACTCATTCGTGCCCAAGCCCAGGTTCAAGCCATTCCTAGCCCACCATCTCCGAACGGGTCTCGGGTCCCCGATAGCATCTTCCAGGGCCTCCTCGATATCGCACGTCTTGTATTCGACCCGATGCCACCTCCCATCGGCCTGGTACTCTCCGCGGGCGTACTGCTTCCACCACTCCAGCACCTCGACGTACCCCTGCTTGGTCGGCGCGACGAGGACCTGGGAGTCGAAGGAGAGCTTATCGCCCTTGAGCTCCCGCCACACGTCGAGCACGGCCGTCTGGCCGTGCGCGCTGGCGATCTTGCACACGCCTTCGCTGTGGGCCGCCGGGATCCCCGAGGACTCCCACCAGCGCAGCACCGCCGTTTGCCCGTACTGGGCGGCGGTGAGGAGGCTGCGGCCGGGTTTGAGCAGGATGCTGTCGTGCTTTAGCGCGGCGTCCCTCCACCATTCCAGGACGAGGAGGTGGCCCTTTGCCGAGGCCGATTCGAGAGCCGCCTCGGTGTACTTGAGCGTAAGACCGGAGCGGAGCCACCAATCCAAGACGTGGACGTAACCCATGCGAGAGGCGTTGTCCAGGGCTTCGGCGTCGTATTCCTTTTTCAAGAACGAAGGAGACGTGTTCCACCAATCGAGGATATCCGTGCGCCCGTATACCCCGGATGCCTTGTTCGGTAGTAGCTTAGAGCTAAAAGACGCCCAGAAGACCTTGCTGAGGTGTGTTTCGAGGTAGGTTAGGACGTCGGTAAGCGAAAACTTGATGATGAGCTTGACTGCCAGATAAGATACGTAACGGAGCCCCTTAGGCGCCTCTGCGAGCTTCTGGCAGATAGCCTCCGATCCGGGACACGAGAGGATCAGCCATTCGAGATCGTGCATGTACAGGTCGATAGGATCAGTCAGGGTGGTGCGGTCTGTCCTCCATTCCTGCGGGGTCTTCAGATTTGTAAATATGTTAAGAGCCGTAGCCAGTTCCCAGTCGCCGACGTGTTCGAATATGATAGACCATATCTCGGGCGGCAGGGTCTTGGTGGTCCGACTGGACGCGGCCGTATGCAGGCCTTGCTGGGCGGCGACTTCGACATCGTGTCCCAGACTCATCAACTCGGCTTGATTCTTAATTATACCGACGAGGTCGTTGAACCCGTCCCACGATACTATACGCTTGTGCGCGCTCTGCCCCTCGTAATGCCAAAGCACGGGGGCCATGACCTTGACCCAATTCCACTTGCGCTTGATCTTGCTCAGCTGCTTCTTGGTCATGGGGTGTTCCCACATCTGCACCGACATGCCGGGCACCAGCAGGATCTTCTTGGAGACGTCCCACGCCCTTAGTATTTCGAGGAGGGTCGTGTCGGCGATGCCAGACATCATCTTAGCGAGGTGGTCGGCGTCGATGGGAGCGAGGACGAGCAGGTCAGCCCACTCGACAAGTTCGAAGGCTGTCTGTCTGGCTGATTCTATGGCGTCCCTGGTCCTCTGGTCGGCGTCTATAGCTAGGGTGGCCAAGCTTCTGTTCTCCATGACGATGATATCGTGGGTTAGTCGAACGGGAATGTCGTCGACGAGAGCTCGGGTTTCGATCTGGGCGTCTTTGAGCAGGCGGACGGCAATAGCCTGTGCGTAGGCGACGTCTCGCTGGCCATTGGCGGCGACCAGCAGACGCAACCTTCTTGTGCGCGGCATTAGGTGTAGGGACGAGTAGGAGGAGGTTGCGGTTAGAGAAGAGGTGGAAGGACGGGGACGGAGGGAAGTATCGGTAAAAGAATCATCGGCCATGTTGACGCATTATGACGGTGGAGCACGTATTAGTATCAGCGTCAGGGCCGGTCCGTTGGAAATAATGATTATAATAATGATGATGATAAATATAAAAATAAAATAAAAATAAAATAAGTAGGCAAGCTTCGGGCACCAATGCGTTGACCGACGATAATCGCGACAGCTCTGACCGTTAGTAACAGTATAGTACAGAGGAGCGGTCGCGTATTGTGGTAGAGGTACGGGGAAGTTTATGACGACGATCTCAATGCGTTCGGGTTCCTCGAGGGCTTATCCCTGGGGGTTCGAGAAGACGAGGCGAGGCGAGGAGAGTGTCGTGTTCGAAGTCGTGTACTGTACTGTACGTGCGATCGTTATGGCAGAGGAAGTGGAAATACTACTGCAAAAAAAAAAGATGTCACAGTAGACGTTACTGTACGTACGGCCCCACTAAAAAGAATAATGGACTTCGAAGAACTGGAGAATCGATGTGGGACTTCCTATTTTCTTTTTCTTTTTCTTTTTTCTTTTTTGCTGCGGAGCTACGGATGCTTTTATCTCGTTGTACCTTCCATGGTAGGTTTATAGTTGGGTACCGAGGTACCTACCTACTTCTTAAAGATGGGACGAAAAGATACAATCTATGGTTCACGTAAAGGATTCGATTGTGGACTTGCAAATGCTTATTAAAAAGGGGGAAATGTGAAAGAGAAAATAGAATCGGTGACCTAATGGTGGGATGAGTGGTGGACGTTGGACCACGATATTGTTCCAATCTTAGACGAAGTTCGTACGATCGATGCCATTGAACTTCATCGTTGCATTCGATAGACACATGTACTCTACTACACTAGGCTCAATACATGCGTACCACATAGGTACATACATGCATACAGGAAACACATATCCACCCCTTAGGAGGCACGATGCACCCGACGTATACATCGTGTACGACACCGCCTACCCGACGTACGGTACGTATTATATTGTACATCGTACATCGTACAATACCTAGGTACATACATCATCATAGTTGAAGCCACATTGGGAGTTTTAACGCTGGGGACACCCGGGAACTCCACCCGTCCTCTCCACTCGCTTCTCCACCTTGTACGCCTACTGGTACTTAAATCAATGGATCGTGTCAAGACCTGGGAGTGGGGACAATTAGCTGGCTACATGTAATCAAGCATCGACACGCAGGTACTATCTCATGTACCATTTCGTGTGAGTACCTAGGTACCTACCTAGGTATGTAGGTACCTACCTAGGTATGTAGGTACCTACCTAGGTATGTAGGTACCTACCTAGGTTGTATGTATTAGATCCGTCTTCCTGGGAGTTGGAGCTCGAGTCGGAGCTGGCTGGACCAAGACAAAGACGGACCGAGTTGACCGAGTTGAACCAACCTCACCAAGTAAGGGGGACCCGAGAAGACCACGAAGACCCGGAGCCAAGGGACCGTATACGCCTACCTATCATAATTTCAAGTTGCAACCATTCACATACCACATCACACGCGCTCAGCCGTCGTGATATGATACGCCAATTCCACATGCCCGGGTACTATGCCAGGCACCAGTAAAGATTCGATGCTAAGAAGCAATCCTCAATTTTCCATTGCAAATCAAGAAGCTACCTACACACCCTTCCACATTCGCCTCGCCCTCGCGTCCACATAAATAAATACGTCCGCGAAAAAGGTACGTGTGCCGTAGTATCAAGCGTAGGATAAGCACCTAAGGTATCCGATATCCTAGCCCGCAATTAAACCAGGTATAAACAAGGGGAAGAAGGACCGGTAGCAACCGCGAGCGCGGAAATGTCGTGCGAGTAGCGGTGGTGGTAGTGGAAGTAGTAGTAGTGGTGGAAGTAGTGGTGGAACTAATAGTGGTAGACGTGAACGTAGAAGCCGCAATGTGTATAGTCCCCGTCATCACCCTGCGTGTTATGTGTGGTATCAAGGAAGAACAAGTGTTCCTGGAAGAAAAAAGTATATCTCGAACGCCGTGCCGCTCGCATGGGCAGTAAGAAAGCCATCGTCAACGCAAACCAATCACGCTCATCTCGAGCGTCCACACTCTCCGAATCCACACCTTCAGAGGGCCGTCTACGCCCTCCACGTCCTTGAGGTCCACCCCTTCCCACCAGCAACGCCGCGCCGGCTTTCTCCAGAATAGCAGCAGCTTCTGCGCCATGCCGACCGCATTGTTCCCCATTTCGTTTCCACGTATATCGCTTCGTAGCCGCGCGAGGGCCAAGCTGCAGACCACCGCCTTGTTGGGCTCACCGGCACGGTGGCCCCACCTATCGTCGTGATTGAAGCCACTACATTAATCGTCAGTAATGAGCCGCTAGCCGCTCGCCGATCGGATCAGGACGAGAGGCAGAGAGGCAGGGAGGCGAGGTTCCACTTACCCAGCTGTGAGCATCTCGATCAGGTGAGCCTCGGTCGTGCCGGGCTCGTCGCTTCTCTTCAAGCCCGAAAAGATTCCGTCCTGCTTGAGTAAGGCTCTGGCCGCAGCACGCTTGACTTCGATCATCTCGGCCTGGTTGATGTCCGGCCGGGGAGGGATGGCATAAAAGTCCAGATCCTCGCGCAGGACGATAATGCCAGCTCGCTTACTCCCATCATCACCCCGACCACCGAGCGAATCGATGGGGACGGCACCGCCATCCGGCGAAGCAGTAGGGGAAGTTTCATTGGGAATGGATTGGGCTACGTTCCGGAAGAAATCCAGCATGTACTGTAGAGATGCAGGGTCATACTGGGAAGTGAGGTCAGTGATATGTATATTTATATTGGACACGAGATTGCGAAGCGTAGAAGAGCGAGGGAGACAGGCGTTGAGGGGAGCCGTCTCCTCTTCGCCAGCCTGATTTTGGGCAGCTTGGGTGAAATGAGTAATAGGGTTATCATTAAGTGTACTGACATCAACTTGGACAGCATCGCCTTCGGAGAACCCGCCCATGTGACCTTCGGGGAAGAGTCCGTTGGGGAATAAGGAGAGAAGGACAAATTCGGGCAGAGTCAGCAGCTCGTCCCTAGAGAGGACGAAGCGCGTGCCGCTACATAGAAGGTTCGATTAGCGTCCGAGTTTTAAAAGAGCATCCCGTACCAGGAAAGAATAAGCCTACCGCAAATCCATCGTGATGGTTTCATCAGCCCCGACATCTACACTCGAGTTTTTAGCATTCTTACACCTTACTCGACGGCACAGGTGTCGCGCCGCTTACCTCCGATAGTATTAACGGGGGGACCTCCTTGTTGGACCTGAGTAATAATACTCGACGCACCACCGGCGGCCGCCATTAGGTACGTGAACGAGAGTAACGGGCTAGAGCCTTCGGAGTACGCTGGAGGCGGTTCGCTGGGCTCGTCGCCTTTCTGACTTGAAGGTTCGCCCTTGACGTCCTGTGGGAGCGCTCGCTTGGTCTCCGCGACAGCGTCTTCGAAGGAGCCAGGTCTCTCGAGAGGGTTGTCAGAGGCCGAGGGTGCGTAAGCTGGTGCAGCGGTTGCGGATGAGGCCCCAGCTTCGGAAGAAGGGCTGCAGACGGTCGGCGCAAGCCTGAAATGATCGTCGACGGCGTATAGGCTCGAGAACGGCGGCGGTGCGGGACGAGAAGCGGCAAGCGAAAACGAGGTGGAGGCAGAAGCTTCGGAGGCCGAGTAGGGATATTGCGGAGGAGGCGAGCGTCCCCGGCTGAGGTTGTCGACTTCGTCGTTCTCGAACCTTAGGCTCGCTTCGTCTTCTTCTTCAGCGTTGGTCGGTGGAAGCCCGGCGGACACGGACTGCCCGTGACTATCCTCCTGCAATTCAGACAACGTGGCGGTATGGCGTGTGTGAATGGGAAGCTCCCTTTTTTTCCTTTTTTTTTTCTCGGTGGGCGGTGGATATGGTATGCGTTGGTTGCTTATTATTGTAATTATCACAACCAAATGAACTTCGGCGATTCCGATCACGCACGGCGGTTGCTACGGGTTGTATTTTATTTCTGTCGCATGGGGAACGGGGTCCTGAATTTGGATAATAAACACCACATAGATATGGGGGTATGAGGAACCGCAATTGTAAGGCGGTAGAATCTGGTAATCTGGTAATCCGGTAATCAGGGCTGTTTGTGTTTTTCTTAAGGACGGCGGCTGAAATTACGAAGTTGATGAATCCGGGGGGGTCCCAGGCTCGATTTCCTCAATTTTATTGGCAACTGGCGAAGCCCCCTGAAAGCCGGAGAGGGAGGATGTATCTCAATCCTTTGTTTTGCTGGCAAGATACCTGGCCCTGCTGGCTTAAACATGTACCTGCCTACATGTATATAGGTACTTGGTGCAACCAACGATCTGAGCTGCCGCTTCTATCTTGATCACGGTACATTCTGACATATGACTGGTGCACTAACCGCCAATTCTCCCAATCAGTTTAGACTCATATACGTATCTATAACGATAACAAGATCGATAAGGCATATTTCTAGGTACCACAGTACATACCTATGTATTGTCGTCCATCCTCCAGCCTCTATACCAGAATATTAGGTGGTAGATTCTAATGGCCGGAGCAGGGACCTACCTACTCTAATCTTCCCTTACTTTACATTTATCGTATTCTAACCGCCTGAGATAAAAAATTCAAAGTCGCGGACGCAGGCGTCTAGGACCAACATGGAATACCTAGATGTATGTATCTAGATGACAATGTATCACAATTAAGGGTAGGTACCTACTCGTTTGCCTAAGTCTAAGGTACCTCTTTATAAATAGTACACCAACTGGAAAGATCAAGGGACATCCAAGCATTGCCCAGCAAGAGTCCTACCCCAGATGGTTAAAAGTCAAGCAAGTGCAGGAAACCTTCTCACCATCATGCTATTAACTTTATTTACTTCCATATAAATAATATATAATATAATACCCACCAGGTCCTAGCAGTCTCTATAATTCCGCCGTAGACACTCGACAGGAATACCACAGGAACGGAGACACGGTGCTATGAGATACTCCCTAGAAGCAGAGGGCTCTTGTCGTGCGTAGACGAATACCAAGTTAGATTATTTAACATGTGATGGCTTCATATATCCATCTCTATCACCGTAGGATATCAAATTTATTTCTCAGTTTTTAAGGCGGCCGGAAGGCACAAGTAAACCTGCTTTTCACTGGCCAACAGTCCTACCAAAATCCAGCGCCTCTCTACTTCTAAACGCCGCGCTTCATGACGATTATCCTCGACCCGTCCCCGCCATCGGTTGACTCTCGATCCTATGCGCGTGGCCTTCATTCCTCCATCGTCTTGACGCACTCCCACTCGCCTCGCAGGTTCTCCTTATATAGCGAGACCTTATTGTCGCCGCCGCTAACGGCCAATACGTTCCCACTAAGGCTCCAGCTAACCCGCCAGACCTCGGCATCGAAGTTTATGACCTTACACGACCACTGGCCCTGGCTCGCGTTGTCACTCGTCCAGATCCTCACGGTCTTGTCTTGCGACGCGGACGCGATATAACTCTTCTGTAGAACCGTAGGGCTCCATGCCACGTCCCTCACCCAGTCCGTGTGGCCGGCCAGAGGTTCCCTCTCTTGCTTGTAACCTTGCGTGGCGGGATCGTAGACCCACAACTTAAGCACGTTGTCGCAGCCTCCCGTAACGAAGCGGCGCTGACCAAGAGCACCGGGGCCCGGTGGCGCGGAAGAGACGATGCTGCCGGGCGTCGTGGCCGGTGCCCAAGACACCGAGTTGACGCCCAGGCCGTGGGCTGGGAACGAGACGTGGGAGAAGTTGTTGTCCTTGAACTCGAGTACGGACACGTTTCCGTCGGATGACGCGCACGCGAGGAGGCAGCCTGATTCGTGCGGTGACCATGCGACCATGTTCACCGAAGCCTTGTGAAGGGCAAAGTCGAAGATCCTTTGCCATTGGTTCGATTGCTCGCGCCAGATGAAGACCTTGCCGTCGTAGCCCGCCGAGGCGAGGATGTTGCCGTATTTGGGGTGCGCCCACGAAACGCACCATACCGCGCCTTCGTGACTATGCCCAAGATTGTCAGGTGGGATTTTGTTTCGACTGGGGAAAGCAGCCCATACCCTTTTAACGTCTCCGTTAGCCGTTGAGACTCGCCTTCGATCTCGAATATCTTGATCGTCTTATCCGAGGAGCAGGTTGCAAGGCGGCGGCCATAGTAGTCGAGAACAGCATCATGCTACAGAGTGTCAGTGGGCTATCGCACGAGCCTTAACGAACCAACGGAACCGAAGCTAATGCTTCGAACCCAGCAAGATCGAGGTACGGTGGAGTTGAGCAGGACATTGTACATACGATCATGTCATCGTGGCCGGAATTAGATATTACTTGCGCCTAGAGTAAGAAGTGAAGGTCAGTAAACGGTAGACAAAGTAGGTAAATAAACAGCCATGCCAACCATGCCAACAAACATACCATGTTGAAGAGACGGTATAAGGAAATAGCTTGTAAGAGTGCAAGCCTCAAGAGTCAAGATTCGGCCAAGGAAACCGTATAATATCTCGGTGGTAAGACGGTCGCCTTGGTTGTGCTGTTTAATTCGCGATTCGCCTGTGCCTTCGAGTTGGTGGGCAAGGGGAACAAGTCCAGAGCTCCACCGAAGTTGACCAAGTGTACAGCCTGTACACTAGGGGCCAATAGCATACATTCAATGGTATGTAGGCACTTGGATTAGGTAGGTAGGTAGGTAGGTAGGTAGGTAGGTAGGTAGGTAGAGGTAGGTAGGTAGGTATGTGGTGGATCAGTCCAGATTTCATCGAGGTGAGCTGCACCGCGGACGGACCCAGGGAGCCCTTTCCGGAATAATGTTGATTCCGATAGCTGTTTGGCAGCTTAGTAAGAAAGTGTTTAGGTAAGGTAACCTTGGTACCTAGGTACAATACCTAGCAGGGGCTACACGTAATTTGAATACCTAGGTAGGTTAGGTACGGTAGTAGGTGGTAGCTTAGGTAATGAAGCCGGAGCATGGCAATCACATGGCGGGGTTCTCGCGGGGAATGGCTACTATCCAGGTACGTACCTGCATTAGTCAGGCGATTGCTCTGGTTGTTAAAGAAAATTGACATCATTTGGCCGCTCGGCACGGTGTTCGCCTTACAACCTGCCGAGGCTAAAAGCTTACTGGTAGGTACCTATTGCAGTACGTCGCCGCGAATGAGAAGGGACCCAGCAAAACTTCCCGTCTTCACACTACATATGTGCAGCACATTCACTTCGCATCGCCCATTGCCTATGTGAATTTCTTTCAAGTGCGGCCTCAACCCATTTTTGCGAGCAGTGCACGTCCCCTCGTCTCCCTAGGCTCAGCAAGTTCCCGGATTACGCACAGTGTCTGCATGCAGTGGCAGCTATGGTGCAATTCACCTAGGTAACCTCACCCGACAAACACCAGAACCCGCCAACCAGATGATCTAACCCGATAGCCTTAGAACAGTGCCAGATTCTACCAATACCTTCCCAGCGCAAGGGCACTTTCCTTCGCTGCTCGTTTCATTCACTTGACAACACAATATTTTCCTATTTAAACCCTACGCATCCCGCAACCAAGACGATCTCTCCGCCTTCTTCCTCTTCCACATCAACTTCAATCGGCATCGTCAACCTTAGGCCGACGGACCATAGTTGAGGCGCATCACGCCTTCAGTACCAAAGTCCTACATAACAATTACCTATTACCTATTATCACCCCAATCTCCTTTCTCTCTCGCCGTCGCCATGGCCGACAACCTCTGCGGTCCCTCGACCGCGGCCAAGAACCTGACGAGCCACTTCGACCGACAGCCTGCTCTTCAGGTGGATCTCGCTGCTACCCGCGCTTACCACGCCAATGCCGAGCGAATTGCCCAGGTTTGTGCCCGTCCATGCAAAACTTCTTAGATATGCTCTAATATTCGAACTCCTAGAACATCCGCCGTCTTATGCCCGAGCTCGCCAACGCTGAAGAGGGGTTCGCCTACTTCCGAGGACGCAATGCCACGCTCGCCAGTCAACCTGTTTCCCAATTTCCCATGGGATCCCACACTCATCCGGCCAATGCAATCGCCGCCCAGGCTAGCCTCGCTGATGGATCATTCAATATGCCATTGGACATGCACATGAACGAGCCGCTACTTAGCCGTGCTGCCGATTGGGCCACTGAGTTCAGCCAGATGACCATCCGTCGCGACTTCGACCGCGTGAACCAGAATCCCGGCCTTGCCCAAACCACCCGCGGTTTCCAGGCACGCTATCCCGGACTGGCGACATGGCCTAACCCCGGCCTTCATGTCGGACAGCCCGGGGTGCAAGCTCCGCTCATGCCAAACCAACCCTCTCACGGCGGGGTAAACGTCATCGACTTCGATGCCGAGCTACGTGCTTGGGCAGCGGCTAACAGCCCCGAGGACCAGGCCGCCGTCGATGAATTGTTCCGCGACGCACTCTTTAATCCCGAATCGATGTGTCCCGTGACCAACCACAATGAGCCCCTGGAACAGGGTGTGATGAGCCCCGTGAGCGACGCCCACCAAACCCCCGAGCAGAGCCCGATTGCCCTTGAACAGCAGGCCATCCAAACCGCCGAGGCAGCCGCCAACGTCCAAGCCGAAGAACACGCTGCTGCCAATGAAGAGCCGGCCAAGTCTCAGTCCGCGAAGGACACGGAACTTGCTCTAGCAGCTCAGCAGATCCTCGACTCGGTCGCCGACAACGAGACAGACAAGTTTAAGAACTCGAGTTTTGTCCAGATGATGCGCAAGATCGCCGCGCAGGAGCTGGTTGTCCGAGACAACGCGTTGGTGAAGTCTGAGACGCCTGCCGAGGGAGCTGAGGGCCGTTTCCCGGCTCCGTCCCCCGCCGTGGAGGATGCGATGGATGAGTAGGGGGGAGGGCTATACGAATAGACCCAGGTTTCAGGGCTACAACAACAGTAGGTTGTGTGCTTCCTGAGGACTTTATTACTATGTATCAATAGGAAGGTTAAGGGCGTACAACGGGCGTATCATGGACGGCCTTATCATGGACGGCCTCGGATCATAGTACTTAGAGACGGTTATTCGTTTGCCTAATAGGTGGCACTAAACATAGCTACATACTTTACTTCTTTCTTTTTCCCCTTTCCGATTTGCAATCAGTGACCTGCTATTGTAAGCAAAAGCTCTATTGATAGGCTCTTACCGCCCAGAGCCTTGGTATCGATCGGCCTATACGTCTCACGTACCTAAGCTGATGCTATATTCAATCAATCCACTGGCAAACTCTCCATCTTATGCAATGCTACCATGTGCTCGGAATAGAATCTTCAATGTTCCCATTGCGTTCTAAATGGCGCTCCCACGTTCTCCAGGCCCACTGGTACGTTAATATCAATACTCCAGGTCTCAGACCGAGGGGAAAGCTCTACCGTAACGCATCGACGCCCGCTTTAACCATTGATCCCGAGACGTAGCACCGTAGTCCTTCGTAAGCCACTCATTCATTCGTCCACGCCCTTCGTCGCCGCGGAAAAGAGAACTCCATAGAAGACAGGCATTACCAATAGATAGGTAGGTAGGTGGTGCCTAAGGTGTGATCATTCTAATGCCAATGTAAACTCGGGCAAAATAAATTGATACCGACCGACCATGCATCGCGGCACCAAACACAGCCGCCTCCCTAATCCCTGAGGCACGTCGCTCAAAAAGGCACTTATCCGAGTTCCGTGGCCTCGTCTACCTACTCATGTAGGTCGGTCTCACTTCGCATCCGCGCCAAACCCGTTCTCCGGGGCCCGATAGGTAGGTACCTAGGCAGGTTGTATCGCGACGCACCTACGTAAGCAGAATGCCTCGGGTTCTCTCGGGCTTTTTTCGTAGAGGGATTTGGGGATTTGCCTAGACTACCTACCTACCTACCTGCCTACCTACATATAAGGAAGCGAGCCTGCGAATACGCCTACGGGACAAGGCGTCCAATCCGCGGGCCGCGGGCCTGACCGGCGCTACCTAGGGGCACGCCCGTGAATCGTCCATCCGTCCGTTTCTTCCCCCCTCCCCTCCCTACTTTTTTCGCCACACGGCTGCGGAGGGGTGGGGAGGGTTGTCCTTACTTCTTTTCGCTTCTGCTTAGTGCCGCTATGTATTTCGTACGTATGTAGGTAGGTAGGTAAATATGTAGGTTAGGGAGGACGCACTCGCTGCAGGTTGCTTACGCTAGATAGATGTATGTATGTATGTATGTAGATACTCGATCCACCTATGGCGGTAGAGCACTTACATGTAGCCCACACGCATCTTGATCAGACAAACATTTGTACACGGAGATACTAAATCGCCTACGGCGTTATGCAGCACATGTCTAGGGAGGTACATAACGTGATAGACATATCGACGTATATAGCTTACGAGAGCAAGAGACCATGTACGTAATACGGATGGCGCGTGAATCGACAATAGGGCGTACGTATGTGCGTATGTATGTATATGTCTATGCACGAGGCAGCAGTTATGAAAAGAAAAAGGTCG
Source organism: Pyrenopolyporus hunteri (assembly GCA_902806595.1). NCBI lineage: Eukaryota > Fungi > Ascomycota > Sordariomycetes > Xylariales > Hypoxylaceae > Pyrenopolyporus > Pyrenopolyporus hunteri. The sequence goes on along the minus strand of CADCXC010000011.1, from coordinate 1,911,095 downwards.
CCTACGACTACGGCCGACAGTATACGGACATAGTCCAATACCTTAGCATATCTCCCTAGCTAAGGCGTAAGCTCGGACGAATTCGTAGCGCACTAACGCGGCTCTGCGATCCTTAGCATGAATGAATGATATTAGGGCCGTCGATATAGGGTTAGGGTGTGTAAGGTAGGTAGAGAGAGGCGACGTGTCCTCGCAACGAATTCGTCTGGGCCTTGACGCGAGCTCGAAAACGCAAGCGAACCAAGAAACGGGGATGAAGGGCAACGAGTGTCGATGCAGGGCTGGGGGGTTTTCTACGTAGGGCTGATAGGGCATGGTGCGTCGGCTTGGGAAACACACGCGGATAAGACCCTACGTGCGAAATATCGTCGTGTCCTAGGCTAGCTTTCCTACTGGATAGTTACATTCCAATATATGATCTCGTGAAATGTCTCAAACGTGTGGATTACCAGCCGCCCCTTTGATTTGATGCTCGAGACGCATACTTTCTATGTATGGATACCGAGTAATAATCACAGCAAGGAAAGGGGGGCTTAAATAGCCTCTACTGCATGTGTGTACGTCCGTGCCGTCTATCGCAATCCGGAAAGCAACGGCGCAAAATCGCTGCGCCCTGCGTCTTGTAAAAGAGATCAAGACACAATTCTTGGCTGATATCCACCGATATGCAACCCTAGGTTCTGTGGCACCCTGGCCCAAATGCACGACAGGGCCCTTACGGCAGGCAATCTTGGTGAAGTTCTGTAGGACGCTGGTCCGTTCGATATGTCGTCTCCGTTTCCATTCCCGTATTGATTTCGAATATTTCAACTATCAAGACCTTCATATGGATTCAGTACGACCCGCAGACCGGCTCCCCATGCCGTGAAACGGGATGGAGCCATCACCTTAGTCTCTATGTAGTCTTAGACACAAAGCAAGGGAATGGGAAAACGGCAGGACACAATAACCTACAAAGTGTCGCCAGATAAATAACGCCAGAGAGCACTAGCCACCCTATGATAACATACCTAAGTATTATATTGCATTATAATTTACGATTAGTACGGGTAAGAGTATAGTCGAAGATGCGCAAAGGGTCAAGTGCCCACGTTTGTTTGTGGTTTGAAGTCGAGTATGAGTCACAACTCGGAATCCCAATTTCAAAATTCCAGGTTGCAACTCTTGAGTTGGAATTGGTTGATCCGATTGCTCGAATTGCTCGAATTCCTGACAATCCATGTCCGGAATCCATGTCCAGCCTGGATCAAGTTTCGACTCTGGACGATGGGGCCCGCGACACACAGCGCGGGGAGCATTTGCCTCTCTGTAACGTCCCTCGAAGCTTGTGGGGTAAATAGACGATGGGTGGTAGTTATATTAGAATAAAGAAATATTTCTATTCCTCAATGCAACCCGCGTTGCGCACGCGTCCGCGAGCCGGCGCAATTGAATTAGCGACCACACAATTCACGATAGGAGGTACATTATCAACGTCATGAAGATCAATCTCCTTAAAAAGTTAGTTGTGATCTGCGACGGCATCAACGGGATCAGTGTTGATCGAGTCCCGCCACGGAGGAGTTCCATTGGCGGAAACAGCAGCAACATATGTATTCCAAGAGGAAATAAACGATAAAAAAAAAAGAAGACGACAGGTACAATATCCAAATTGATCGACACAGCCCGCCGCTACCGGAAGGGTCCAATGAAAAGCGACCGTCTCGGGGGGCTGTCGAATAAAAATTATGGTGCCGTGGGCTGCGGATGATGTATAGTATGTGATAGATTAATAATGAACCAGACACGGAATACGTCGAAAATGGTCGTGTCGAGTTCGAGGCCGAGGCACGCCTGGCTTGTATGGGAATAGCTGTCGCATACTGGTAAAATTCAAGACTCGTAACGTCTATAGGCGAAGTTCTGGTCCGGCGCCTAATGTCCCCATCCGAAAAAGTGCTTTAAGTGTTCCATTCAAGATGGATACGCAACGCAATAGACGTACGTAAAGCGGATTTCTCGAGGCTTTTTTTGGTCGATGCCAAATATCACGAGGAAGATAATCTCTGCCTCTATGGAACAGACGGCCATTCCTTATTTAGCTGGCCGATACCAGTGAGCCAATCAAGTCCGTTCGCGACATGGAGGAGCTAACGGGCGCTGACAGGCAATAATAATAATAATAATGATAATAAAAACTATCGTAATCCGTCACAAGTCCCTCGGCCTCAAGAGGCCTAATGCCTTGGCGACGCAGCCCCCAGAACCAGCAGGGCGGACAAAGAGATCCACGGATTTGATTGAAACAGGAATCGGGAACTGGGGGCACAGAAAGGAAAAATTGGAACTTGGAACTGGAAACGGTGTTAGCATCTAATCCTTCAAGTCCGCGACAAACTCCATAATAGGGAAAATACGGAATACGGAATATGCGGCGATAAGATGGGATCTTATAACGGTCAGATTATTATTATTTTTTCCCTTTTTTTTTCCGTTCGTTTTTGTCTCTTCCCTCGGCGTCAGTCCGCATATCGTCCGGATTATCCTGCGAAACTACTACGTTGTCGCTCAAAATAGGCATTGCTCGCGCATACCTACGTAGATGTTCTAGTAGAGAAATAGAAGCATAGAGCAAGTTTTCGCAAAGTGTTGCAGTATTGCATTGGTTAGGTTGCGGTTGCTGTTGCGTCCGCTCTGTCCGTTATTTCTCTCCTTCCTTCTTTTTTCTTCCTTTCCTAGGTATTTTCCCCTCTCCTCCTTCTAGGTACTTTCCAACAATTCCATTGTTATCATTTAAAACTAAAAACTAAAAAGTGCGCAGCAAGGGAAATACGGAAAGAAGGCTGTGCGATAGTACATCATGTACACGCCCTAAGGTACACATACGGCGGCAGGAGGAACATTGGAATTGTGGAATGCCAGGGATCATTAGTGCACACCGGAATTATGGATCCTCAAAGTAATTGTGGACCTTCAAAGTATGAGTCACACGCCTTCAAGCGAAGCGCAATTTTGTTCCTCCCTAACTGTTTTAACGGTTTCACCTGGCCAGCTTGCCCTACGTTGCGGCCTGCGTAGCCCGCAATCAAAAATTGTTAGTGGTTAGCAAGTGACCGTAAGACCTAACTAGCCACAACACAGGTAACCCTTGACTCCAGAAGTACACCCGACCATCCGTCCTAACTAGGTAAACTAAAACTAGCGCTGAAGACCCCCCCCTCCTTCCCTGCGCCCCTCCCATCGCAATTTGTATGTGGGTACGTTGTATCTCCCAGTACGTAGGCGCATGTACGTACCGCTTTCTGGCTTCTGCGCGAGTGGTCGTTGCCTGAAAGAATACTAAAGTCTCACTTCGCCCACCGAAATTCAGGCACAAAATTTTATTTCTTCTCCCCTCTTCTTCTTCACAACCACCCACCATACAGAACCAAACCACATATCATAAGAAGCACGCAGTAAGGCATCCACGAAAATGCGCTAAGCAATCAGGACCTCGTGTCTCTCTTTTTTGTTCCCCAGTGCTCCTCGCAGCCACGGCCAAAATTCAGTCCCCAAGCAGTAACAGCAACATCTTCTCCACTCAACCTTCTTACTCAGCTCTCCCTTTCCAGGAAGATCTGAACTCCAACGAAGCTATTCCCGCTCAAGACTCTCTAGTCTTCACCACGGATTCTCAACAGCAATCATGGCTTCCCTCCAGTTCCCCAAGCCTGCCGGCACAACCCGCGCAACCGAACTTTCCGCCACCGCAACAGGACTTCGTCTTGTTCGACCAACACCCGACGCCTCAGAGACAGAACGTTAATCGCGCTGTATCCTCGCCTGCCTCAGTAGCAGTACCAGCAGCCTTTGGATCTCTAAACCCCAACCCCAGCCGCTCCCCGCGTCTCGCGAACGGTTCTGCGTCTCCTTCCACACAGACTCAGCGAGTGGCTCAGATCATCCGGGCAACAGGACATCAGACTTCTTCCTCTACGGCTTTTACCAACCGGTTTAATTCTTCTGCTCAGAATCATCAGAATCAGAATTTCCATCATCAGTTATACGCTTCGCTCTCTGCTATACCCCCTCACGTCGCGGCGAATCAGAATCGCCCCGCTCGTCCCCCTGTACCACTCTTCGCCCAGGGTAGCGGTAATCAGCAGACCCCGGCCAGGATGGATCTTCAAGGTAATTCCCCGCACCACCTGCTACGCCAGATGATGTCGATTATACTAACGCGACGTAGACGCTCTGAGCCTTGAGGACATCACGGCCCTGCAGGGGGCCACGACGGCCTACTCTTCTCCCGGGGTTCCCAACTACGACGTGAACGCGGGTTCGGTGTCAAGTTCCGCTAGCAACCTTGGCACCGTCTCGCCTCAAGATCTATTCCTCGACCCCTCCACGTCCGCCCCGAACTCCACTGCTATCACGAACCTGACCTCGCCCTCAATGTATGACGGGTCTCCCGAGTTTTACGATTTTGAACTCTCCCCGAACGTATGTGGCAACGATCTCGACAACAGCTTCAGACAATGGCCTTCCCTGTTCCCTGAAGAGAACCCCATTGCCAACGCTGTCCCCACTGCGGATAGTTTGTCGCCGGCGCAGCAGTCGGAAGAGTTGGACATGACTGAGACGACGGCCAAACCTCGTCGCAAATCTGGCAACTCCCCACTGTCCGGGGGTCATGCCAAGCACTCCTCAGTCTCGGGTGTCAGCTCCCGTCGTCGCGATAAGCCACTGCCTCCTATCATCGTCGACGATCCAAACGACACGGTGGCTATGAAACGAGCACGTAATACGTTGGCGGCTCGTAAATCCCGTGAACGTAAAGCACAGCGATTCGAGGAACTTGAGGCGAAAATCGCAGGTCTCGAGCAAGAGCGTGATTTTTGGAAGAAGAGATGCGAAGCGCTCGAATCTCAAGCCGGTTAATATAGGTAACATCACGGGATGTGCGTTGCATGGAACGAACTGGAGGGCAGCCCAGCGAAGGGCTAGCCTTCCACTTTTGTAAATGGAGGCGATGGTACCAGTCCGATGCTATGGGCGCATAGGGATGAAGACGCCATCTGCCGCGGAATATAAACTATAGGCTTCTCTCGTGTTATTTCGAAATGTATTTCTTAGTTCCCCATGGAGGGGACGAATCAAAAATCGGGGTAGTCGAGGTTTCCTAGCGTCTGTCATCACTTAGTCTCCGCCCCTCACTTTCGGGTTCTTAGGGGCCAGATACCAATCCAGTGCGTTTTGAGAGAGAACATCTCTTGCCTTTTCCAATGAAAATGTGATGTTGCGTCGTCCTGTCGTAATTTGTCCGTCGTAAGTTCAGATCTTGACTGATCTTAGATCCAAGGTAACGTTTCCCAAAGTCCAAGTCGCCTATTTAAATACTTGGGTGGATGAGTATGAGCCGTACATATCCATGGATGCCTCGGGTTTGGTGTGTTGTTTGCTTCCTCGCATCCGCATCCCAAACAGATTGCTCCGCGATTTTCCTCAGTCAAGCTACATAATCGCGGGTCTGCACCGGCGCAGACTTGCGGTGTGCCTATCTACCTACCAATCCCTTCGTACCTACCTACTTTGTAGGCATTGTGTCTTTATATGCTTCACGCCGGAATGTTCTTGGAGGCTGTCTGCATCGCGGATGCCGCTCTGGTCTGCACATGTGGTGGTGTAGTTGGCACGTTCTGATTCGGGTTCCTGCGTGCCTGGTGCGTGTAGATGAGTGTGTGGGATGTCTAGCTCGGCTGGTCGTGTCAATGCGTACGTTAAGTTAGGAGGTATGTGTATCTTGATGTCGTGGTCCCAGATAGGGAGGACGCTTGGAGTCAGTCGGAGAGATTGGAGCTTCTTCTGTTAGCTGTTAGTAGGGGACGTAGGAGGTACGTTTGTTGGAAAAGACGAGTACTGGTGTGGGAAGGACGTGGGGGGATGGGTTAGCGCTTTAACAGGTGTTCACATGTGCTTGTGGGTGTCTAAGGATAGGTAGGCAGTTATGGTATCAGTTTCACCAGTCCCAAGACGTAATGGAATGAGTGGCTTTGAGCTTACTCTTCGTGGTGTTCGTGAAGGTTTAGGCTGATGAAGTTTAAGACGTAATATAGGTGGTTAACAAGGAGCTTAGACTATCCTCTAGAAGTGCTTTGTTTCCTTAGGTTAACCCTCAGTAAATACTGGGAGCATCCTTGGTGGCCACGGTATATTATATCGGGAGTATATATAAGGTCTCATGTTTTCTATATCCTTCGGCGATTGAGTTTCGGGAAGGGAGTTTAGATATATGACACAACTTAGTAACGTTCCTATTCATTGCTAGTATAGATCTTTGTGCGGAATACCTTCATGTTTAGAATATTAGTGGCCAGTATGAGCAGTAAGTATTTAGGACTGCTACTTCTACATGAATAGATTCAATAGCTGAATCATAAAGAAGGCGAGTAAAACATGGTATGCAGCTTTCTAGCCACCCTCATTCCCTTCAAGCATGGCCTTTCCTATGCACGTAGTTACAACACAGAGGCACTACAATGGAAACACTAAATATTAAACGGATCTGTGGATACTGCAACGGATATAGACTTAAGGTATAAATACTATAGAAAATCCACCTTGACATTAGTATCTCCTACGCCGCGTAATTGGAGGAGGGTCTGAATATAGGTAATATAGAGCAAATAGACAGCCCACTCGAGCGATAAGATACAGCCACCGTGGTCTTAAGCTGGATATATCACATTTCCTTTCTAGAACTTGCCTCTCTATCCACCTAGAGAGACCGGGATCCGTGAGAAGATGTCCAGGTCGCCACCTTTGCCTTTGAACACTGGTGGTTTACTTTATATATACCTAGATATACAAGCCCCTGAGACAACTAGTGATGGAATAATGACCAAGCCGTCATGTCTACCCTACTATAGGTAAGTGGTAGATCCTTACATGAGTATTGAAATCCGCGAATAGGTCGGGTTGATTTGCGGGTACTAAGGGGATGGATTGGTAGGAGTATAGGCCGTCACAAGTCAAGCAGGTAAGCACGTAAGAAATAAAACAAATGCTATTTCGACGTCTCAATCATATCTCATTCGTAGCATCTACCTATTTACATGCCAACATCCCTAAATACCACCCCCCTATACACATATAGCCTAACAATCCACTTAGGTATCTAATGCGCCTTAACCACGCCGGCAGCGTCGGCCTGGGCAGCGATCCTCTTCTTGTAGGCCTGCACGTCGCCGGGGAACTTCCAGACGGTGCCGTTCTCGCAGACCCAGAGGCTCTTGCAGACGGTCTGGAGCATGGTGACGTCGTGGGAGACCATGAGCACGCCGCCCTGGAACTCGTTCAGGGCCTCGGCGAGCGCGTCCATGGCCTCGATGTCCAGGTGGTTGGACGGCTCGTCGAGGACGAGGATGTGCGGCTGCGTGAGGGCCAGGCAGGCGAACGCCACGCGCGACTTCTGACCGCCGGACAGCACCGCCATCTTCTGCAGGCCCGTCGTCCCCGTGATCCCGAACGCGCCCAGCTGCCGCCGGTACTCCTCGTCCGTGCGGCCGGGGTACATCTTGGCCATGAAGGAGACGGCGCTCATGGACAGGTCGAGCGCGTCGACGTGGTGCTGGGCGAAGAACCCGACGCGCAGCCGCGAGTGCTGCGTGATGACGCCCTTGGTCGGCGACAGCTTGCCGATGAGGAGCTTGAGGATCGTGGTCTTGCCCGCGCCGTTGGGCCCCACGATGCCGATCCGCGAGTCCAGCTGCACGTCCAGGTCCACGTCCCGCAGCAGGATGTTGTCCTTGCTGTACCCGAACGTGACGCCCGACATCTGCACGATGGGCGGCGAGAGCTTCTCCACCTCCGGGAACCGGAACTTGACGCTGTACTCGGTCTCCGGCGGCTCGAGCACCGGCATGCGTTCCAGCTTCTTGATGCGCGACTGCGCTTCCGCGGCCTTGCCTGCGTTGTACCGGAACTTGTCGATGAAGGCTTGTAGGTGGGCGCGTTGCGCCACGTTGTTCTCGTACTCTCGCTTCGCCGTCTTTTTGCGCTCTTCCCTCGTGGCGTAGAACGACTCGAAGTTGGCTCCTCTATAGTAGTCGAGGCGTTGCGAGTGTTGGTGTATTATATCCGTGGCGACTTCGTTGAGGAATGCCCTGTCGTGACTGACCACGAGGACGGTGCTCGGGTACGTTAAGAGATAGTTGGAAAGGAAAGTGATCGAGGGGACGTCCAACATGTTGGACGGTTCGTCGAGGAGGAGCAGATCAGGTTCGCAGAAGAGGGCTCTGGCAAGAGCTAGACGCATACGCCAACCACCGGAGAACGTCTTGGTGGCAAATTGCTGGCGCTCTGGGGAGAAACCGAGACCCGCCAGAATGCTAGCAGCTCGAGACTCTGCTTTATCCGACTCCATCTCGGCCAGCTTGGCCTGGATCTCTCCCAGCTTCTGGTCGAGCGCTTCTCGGTCATGGTCTAACTTCGCAGCGTCCGCAGAAGTATCTGCCATGGATGCTCGCTGAGATTCGATCTGGGCAAGACGTTCGGTGATTTCCTGGAAGCAAGAGCGTTAGCGAGCGTTACTGGGGTTAGCAGAGGAAAAGACGTACTGTTTGCTCCTTGAGAAGCACTTTCCGCCAAACGTCGGCGTCTAGGACAGCTTGTAAAGCAGACGTGTCATCACCGGTGATCTGGCGTACGTTAGCATATGATCTGGATCGACTAGCTCTAGTGGGATGCATACCTCTTGCTCGACGTGAAGAATAGAGATGTGCGTGGGTACCGGCAACTCTCGCCTGGAGAGGGCCCTGAGCAACGTGGATTTACCAACACCGTTGTGACCAACGAGACCATAGCGATGCCCGTAAGCGAGTGTCAAATTCGTGTCCGTTAGGATGCGCGTGCCGCCGATGCTAACGTCGACGTTCTCAATCTTGATGTCCTTAGTCTTGCCGGCACCGCTGCTAGAACCGAGCTGTAAGGGGTTGACAGCCATGTAGAACTCCTCGTAGCTCTGGGCATCCTCGGACTGGTTGAGTAGCCTGGACGCTTCGTATTCAACCGTCTTAAACTGCTTCTTGCTCTGCTTGGCGGCGATCTTGCGCTCCGCCTTCTCGAGCTTCTTCCGGTCGACCTTGGACTCCACCTTACGAGCGTTGGCGGACTCCAGGTCGACGTTCCCCGTGGCCACGGCTAGGGTCGAGGACATGTTTCGCTGAGCGCCGACCTGGATAGCCTGGTCTAGCCGCCTCACGGCGGACGGACCCCGTCGCTCACCATTGCTGCTATTGGCCTCCTCGTACTTGTCCACCCACTTGGAAACGAGAGAGCGGATTTTGTCCTGGTTAGAGCCAGCTGGGTCGCCGGAAGCGGACAGCAAGAGCTCCGTGATAGCAGCGGCGGCTTCGGCGAGTGGCGACAGGCCGGCAGATTCCTCATCACCGACCCAAGCTGTCGACGCATGCCTGAGATAGCCCACCGAGTACTCGGAGAGGACGGGGTCGATGTCCGGGATGACGGCTCTGATGTCGGCGTCCATGCTGACGGATTGGGACCGGAAATTAGCTAGGAGGGGCAGATTTACACCCAGGTGTCTAGCGAGAGCCAGGGGCTTCTCAAAGTGGTATCTCAATTTACGAGGCGTTCAGCTTGGTTCGCTGGATCCCCTGAAAATGGAAGAAACAAACTGGCCCTTCTATCACGTGGGTCCCTTGACAGGTCAAATTTAATTATCCAGCTGGATGACCGACGTCGTATTTCAGAGGGGTATTGTTCCTTTTTCCGGCCTGAGCGGCGGTCACGGCCTGGAGCTGGTCTTTTTTTTTTTTGACGATCTGTTCGTTGATACGAATAGATACGAATCGGTATGAATCGATATGAATAGGCACAAAAATCACAAATTGTCGTCTGAATAAAAAAGTGGAACCGATAATTCACACATGTATAGGATCACAGTGATTTAACCAGTGATTCTATACTAGAACACTGTATACACTTGCCCGCTGCTGTAGGTACCTACCTACCTACCTACCTAGGTATACATACTTCCAGCGCTAGTATATTACTAATCTAATCCGATAGGAGGTACATACTACGCGGGTAGTCCTGGGAAAGGTAGGTCGCTCCTATGTGTCGGCTCATACTCGGCGAGTCGGCGACTTCAAAAGCCCAAGCAGGTACCCGGGTACATACCCATTGTAGCCACTTACATCAACAAATCGTCTGGGCTCCTACATACATGAAAATATTGGAATAATCGGAATATTAAACCCCCCCATGTGATAGGAGTGGCTGATAGGGTATCCTGTCGGCGTCCGTGGTATGTATTTCAATTTTTGTTGGCCCCTGACATGGTACTAATCAACAACAACGCTCGGCTTACTCTTGTTGGATCGAGTTGAAGTGCCCCGGATTGCAGCATCGGCCTTCAGGCCGCAGCTCTTCAGCATCATCGGACAGATGCCCTAGATTCCTTTGGGAACAGTTCTCTATCGTGTTGGATCTCTATCATGTTACGCCTGCTTTAGCCACGGCTAGGTCCCCTAATCGATAGATGCGAGTGTTATGATATGATAGGCTACCGGCCGGAAGGGATGGACTTGGCTATATTCGAAGGGCAACCCAATTACGAAGTCTCGGCCAATAGACTAACGAAGCCACGAGCAAGACGAGAAGCACGAGGTCAGCCCTGAAGCTTGGGGGTGAAATCTACATACTACATATGCACGAAGGACTTCCAAGTTTCGGAGTTGACTTCGGTTTATTATACATACATACACAAACATACGCTACTGCCAACGCCACAATGATCGGCAAATCTTAGAAGACAACTACTGTGTCAGCGTTACAACTGAGCCCGGATCGATCTTGTGAAATACGCGCGCGCCCAATAGGATATATGCCTTCCCTGGGTTGCCGTGCGGAGCGAAGCGCGTGGGATGACGCGACGACCACTCGCGGACGCGTTCTGGAAACCGCATCCTATCTCACCATCCATGGGGTTGAAACGCGCATTATTCCCGTCGCGACCCGTCTCGACGTTGATTGGCTATTCTACGCAACCCCGAAATCTTTCCCAGCTACCTCTACCTAGCAGTACAGTAGCAGAAATAGTAACCCACGGCGGGTTTTTCTTCAGCTAGCCAATGTCTCGCTGCGCCTTATCATTTCCGTTGTTGGCAGTTAGCAAAGAACCTTGCAAGATCTCCGTTGGCTAGGCAATGTTCCAGAATGCCACCAAGTGATATCGATCCCTTATTAGGCTAGATGCCCGCGACGAGATGCAAGCTGGAACAATTGCCCGTGTTTCTAACAGATGCAACGTCTCTTGTTGCACTTTTACAAATTCACAGGCCACCGTTTCGATGCGTCCGATCCTGAATACCCTACTATTATGCCTGGTAGGTAAGTAGAATCGACGTCATTTTCTTAGTAATTGAGAAATATCAACATGATACCGGACGGCATTGTCGTGCTAGTCTTGCCGTACTTTGGCGATATTTTTTTCTTCTATTCCTAGACGCCTCTGGTCTCGTGGGGGTTACATTTCGCCTCTTGAGGGGGATTGAACGTCATGCTAGCGAGTGGGAATGGGTTTGAGACGCCTATCGCAAGTCAATCCTTAAGTCTTCGGAGCGCCCTGCTTAAGCATGTGAGGCACATAGGCACATATTAGGGAGTTTGCTGCCGTGATAAGGCATGACTGGTAACGGGTTATGGCCAATAGGCGTGATGTTGGCGAGCAGGCGGTTTGAATAGCAAATTGCCTATGTGCTATGTTGAGTCATATTGTAGTCATATCACTGTCGTAGAAGCATAATAAAGGGGGAGCGCATTAGGTACTGACAACCGGCTTTCGTCTGACCTGACACCGACTTCTTGCTGAGAACACCTGAGCATGGCCCTAAATCGGGAAGAATCTGCATTCCACGACCTACATACCTACCTACATAGAGGGTCGGGCTCAACACAGCATGACGCCGCCGCATCAGGGAGGATCTAGTTTCAACTCCCGTTTCCTTGAATGGCTCGCATATGACGTGATCCGCTAAGGACGATCCGGGACCTCTGGTCAATCGGCGACAATACGCCGTTCGGTCGCATTGCTGAAAAGAGGAGAAGCAGATGGGCTCGGCCGTACGTCGTCGGTTAAGCGACGTCCGCTGGCATGAGCTGAGAAGCCTTAAAGGTCGTTTTAAGAGGTGACCCAGGTTGTTGTCCTGTATGTACGCGTGGCTCGGTTCGGCAGATGTTCTCCGCTGCGAAATCTGGACCTGCGACCTGAGAGTTCCATGACCTGAGAGCATTGACATCGAATACCTACTCACCACAATTCGATTCAAGGATCCCCCATCGAACATAGGTGGGTTCTTGAAGATAAGTCTATGCACAGGTGCGTATAACGTAGAGCTTTATAAACGCGCTAGCAACTAGAGCGAAGCTCGTCGAGACGGCTTCTGGATAATGTCCGAGAGAGAACCCTGCTATCCGTCTAGTCGAGAACCGGTTTCGAGTGCTTGGCTTGACGACTACTAGTATGATATACTGAAGGATTAAAACGCTTGTCTCGTTGCCTTGTCCTAGGCCCCCAGACTTTACACAGGTTTTAACCTATATTGTACATAGAATAGTGGTGGTAGGCATTACACAACTAACACTCACATAATAGGGATGGGGTCATTGGTCAGGAGCTCCTTTCAATGCTTGTTCGATCTGACTGCAGGTGATCTATTCTATTGTGTTCTTGATTCCGGCCCCCACCTGTGGAGTCTGTGGCTCGACTTTGGTCGACTGGCCCTTTTCCGTTGGTAGACCCAAGCTCGTGGACGATAGTGGCGCCCTTCATCAAACCAGTCCACATCTTGCGACGCCCATGCGGTCGTGAGCCGGCAATGCCGTCGGAAATGTAAGCCACATACTGTACGTATAATAAGGTACTGTACCGTGTCCTGCTACGCCCCGTTGGTGGTTTCTTACTTTTTCCCGCATCGTGGGTCTCAAACTTCGCATTCTCGGACGATTGAGAGGATCGAGAGAGCTTTAACCTTGTAAGCCACACATCACGTCAAAGTCCCTTCAGTGCGCCATGTGCGATGCCTTACCGACCAATGCCCGCTGATATGGGTATGTATGGATACGTATGGATACGTACAAACACACTACATCGTACATATGCCTGGCGTATGTATGTAAGTGTATATATACCTATGCAAAAGGGAGGGGGTCTGAGGGGTAAGTTGAAAGGAAGACTGGGTACCCGTAGCTATTTTAAGGCGGAATCCCATCTCCACATCTCCAGCTTTCGTGGTGACACGGCCGATGTATGGTAATAGATCTACCACCACCTACTTACATAAAATAATGTAAGTACCTTGGTAGACTTGGTATGATAAACACACAGTCGTATGTTGTCTGTGTATTCCCACACTAACTGTGCTGTACCGAGCTACGGTATACGTTAGTTTGTAGCAGACGACCTCAAGCCTGGCCCGTTCATTGGATATACTTACAGTACTACTATTATGTAGGTACCGTATTCGTCGTTCCGCTGGCGGGCTAGCAGCCTTTATCCCCCCCGAACCTTGGGGCGTTTCGATGAGGGAAAAAAGGCGAACTACAGAGTAAGTAAATGTAGTTCGGGTGTCAGATGTTTGCATCCGTCCCGCTACATGTATGGCTTGGATGATTCAGAGGGATTCGACGCCATGTACCTACCTACATCCCACTATCACTCCCGCGCCTCCTCCTCGAAAAGCGGGCTCTGGAGCTTTGTGTAAGTGTGCTGTGTACGGCGGTATGTAGGTAGTTGGCTGACCGAGGTAAATAGGTAGATAAGGGATAGGAATCATCCTGGGCGCAATCGGGCGGCTGTATGTAATATGTGATAAGAGCCCATCGGATCGCGACGGCACGGCAACATGCCTCATCCATGACAATCAACCAAAAGCCTTGTCTCGTGTTCCAAAAGCCTCAATTGGCGACCAAAGCCAATGAATCTCGGATTGATATGCTTTCTGCATATATACATACACTACTTTTCTTCAATATGGTATGTGCCGTTAATATATCTACATGTACGTATGTCTGTATGTACGTATATATGTATGTAGGTAATACTCGTATGTGTGTCTCGCCATCCAGCAGATATTAGGGTCGACGCCAGCCCCTTGTAAAAGCTCTCACTAGTAGGCAAGATTGCTGTGAGACGTGTATGAGAAGGCCTTCCCACGTTTGTCTCCCACCCGCACAGACTGTCCGACGACTGTCTTCCGGAAGCAGGGATTACGTGACGGCAAACCGGAGAATTAAAAAAAAAAAAGAAAAGAAACGCGAATCACAGTCACGGTGCTTCCCAGGCGGACGGATACACGAAAGGCGTTGACAATTAGATGAGGATTCAGATATGTCTATGTGATGTGTAATTATTGTGGTAGTGGGATGCGCCAGGCTCTGTTTATGATTGGTGGCACAACCTGCTTGTTCCCCGTGAGTACAGCTTTCCCCCATGCCGTGATTCGTAGCGGCAGGCGATGGTAGGCGACCAGCCATTGGCCTTTAATGACAGATCGTTGGGTATGAACTCCCTAAGGAGGGGGCACAAGCGTTGACACCGAAGCGGCAAGCGTCATAATGCGAATACTGCAGCGGCAGCAAGTAGCGCCGTCACCAAGGTGCGACGGTGAGCCCTACTTGTTCATATTGTTTGTGTTTGGCGGCTATTCGGTGTTATGGAGGTAGGAAGAAACGCTGGGGGTCTCGTAGGCTTTTGCTTTTTTCTTTTTTTCTTTCAGCTGTAATACGTACGATAATATGAGACGGGAATGGGATGTCGGCGGACCAAAGTATTCATGTCCGGGACCTTTTCCATCCCATGTCGCTAGGTCCTTACCTACCAACTTACAAGAACGACGAGCCTGCCTTGCTTGTAAGACTTGAAATAAGCACTTGCGCAACGGGTAATATGAAGAAAATGCTATATATCCACTACATATATGTATGATATGATATCTTCTCCACGGAGGGTATGTCAAGATTACGCAGATGAGGTATTTCTTATTGTCTTCTTAGTTTTCTTCCCAAGAACGCCTGCGGTGGTTAGGTGCATATGTTGGGATGTATGTATTATATGCACTTATATATGTTCGGGAAGCAAAGCACGTCTTGGGAAGAAGATGAACTGGCGGATCCAATATTACTCGAAATGTTCGAGGTGGCTTGAGGTAAGATGTATCCGGTTATTATACCGGCTGCAGCATAAATCAAGAAAGTGTCGTAAACTTGCAGTAGTCTGCACAACTAGCGGCCGGCTGGAACAAGCTGTTGTTATCCACGAACCGAGCATCTGGAACTAACCCCCAAGCGCAAGGATGGCAGAGGTAACTAATGCATCGTGGTTTAGGGCTGTAATCTTGGAAGACGAGGTGTCCGTCGTTCTCGTTCGTCATTTTCTTATACACGTCCCGGCCGATGCGAGTTCCATATAGTTCCATATAATAATATTTGATTAAGAGGCTTTCTTATTGTTCTTCGTCGCCGAGGCTCGACGCTAAGGGGGTATATCCGGGGAGCCATGGGTTTATTACACATATAATATAGAACTGCAGGACTGGACTGGCATGTAAGCTTAGCTTGGGGTTGTGTGCTGCAACCTGTTTCGTCGTTCAGGAATCAGCACTTGGGCCCGGAACCAATGAGAGGCTACGATGGGTTTCGGATGGCGAGATGGCGCTACCAAGTTGCATTTAGGTAGTTCCGTCTAGGGACTAATGGCAAGGGGAACAGCAAATAATAATAATAACAACAACAATAATAATAATAACAACACTACCACTAAGGCGGAATCCGCGTCCGGACGAGCGAACGAGGTAAAACCCAAGTATCCCAGGCCTTTTCCGCCCTCGAGGATTACTGAGAGGATTATTCCATATGCGCTCTGGGTCAGATAGGAGATATGATAGGGACTATGGTATTATGATACTATGATACGTGTAGTTGACATATGCAGACAACGGCATACTTCTTAATCTCTGCCTGCATATAAGGGTGCCTACATGTATATAAGACGTACCGGTGTAATTCCTGTATTTCTGTATCCGGGTGCCTCAAACACGACAATATTTACATGAATAGCCGGAAAAGGAAGCAAGGAGAAAAAGGTTAAGCATAAATCAATTTAAGTCATCTTACGTAACATGGGTATCATAGGTACCTACATATATACCTCCATTTGTACATGGTACGTTACTTCTCTCTTCTATAACAATATTCAAGGCTTCTAGACATGTATATACATATAGGTATGTGTATTATGGCAAATACCTACGTAGCTCGATGCTGAGGCGTTGGCGTTTACCTATTATAACAGTCCGTTTAGATCTACCCATAGTCTGGTCGATTGCATACCCAGGTAGAGCCTTGTTCCATCTCTTCTAACCTCGAATCTCCCAACAACACCGGGTACGCAGTATATAGGTACCTAGTACGCCATGCGCTATGTACATATGCGTCGTTGTCTCGAGCAGGGGCACCGTACTGTGCGCGTACCGTAGGAAACCCGCATTGCATATTGCAGGATACACAATTACAGGCCTTGACCTTGGCACACGGTCTTGCCGTCCGGCTCTGCTAGGCGCCCCAGACTTAAACTGACACTGTGCCGTACTGTGCGTACTGGGGCACTCGTTGCGTGGTACCTGGGTATGTATTGTGTAACCGGCAATGATGCGCGTTCTTTCGAAAAATAGCACCCGCATTTGCGGCCTGGAGAGCCTGGCTCAAATCCCCAGGTACTTCTAGGTATAGTATGTACCTAGGTACCTAGGTACGTATGTACGTACTTTGTGCGCATACCATGGCAAATACGTCCCCAGGTATACGACCTACATGTAGGTACCTGGGATAGCCCGATTCGGCAATGTACATATGGGGATACCTAAGGTTGGTAAGGAAGACGACCTTATGTAAGGTACACGGGACAGTAAGGTTATGTACTTTAGACTGCTTCATTTTACTGGGGAATCTATGGCTTTAATCTTAGATCGTCAAGTGCTAGGTACTCGCAGACAGGGCCGCTTCCATGTATGGATGTATGGGTGTATGTAGGTATGTATGTACGTATATACATGTGTGTAGTATCCAGCTCCGTAAACATCCCAGGGTCTTTATTTTTTTTTTTTTTGGCAATCAAAAGAACCCAATGCCTTCTCTTCCTCGTCCCAAGCAAGATTCAGGTTTAGACCCGTAATAATAATTATCTTGTTATGCTATTCGTCGTATGTTCATCTTGCTGCAGCTTACCCTCCTACCAGAACTGAGAGGTTTCCTCAGACTTCCTCATTTTTATTTATTTTTATTTTTATTTTTATTTTAATTCCTGTGGCAGTTGGAAGTCCTCTTCCTCCACTTTGCGTAGGGAGGTAGGCCTATCAGGAGCCATAGCAATAACGGCGACGAAGACGGGGACCAAGACGACAACGACAACGGCAAGACAACTATAACGTCTATAGCAACAGCAACGGCAACGGCAACAGCAACAGCCTCGCCCTCGACTGCCCTCGATTTCGACCTCCACCACTTTACCTTTTTTCTCTGCTCGAGGGGACATTGCGGTCTTCACCTTCTATCTCGCAGTACTAACTACTCGACTTCCGTACATAATTCGGGTTCGGCCTATTCGTCCTGCTCGACCAATCGTTCCTCGCTGGCCGTGCGGTTAGCAGTACCTAAGTAAATATTGGGTCTCGTCCGCTTAATAGGCAAATCGTCGCGCCAGGCCACCCGACCTACGACCGCCGACCAGCTATTCGCAGCGCACACCCACACGCATTCAGTACAGAAGTTTTATAAGAACAGGATTTTTTGTATTCCTGGACCTCTTGAACAGCGGGAATTCCATGTCTTGGTGAACAATGATCACGAGAATACCACAGAGAGTTGACTCTTCTTTCCTCCGCCTCTCTACAGAAGGCAGCTCTCCTCTATTCTCCTAACGCCCGTCTTTCAGGATGCAGGCTGTTCCGAGTGTAAGTCTAACGCGTCTAGTCGCACAATTTGCTAACGAAATGCTCCCACGTACCCTAGAGCAGCCCTCTAACCCATTAGCATTTTCCGAATTTCTTTTTCTTTCCTGCTCCTCTTCTTATACGCTCCTTGCCATACGGGGCTACCCGATATTAATTTCGACCCTCCACTCGTCACCCTCGCTGTTGCCTCAGTGCCCCAGTGCCCCAGTTCCCCTCTTAGTCCCCAAGGCGTTTTTGTGTGGCTTGTAATTCGTATGTTTGCTGACGTGAAATAGCTTATTGGAGCTGGCACCGCCGTCGCTGCGGCGGCAACGGGCCTAGCCTTTGGCGAACTGGCAGACGGGCAGTCTGCTCCCCCCCAAAGCTCGAGCAAGAGAAGGTCAATAATATCCGAGAGAGATTTCCTCGCCGTATTTTCTTCTCGACCTGGGACAATGAGTTCGGCCGTCCCTACTTCCTCCAACAACGACCTTATGCAAGACTCAAACCCACAATCCTCTCTGTTGGGCGCGACCAGTCGATCACGAGCCCCCCGACACTCGTCCCATACCCAAATACCTCCCCCGAAGTCTTCGAGCGCGCGGCATCCATCTAATAGACAAGGCGAATTTGCGCCTGCGACCCCTATTACTGAGGATTCGCGTGATTCCTTATCTTCGAATGGCTCTTGGATACGAAGACTGTCTATACGGCCACTCTCCCAACACGGAAGCTTACGGTCAAGTGTTGGGCCTGACTCGCCCTCTATAACATTTTCCCACGGTTCGACAGCGCCGATTTTGTCGTCTACTGGGCTCCCGCCTCCCCAGTTACCCCCAAACAAACTGGTCAAGCGTGCATCGGCCGCCAATGGAGGGAACGCGGGTCCTTTAGTACGACGAGGATCGAGAGCACAGATGATGCTGCGCAGGCCAGCTACGAGTCACCAAAGATCTGCCACCTTACATCAACAGGTCAACAGCGAAACACTACAAGTGCCGAACGTAAATGTCGATTCAACTAGTCGTCCTAGGGCCCAGACAGTAACCAGCCCCGCCGAGCCCGTTTTTCGCGTTGCAAACGCTGGGCTGTCGGGGTGGAAGTCGTTTTGGCATTCTCGATTATCACGAAGCGCACCGAAGCCGTCTCCGTTGAGAGGCAGCGAAGGCACGGGTCTACCTGGTGCAAAGCGAATCCGTGTGGAGCAGCATAGCCATCGGCGAGTCTACCTGGTTGCGCCGGACACCCTTGCTATGGGTTCTTCATCCCTGGAGGTTCCAACGGACACATTCCCTGCGCCAGAGAGTCAGTCTAACTCGGAAAGCAGCCCACAGGCATCGAATAAGTCGTCGGAGTCCCCCGATAGCTCGCCGTCTAGACAACCCCGGCGCTCTATTTCGATGCATTTCAGCGCGCCTTCGAACTGGATACCTAAAAGCGGAAGTATTCGACGTCGTAAGCGCGGCGAGACTCTGGACGGGACTAAACGTCACGTATCCGCTCCGACCGCAAGTGGTACCGACTCGACACTCGTTCCCGATACGGCTGGTCACAACGAGGCTTCGAAGGGTGCTGGGGAGTCTAGCCGTATCGGGACAGATCACGGCACTGTGTTCAATCCGCCCACGACCCGCAAGCGGAACTCTTCATCTCCCTTGCCTCCAATAACGCGGCTATCGAGTTTTCATATAGATTTGAATAGGCTCGGTTCGTTATCGCCAGATCTTCAGGCACGATTTGACGATGCCGCGGTATCTCCGAGGACCGTCTCGAATTCGTCACAAGCCCGAACACTAGAACGAGCATCCACCACTGCTAGTTCCGACTATCGCCGTGGTTTCACTTCTGGAGAGGACGATGACACCGACTTCAAGACGGACACGCCTTATGATTCGCTACGGACGATAGCATCGGAACGTAAGAGAACTGTTGATAGCCCGTTAGAGTCGATGTTTGACGAGTCGCCTCCAAGCACTGCCGGCACTAGTAACAAGCCAAAACGGTTGTCAATTCAAGAGATCATGGGACCATCGTTCGATGGAGGAGATAAGATTATGGAAGAGGATGAGGATATTTCTACACCAATTCAGGGTGTGTATAACGAAACCAGGTCGCGATTTCTCGCAGCTAGCCTCGAAGAGGAGGATAATTTCAAGTCTATCTCAACTTTTCGGAATTTTACCTCGCAGGAAGACGATACCCGATTATCGCTAGATGACGACGATGACGACCTCGATTGGGACAAGGAAGAGGATAGCGGAATATATAACAACCTCTCCCCCCCAAGTTCCATGAATTCTCGAAGGGGCAGCCCCAATTCCCGGATGGCATTAGCTAATATTAACGGCAATTCGAGGTCTAACACTCGTGTTGGTTCTGGTAGCGACCGGCCTCGAAGCACCGTCTTCGACTGGTCGGAATCTATAGCTCACGAGAAGCACGATGGCAGCGGAGGTCATGCACGACCAAAAACCGTTCATGGCAAGCAGGAAATCGATGTCAGAGGCGGGAGGTCCGCGAGTCGTAAGGGTCCTACGCCGGCCCATGTGAGAAGCCAGAGCGTCCCCGTCGTCCCGGACCCGTCCGAGACTGCGGCCTCGACTCCCAAGTTTGGAACTTGGGGTCTGGGGCAGAAGAATGCGAGCGAGGACTGGGACGACGATTTCGAGTTCGAGGAAGAGGAATACGGACTCGTCTCGGGCAAGAAAGAGGACTCCCAGTTTTCGATGGTCGTGCCGGCGTCAATCCAAGCTACGCAACCTACAATCAAGGCCCATTCTGGACAGATACGCGAGCTTTCGCTTTTGGTTAATGATCTAAAGCGACTGTGTCGGCTTGGCCGCGAAATGGAGATGCTTGATGGGTCTTCTATAAAACTCTGGCGAGAAGCCGAGGGTATTATTGCCTTGGCTTCACCTGATGAGGATCCAGCAGAGAGTACTGAATTTCAGCTTGACTCTTCTAGCACGCCTACACGATTCATCGATCAGGGATTTGACGGGGCTAGCTTCGATTCCCACAGTGTTCCTAAGGTGACGGAGAGTCAGCGCAACGCAGTCGTGCGCGATCGTCCTACCGGCCGGCGTCGGTCTGTCTTCTCGCCGGAAGATGACATCTTCGGCGCCTGGGATCACGTCGATGACCCGGCCCCCGAACGACCAAGGACTCCAGAGAACCGCACCGCGAATCCCGAATTCGGATCCACCAGCGTCGCTAGATCCGTCATGGAATCCATGCAGCCTCGACAACCAAGGCCGAACCGCGAGTCATCTGGCAAACTGAACTTCGACACGAACAGTTTGAAAGAGCTGGTTAAGCGGGCAAGCGACTTGAGAGACGGCCTATCCGACATAGTCCGAAAGGCGGATCATCTTACGCATAGCCCCGCACGAACACCGAAGCACACGAGGCCAGACGGTAGTCCGGCTTTCACACGTGTCTTCGACGACCCAACATCGAGCCCTACGAGACGGGTCCCTAACAGCCATAGCAGTAATTCTATTCTTAGCAACGGTTCTGTTGGGACATCCCCATCTAACGGACTCGGCCAGCGTATGCAAATGATGACTGTCAACTGAAGGTCGCGTGCAACGGAGCTCGAGACTTCTGGCGAAGTTTCTCACTTACCCTATTTTCGAACCCTCGAGGTCTAATTACGGTGGAAGCTATGTATATTCGAAGGCGTTATGTTTGATTTGCATAGCGCAGGGTCGGTTTTCTAGTTTCTTTTATTGCTGAGTCCACACACAAGGGGAGCTTCCTACTCCCGTCTAATTACGTCGAGAAAACGCACAAGATATCTACCGGGCCGAGATGGATTATCGAACTACTTCCGAACTCGGTCTCTAGTCCACTCCATTCATACTCCATTCATACTCCATAGGCCCGAGGCCTGGATATACCATAATGCGAACCTCTCGGAGGATTATTAATATTGGCCGATATTCTTCCATCACGACTCCGAATGCCTTGGCGTTTGAACGTCCGCGAACAACAACGCGTCGCACGTATAGAAACACGGAGTACCATGAATACGAATGACGACTTTTGCATGCCCAGCCTATGCTCGCATGGCTCAGTGACCCGATGGACCGCAGAGCGCGAAACGGATCCGAGAGGTTCTCTTGATTTTACGCATAGAAGGGGATTCCGAATGGAGGCACAGGCCCCGGGGACGCGGTAAGCGACCTTGATGGGATTTGACAAGCCGCCCCCGTCTCGCATCACGCATAGCCTTTCCCCGGGTGTATGAAAAGGGGGCACCGAAGCCTTCGGCACCCCCAATGATACATGCATTCTCGTTTGTCTAGGACATGCCACGACCCTTTTTCTTGCACGTCTTGACCTTACGATGTCCAACGGCGCTGTAAAAGCAACTTGATGTGACGAGTCACTTTATTTGATTTCCGCTCGGGAAGAGAAAAACGAATTGACTAGTTCCTTGTTTCTTTCCATAATATTCTTCTTTTTAAAAGGCATGGCATTGGCATGGCACCGCGGTCTGGCAATGGCATACGGCATACGGAGTGCATTCATTGTACAGGTAGACAGGTCGGCTTGGGTTAAGGCAGGCCGGTTAGGCAAAAACTAAGTAGAAAAATAAGAAAGCAGGCGATCTACTTGATCGGTCTTGTCTAAATGATCTTCCCCCTCTCTTTAAGATCTCGTATACAGGTGATATCTGACACTCGCGATATCTTTCCGCCGCATAACATAACCAGCCCCACGGTGTTAGACCCTACCTAGGTATATGTATAGGTAATACGTATGTATAACGGGGTAGGGGTCATGTAGTATAGTTCGGTAAGGGATTGGGACCCATAGTGGCGACGACCACGTTCTCGGTATGTGCGTCCGCATGCATTTTTACATACATATCTTCACCGCCAGGGGGGGGAATTCCGAGGGGAGGTATTCGAAAGGCATCGTCAAAAGCCACTCAAGTCGAAACCTGAGGATCTATCTCACACATACGTGGCTGTCGGGCTCCAATAGGTTATCGAGGATTCTGGTAAGTAGACAGGATAGCCAATAATGTATTATTAGTTATCATTCGGTGCTGGTTATCACCAGGTATCATCATACATATATCCGCACATGGTAGCTACCTACCTGGCTAGGTGGGACCTAACCTAACGGTTTGATAGACTAGGCACCCAGCTTATTTCCAATACCGTATGGATTATTCCAGGCTGAAGTTATTTCAACCTCGGCGTTAGGTTTATCCCAGGTTTATTCTAATTTCGTAGGATAAGGGATGGACGTAGGCAGCAGAATAACAAAACGGACCGTAAGTAGCCGCGCCTATTGATAGGTAGGTAGGATAGGTACCTAACCTTATGTAAGGTACATACATGTATGTATGTAGGTGGTGGTGGTGGTGGTTGTTGATGTTGTTGTTTCGATACATGTAGAGGGGCATCGAAAAGCGTGCAGCGGTTGCCAATCATCCACATTCATGGTACCAAATACATGGTAAATTAAACGCAATTAGACTAGTGGCTCTGTACCCTGTACTTCTCCTGGCTTCTCCGCTTCAATCCCGATATTGTCAAGGCCCGTGCGCAGCGTTCCCCCCCCTTCCCCTTAAGCAGGCGCGAGTGGTAAAAAAGAGGGGCTTCCCCTGTCAAGTACCTAAGTAACTGGGGCGACCCTTTCCGTTTTAGACATCTCCAAGCAAAAAAAAAGCTGCCCTCAACTTTCTTCCCACCCCAAAAACCGCAAGGCACAACACAACTTCTCTCCTCCTATTCAAACACCACACACACCGCTCCTCTTTAGTCTTCCTCTCCCTCGACTTCTACAAAACTACCATCTTCAGGAACGCATCCTTTTCTCCCTTTTTACTTTCTGCCAGCTTCCCTCAGTCGCGTTCGATATACCCGTAATTAACCACCGTCAAAATGCGTGAGATCGTAAGTGATATACATCCCTTTTCTTGTTTACCTATGCTTTACCCGGACGGAGACTATCCTTAGAGAACCCCCTGAACGCGTCGAGAAAAGTGAATGCCCCTCCACGCATCACAGAACTGAACCACATCATCCTATGGTTCTCTGGAACACACTACCACGAAAAATAAACCCGACTATTTGACGAATATTTGGAGCTAACCATATCTCTTGTCTTTATAGGTTCACCTTCAGACCGGCCAATGCGTAAGTACCATAATCGCCAACGAGACATAGCACTGGGACATAGCGGGGCTCATACGAAGATCGTAGGGTAACCAAATCGGTGCTGCTTTCTGGCAAACCATCTCGAGCGAGCACGGCCTCGACAGCAATGGCGTGTACGTATTTCGAGACGTCAACCTCTACCGCGAAGAAGTCCAACTAATCACCAATAAACAGCTACAACGGCACCTCCGAGCTCCAGCTCGAGCGCATGAGCGTCTACTTCAACGAGGTACGGATTCGCGAAAGCAGAAATGGATAGAGCTAGTTAACTGATCGTATCACCGCATGCAGGCCTCCGGCAACAAGTATGTTCCTCGCGCTGTCCTCGTCGATCTCGAGCCCGGCACCATGGACGCCGTCCGTGCCGGTCCCTTCGGCCAGCTCTTCCGACCGGACAACTTCGTCTTCGGTCAGTCCGGTGCTGGCAACAACTGGGCCAAGGGTCACTACACTGAGGGTGCTGAGCTGGTTGACAACGTCCTCGACGTCGTCCGCCGTGAGGCCGAAGGCTGCGACTGTCTCCAGGGCTTCCAGATCACCCACTCCCTCGGTGGTGGTACCGGTGCCGGTATGGGTACCCTGTTGATCTCCAAGATCCGCGAGGAGTTCCCCGACCGCATGATGGCTACCTTCTCCGTCATGCCTTCGCCCAAGGTCTCCGACACCGTCGTCGAGCCCTACAACGCCACTCTCTCCGTCCACCAGCTGGTCGAGAACTCTGACGAGACCTTCTGTATCGACAACGAGGCTCTGTACGATATCTGCATGCGTACGCTGAAGTTGTCCAACCCCTCGTACGGCGATCTGAACCACCTGGTCTCCGCCGTCATGTCCGGCGTCACCACTTGTCTGCGTTTCCCCGGCCAGCTGAACTCTGACCTGCGCAAGCTCGCCGTGAACATGGTTCCTTTCCCCCGTCTCCACTTCTTCATGGTCGGCTTCGCCCCTCTGACCAGCCGCGGCGCTCACTCCTTCCGCGCCGTCACCGTTCCCGAGTTGACTCAGCAGATGTTCGACCCCAAGAACATGATGGCTGCCTCCGACTTCCGCAACGGTCGCTACCTGACGTGCTCTGCCATCTTGTAAGATATCCCCCTGAATCACTTTGTTAGTATCGGCCTGCTGACCTAAATCCCGTAGCCGTGGCAAGGTCTCCATGAAGGAAGTGGAAGACCAGATGCGCAACGTTCAGAACAAGAACTCGTCGTACTTCGTCGAGTGGATCCCCAACAACGTGCAGACCGCTCTCTGCTCGATCCCCCCTCGTGGCCTGAAGATGTCTTCCACCTTCGTCGGCAACTCGACCGCCATTCAGGAGCTATTCAAGCGTGTTGGCGAGCAGTTCACTCTCATGTTCCGACGAAAGGCTTTCTTGCATTGGTACACGGGTGAGGGTATGGACGAGATGGAGTTCACCGAGGCCGAGTCCAATATGAACGACCTGGTCAGCGAATACCAGCAGTACCAGGACGCGGGAGTTGACGAGGAGGAAGAGGAATACGACGAGGAGGCCCCCGTTGAGGGCGAGGAGTAAGCCTACTCCATCAGATACCCCCATATCCATAAGCGGCACTCTACAAATTGTCGGCATGGCACGGATGGATGGCTAGGCAATGTCACTCTTTGTGGTAACCGCTCCCTATACTATTCTCACGCTCCCTTCGTCGTCCAGACCTTTCAATGGATATAAAGTACCTAATGAAGTTGATCAACCGCGGTCAATTGAACGGTCTGCGGGGCCTGTTAGATATACCTCTTCGGTGTCCGTCTGGAGAAAAAAAGAAAACTATTTATTGCTAGTAGTGACAGGAACAAGAATTGATTGTCTTGTACCAATTACTTAATGCTTACCCTGGCCCTCGTTAGGGATCGTAATTACAGTTCCATTCTGACTTGCAAAGAGTTTAATTAGGTAGTTGCGGAGGTTTTCACAGGTGCCTACACGACGAGTTCGAACGTCCGTTCTTGTGTAAATATCAGAATAGGAGTCGTTCAAGAATAATGATAGTCGTTATTTTCACCCCCATCTCCAAGGGGGGGCCGTCTCAAGTACTCCTATATTCGACTAAAACGAAAAATATAAAATGCTCGTAAGTCGGTATCTAAAACCGCCAATATGATTCGACGACCCAGGCCGTCCGTATTACTGAGAGATTTATATCCTATCCAGCCTGAGTCATATCTAGAGGCATATACATAGATATGCATCCCAATCAGCACCGTTTCCCCCAATAGGGATCCCGACGCTACGGGTCTATCCGTCTTATACTAGCACACGTACCTTAGGCACGTATACTACCTACTGATCGCGCCGGGTATAGTTGGCTCCGGAGCTGTTTAGTAGCTTTGTATGCTAGCCATGCGTCTAGGACGGTCTTCCTTCAAAGTCCTACTTATCAAAAGCTCTGGCTAAGGTGTGGCAGGGTGTATCCCTTGAGCTCTTCTGTTTCTACATCCGTTACTTACCTCAATACTGCGTCCTCCATCCCGTCTATGGAAGCTTAACAGGCTATCCATAATACATCTATAAATCGGACGGATCCCCTAAGATTCAACGTTGCTTCTCGCTTCACCAATGTTCTCTTCACTGACAATCTGACAATATACAGCATAATATCTCAGTGACCTGATCCATCACCACCTATATACTGTCTCTTCCTTAGGTGGTAGCGTATAAACGGTATCTCCATTGGTTCGACTCGGAGGAATAATTTAGGCTTAGCAAGAAAGCAGTATATTCAACTATACGATCATGGCTACGTCCGCCGACGAGTCGAAGTCGAATATCCCTCTCGCTGGGTGCGCCAGTGACGGCTGGTCTACCGAAGACGAGGCAACGGCGACGTGCTACTGCGGCGCCGTGCAGCTGTCTTTTGTAAGTCTCCCCCCCTAAGTTTGTATGACTTCTATAGCTCAGCTATACCTACCTACCCATTCACGCAAACCATGCTAGGAGCATCCACCTGATGGTCCACGACATACATAAAACACCTCGTCTCTCCCTCTTCTATGATCGTTGTCGTCATTACTAATACCATGATAGCCGACCCGCAGCCCAGGCCTCGTCGACACCTTCGTGTGCAACTGCACCGACTGCCGGAAGATCACGGCGTCCATGTTCGCGACGAACTGCATCGTGGCGGACACGCACCTGACGCACGTCCGCGGCCGCGACGCCCTGCGCACCTTTAGCCAGGCCCAGACCACGGTTTCGGGGAAGAGGTATGTTTCTTTTCTATGATCCTTTTGCCGCATCTCCCTCCTTTCCTGTTATCATCCTATATGTATACCACCCGCCTACCTACCTGTCTACCTACCTGCCTGCCTACCTCACTAACCCACCGCCGCAGCATAACGAACCACTTCTGCGGCACGTGCGGCACGCTGATGTACCGGACGGGCGGCGCGTTCCCGGGCCGCGCCGTCCTGCGCGTCGGCACCGTCGACGACTTCGCGCTGCACGAGGCCGCGCTGAAGCCCCGCATCGAGCAGTTCGCGAAGGACCGCGTCGCCTGGCTCGGCGAGTTGCGTGGTGTGGAGAGGGTTGAGGGGAGCGCTTATACGTAGGTGCCTGGGTGGGCTTTCTCATCTGAGATGTGTCGGGATGTGTCGGGGTGTGTCGGTTCCGTTGTAAAACTTGAGTTTACCTGTATGAGTCCTGGGCTTGGGTCCGGAGGCGGGGTGACGGGTGAGGTTGTGAGGTATTGAGCGTCGCGGATACGGGTTCCAACGAATGGACGGAGTAGAAAAAGTCGGGAAGATCAGCGAGGCAAAATAAGCTGAGGGATATCCGCGAAATTGGTACGGGAATGTATAGTAGTTATTCGCCTGGTTCATAAATCATCACTCCTTGTTTGATACGACCTACTACCTCCCTCCTATGGTCTCAATATGTGAGCAAGTCAGCACCTAGGGACGCTGTGGATATCCGGAAGAACCCAAGAGGTCCAAGCATTTCCGTGGAAAAGCAGGACCTTTCGTTTCGATTTTTATATGCCCCATAACCCTCTATGCGGTAGTAGAGTATGGTATCAAATTCTAAAATACGATGTTAATAGAAGGCAACGTGGGTTCGTAAACACATGGTCGAATAACCCTATTTGCCGGCATCTTTTCCCTCAAAAGCCGTCGAGAGTGAGTAGAATAAGGGCCCTCAAGGCTTGGCAGAGGTGACTCTGACCGGAAATCCAAAATAATAGAGTATAATCGAAAATAATCTGGTTATATTTACTAATGGAATGTATGGGATGTCGAATCAACTGGCGATGCGTCACGTCTAGATGAGCATCCTAGGTGCTTCTCAGAGGAGGACGCCGAGTCTTGTCCGAAAAGACCCAAGCCGCTATTCTTCTCACGCAAGGTATTACAATACCATGCATCACGTGACAACGGGACACACCCCCACCGGGACACCCTTTTACCACCAAAACTCACCTAATTGAAATGCGTATATTTAATTGAATATAAATCGTAAAAATACAAGGTCTGTATTATTGAAAAGATATTTGAAAGGCTATTTTTTAGACATATCGAAATTTTTAATTGGAGCCTTAAAATAAAAGCTATAAAGTGAAGAACTTTACCTCGCTTTAGCTTTATCAGCTTCGTCGTATTTTAACCTTCATTTAATATTTATTTCAATAATTATTATTTTAAATTAAATTTAAAG
The DNA here is from genome assembly GCA_902806595.1 of Pyrenopolyporus hunteri. NCBI lineage: Eukaryota > Fungi > Ascomycota > Sordariomycetes > Xylariales > Hypoxylaceae > Pyrenopolyporus > Pyrenopolyporus hunteri. The sequence continues at coordinate 1,882,281 of CADCXC010000011.1, read as the reverse complement.
CCTTTGGAAAAGTATGTAGAACTTTATTAATTAATTTTTTTATATTTCCTCGAAGTTAATAAAATTATAATAAACTTTAAAACATTTTAAAATATAAATAACTTTACTTATATTTATAAGGAAATTATACGTACACTACGTAATTTTAAATTTTATTAAAAATTTTTTAAAACTTTAAAAGTATTTTATATAATTATAAAAGTTAATTAAAATTTATTTTTATTAAAATAACGGTTTTATAAAATTAAATTTTATAAAATTTATTAAAAATAAAAAAAAATATTTATAAATAATAATATATTTATTAATATTAATGCGTAAATTATTTAAAAAATATTTTAATTATTTTTAAAATGTATATATTTTATATATAAATTTAAAATAAATAAAAACTTTTAAAAATTTATAATTAAAAATATACGTTTTTAATTTTTTTTTATATATTATTTTAATTTTATAATAATTTTATTAATCGTAATTTATAATAATTAAAATTAAAATTAATCGAAAAAACAACTTTTATTTTATAAAAAAAAAAAAACTTTTTTTATAAATATTTTATATTCGTACGTTAAAATAAATTTAAAAAAAATAATTTTTTAAAATATTTTAAACGTTCGTTATAAATTAATTATATAAATTAAAAACGTATATTAAATTTATTTAAATTATTATATATATTTAAAATTAAATAAAAAAACACTTAAAACTTTTTAATAAATTTTAAATTTTTTCTTTAATTAAATAAATAAATATAAATATTTAAATACAATAATATTAAAATAAAATAAAATTTTTTACTTTATAATTTTTATTTTAAAACTTTAATTAAAAATTTCGATATATTTAAAAAATGGCTTTTTAAATATCTTTTCAATAATACAGACCTTATATTTTTACGATTTATATTTAATTAAATATACGCATTTTAATTAAGTAAGTTTTAGTGGTAAAAAGGTGTCCCGGTGGGGGTGTGTCCCGTTGTCACGTGATGCATGGTATAATAAAAAATAGGATGGCTCCAGACCGACCCGGTGACCGCTCGTACGAAATATAAATATAAATATCGCCGGAGAAGCAAGATTCACATCATTGTAGCAACGATGAATAATAACGAAAACGTAGGGGCGAATCAGGACCGGTTCCTTTCTCCGCGGCGTCGCGCTCAACTGAGACACAGTAGATCCAGACCCCCGTGATTGGTCAATATTGTTACCTTATCGAAACCACCCTTTATCAGAGATCGATCCACCCCCCCGAGGACAATGGTCGTTCTCGCAAACAACTCCGTTCGTCGATACCTCGGAGATAGCGAAATTCCAACGTGGTAGGACGTATTCCAGCCCAACCGTGGAGATGTCCATAACGATATATCGCAGTAGTCAGCAGAGAATTGCGGGTTGCGTCCTCAACTTCTTACCATGTATTGCACCTGTCCAGATCCTGTTAGCTCAAGCTACCCGGGTTTTCTGGCTGTTCCGCCCATCGTTTGGAATCCATACATGCCCGTGTAACCAATGGGAGCTGTTCGATATTTTGGCTGTAGTCAGCTTTTTCATAACATAACTATCGGTAGGTCGATCTAGAATATCTCGATACCGGAGATGCGCGTATCTGCCGTTGAAAGCTGTTGGTAGTATGTCTTCTATTATGATGTAGCCTGCCCGCTTACTTTCCCTTCACTCTATAGTTTCACAATCCCCTTCCTTGCCATTTCATCTCTACCTTCATTCGCTGTGTTATACTCTTCTCTCTCTTTAAGATCATATCATTTTGATAGCGAGTTAGTTTATATTATAGCATAGCGTATGGTTGGGATTGAAAGAATGGCATAGAGGTGGTTATTGAACTAGTTTGTTCTATCTGCTTCGATATGGCAATTGACAAGAGGAAAAAGTTGGTCGTTGTCGGCCTGGGAATGGTCGGCATCGCCTTCATGTAAGCAGTCTCCAGCCTTGTACCCCAAACGACGTCGAATCCTAACTAGTTTTTAGAGAAAAGGTATTGAAGCTCGATGCCAGAGCTCGTGAATATGATATCGTTGTCATTGGCGAAGAACCACATCTCGCATATAACCGCGTTGGCCTTACAAGTTTCTTCAGCCATCGGAAGGCCGAGAATTTATATCTTAACCCGAAAGAATGGGTGAGTATCTGGCCCAAAACAACTTTACTATCTGGATACGTCGCTTATGAGAGATTATAGTATGCGTTACACGCTTCAGACAACAAATTAAATTATCACCTAAATACGTTAGTCACGGGCATCGACCCTGAAAACAAAACGGTGTCCTGCGCCAACGGCGACGTAGTTTCATACGACATTCTAGTCCTAGCTACTGGATCCGACGCCATTCTTCCAAGCAGCACTCCTGGCTACGACGCCAATGGCGTCTTCGTCTACCGGGCTATTAAGGATCTGGAGAAACTTATCGCCTTCGGAGAGTCGCGCAAGGGAACGGTCGGCGCCGTCGTCGGTGGCGGTCTACTGGGCCTTGAAGCGGCGAACGCTATGATGGACCTAAAATGTTACGAAAAAGTAAAACTAATCGAGAGAAATCAATGGGTTCTAAGCCGGCAGCTAGACGCCGACGCCGGAAACCTGGTTGTTGAGAAAGTTACAAATCTAGGGCTCGAAGTCTTATTAAGTAAGAGGGTCGGCGAGATAAAGACGGACGAGGAAAACAACGTCATAGGTGTCGTCTTCGAGGATGGCGGACGGATGGACTGTTCTACCATCTGCTTTGCTATCGGTGTACGGCCTCGGGATAGCCTAGCGCGGAGCGCCGGGATCGAGTGTTCTGATAGGGGAGGGGGAATCCTTGTGAAAGACGACTTAAGCACGAGTATCCCTGATATTTACGCCATTGGAGAGTGCGCGAGTTGGAAAAACCAGACGTTCGGTCTCATCGCCCCTGGCGTCGAGATGGCTGACGTCCTCTCCTTTAACCTCACGCAAGCCAAGCTCCACCACCCGAGAGCTTTCAAGCGGCCCGACTTAAGCACAAAACTCAAGCTGCTTGGAGTCGACGTCGCTAGTTTCGGGGATTTCTTCGCAGACAGAGACGGCCCTAGCTCGCTGCCAGCGAAGGCCGCGAGGAAAAAGAAAGACGACCAAAGCGCTGCCAAAGCGGTACCCCAGGCCAAGGCCCTTATTTACAAGGATCCCTTCGCTCAGGTGTATAAGAAATACTTATTCACGACCGACGGCAAATACCTGCTTGGCGGAATGATGATTGGAGACACCAGCGATTATATAAAATTGGTGCCTATGGTCAAGAACCAAAAAGAACTAGATATCCCCCCAGCGCAACTCATCCTCGGCGCCAAGAAGGAAGGTGACGACGATGCTGACGATCTCGATGATGATACCCAAATATGCTCCTGTCATAACGTCACGAAAGGGGATATCGTTCACAGCGTCAAGGACGGCACGTGCAAGACAGTAGGCGACGTCAAGGCTTGCACCAAGGCCGGTACTGGATGCGGTGGTTGCATGCCGCTCGTCACCAGCATCTTCAACAAGACAATGACCGATATGGGCGCCGAAGTAACCAACTACTTGTGTGCTCACTTCAACTATTCCCGCGCCGACCTGTTCAACATCGTCATGGTAAAGGGACTCAAGACGCTACCTGAAGTCATGCGGGAGGCGGGGAACGACAAAGACTCGGACGGCTGCGAAGCTTGCAAACCCGCTATAGCGAGCATCTTCGCGTCGCTATGGAATAAGCATGTTATGGACAAGACCACGCACGGTCTTCAAGACACCAACGATCGTTTCTTGGGCAATATCCAACGTAATGGTACATTCTCGGTAGTTCCCCGAGTCTCGGCCGGAGAGATCACGCCGGACAAACTGATCATCATCGGCGAGGTCGCGAAGAAGTACAACCTGTATACCAAGATTACCGGCGGACAGCGCATAGACATGTTCGGGGCTAAGAAACAGGATCTGCTTGACATCTGGACGAGACTAATTGAAGGTGGTATGGAGAGTGGGCACGCTTACGCCAAGTCATTACGTACCGTCAAGAGCTGTGTTGGAACAACATGGTGTCGGTTCGGTGTGGGAGATAGCGTGGGGATGGCTGTCCGCCTTGAAGAGCGGTACAAGAGTATACGCGGTCCGCACAAGATAAAAGGGGGTGTCAGCGGCTGTGTGCGCGAGTGCGCCGAGGCTCAGAGTAAGGAGTAAGTATCTCATATGAACTCTTTCTCACTATGTCGAGTATGCTAACGGCTCGATAGCTTCGGCCTCATCGCAACGGAAAAAGGCTTCAACATATTTATCGCGGGCAACGGCGGCGCGAAGCCGAAACACGCGGAACTCCTCGCCAAGGACGTCCCGCCGTCGGAAGTTATCCCGATCCTCGACCGGTATCTAATGTTCTACATCCGCACGGCCGATAAACTGCAGCGCACAGCGCGGTGGCTCGAAAGCCTACCGGGCGGCTTACGATACTTGAAGGAGGTCGTGCTCGAGGACCGGCTGGGCATCTGCGCAGCGCTCGAGGCCCAGATGCAGGAGCTGGTCGACTCGTTCTTCGACGAGTGGGCCGAGGCGGTCCGAAACCCAATCATAGCCGCGAAGTTCAAGCAGTTCGCTAACACGGACGACACCGTCGAGATGATGGAGACGGAGCAGGACCGCGGGCAGACGCGCCCCGTGTTCTGGCCTAAAGACGCCGCGGCCGAAGATTTCGCCGGTCTTGCGACACGTTGGTCGTCGACCGCGTGGCAGCCCGTCATTGAAGCTAGTTACTTCGCCGGCGCCGACGCCACGCCTAACGGTATCAGCGCGAATATCAAGCGCGGCGACACGCAGCTGGCGCTGTGGCGGGTCAGGGGCAAGTACTACGCGACGCAGCAGATGTGTCCGCACAAGCGGTCTTTTGCGCTCTCGGACGGGTTAATAGGGCAGGACGTCCCCTCGTCCGTGCCCTCTCCCCCTCCCTCGCCCCCGTCCTCGTCTGAGGGCCCTAAGAAAGAACCCTGTGGCGACTCCAAAGCTCCCTGGGTCTCATGTCCGTATCACAAGCGCAACTTCGACCTGGACTCCGGGGCCTGCCGCAACGACTCTTCCCTGTCCATCGCCACCTTCGCGGTCGAGGAGCGCGCCGACGGCATGGTGTACATGAAGCTGCCGCCGATAGCGGAGCTGGACGCCGCGCTGGGCACGACGCGCTGGATGGTGCGGAAGGAAGATGGCGGCGCGAACCAGTTCGGCGAGCTGGACCGTAAGATCGGGTTTAAGGGACGACGCGGGAAGAAGCCGACGGCGACGAACGGAAGCGCCGAGAGCGGTGTGAACGTAGCGGCGATACGGAGGCCGGTGGAGGCGTTGCCGAGGGGTGGGGGCTGCGGCGTTGCGCCGGATTGGTAAGGTAGAGGGAGTTTCGGGGGGGAGTAGAGAATATATTGTTCACGTTACGCCTGTTTTATCTTTATGTAACATAGGTATCTACCTAGGTATGGAATACATCAAGTTTCCGATTAGGGGTCAGGACGACAACTGTTTGAAGACTACGGCGCATTTTCAGCTTTATGCTTATGATCCTTATCTCACGTCATGAAACTGGCTGCTAGGTCGTGGCCATTGCCGAATACCCCTGAGACGTGTGTAGTACAGCAAGTGGGATTCCCAAGGAGACGGGCCGGCGCTATTAGGATAATCGTGACCTATATCGCCGTCAGTCTTCGGTTCCGAAACCTTGGCTTTTACTCTAACTAGAATCGGACCTGGGATTTTCTTTTTTACAATATTGGCTGCGGCACGGTATTGACGATAATGATACGTCAGCCCAGCCTACAGCCGTCTTGCCTATTTCTGACCTGAGACCAAATTATTTATCTCGCAAGACATTGCTTAGTGTGACGGTTCTTTATCGTCAAGGTTATAAGGCAAAGCTTGGACCTAGCTACCCGGAATCTCGTCACTCTGGGGGAAGTGTTCCTTTTCTAGAACACGAGAGGCACTGTGTCATCGGTCGTGGCACAGATTAGTTTCAGAACCACTCGTATGAGGCGTTGGAGTGGTTCTCAGTAGGCTTCTTCAATCTTCTAGAACGCATATCCCCACGATCCTTCTACCAGACATTGGCCTGGACGTCCCGTTGTGGCCCAGAGAAGCAACACTGAGGCTCTGAAATTAAGTATCGGAAGATAATCTGGATTGGGGGAGCAAATCTCAATATTAGCTATATATAGATGCGTCGACCTTTGCTTTTGCCTCGGCGGTACGGCGTCGCCGAAGTAGCAGCAATCCGGAAAGCTCAAACACGTGGCAGCTGAGTCTGACAATTCGCCTTACTCGCCACGTCGCGCCAGGTTGAGGCGGGAGGCGGATACGGCGCGCCTAGTGTATAATACACGATCCAGCTGCCCTTTGCGGCAATGCTGCTCATTTGACAGGCGTTGAGAGCACAGTGATACTACCTTAACCAGCGAACCAGACCAACGTGCTGTAGATAGGATTTTAGGATAAATAAATTGGCCGTAGGATTCACGACGATCTATCGGGTAAAGAAGGACGCCGCAAATTAGGACCAAACGAACTGGGCCTTTCTGCACGTTGGTTCGGCATGATGAGCCAGTACGAGGTTTCGACTTGGCCTTCTGGAATAATTCCATGTCGAACTCCCACGTCTCGGGAACTTTACAAGCGTTTCAGGTAAATGTCATCTCGTGAACTGCAGAACGTTCGGATAGGTAAATTCCAACGTAGACATGTACACGCGGGGGGCGTTCGAATTGTTTAGTGTTATGACTAAGGACGAAATGAAGGAAGAGGTCTTGATAGGATTCGAAAATATGCGGCGCAAACAGAGCCAGGCCTTTCATAGGAGGCAGCTCCTGGATTAGTGAGTCTTACATGGGAGATTCGTGATATATACCTACCTGGGTAGTGGGTATGTATTGTACAGATTATCGTGAGATAAGAGGTAGGGACTATTATATGATCTTGAATATGCTGGGTATAATGAAGTTGTGAATATAGGTATGTAAGTCAAGTATGTAAGTGGCGGCTAGATGAAGACCGGAGGCAATGCAGCAAAGATGAAGAAGATAGGGGTGAACTAAGGCAGAGGCTAGCAGCTCCCCTGCCTCCGGACCTACACGCTATTTACACTAGCGAGAGCCTATACCAGTTACAGGCTACCACTAGCTACTTGGTGGTATGTGGTGTACCTAGGTAGCCACATGGGAGCCATTGAAGCCACAGAGGTCCGTATGGATACCTCTAGGCTGAAACGCGGGTCTACGTTATAGCCTTACCTAATGGAGCTAGGTCTTATGCATGTACTCTATACTTCGTGGCAACTGCGTGGGTTGAAATTGAGAGGTGGAGTTGGGGAAGCCACACGTTGGACGCACGAGGCAGCACATGGGAACCTCCGCAGCTGAGCAGGTCGATCCTCCCATGTTACCCATCAGCAAGACCAAACCGCCCCATTAAAAATTACCTAGGGAAGGCTTCTCACACGCTGTGCGTGCCTGTACTACCTTACTTGATCATCATGCCTGCCCTGTACGTATGGATATGGATGCAATGTATCGTACGTACGTACGTACCAGGAGGACGTCAAAATAACTGGCGCACCCCGTAACAATAAATACTAAGGGACTTAAAATAATAAAATTCATATCCGCTCAAATAATAAATAAAATATTAAAAACTAACTATTATAACATATCTATAACTTACCTATATAATAGTTTATAAAGTTTTTGAAATTTTAAAACAAGATAATAATATGGTTTTTCGAGATTAAAGATAAAATATTAAAGTACGGTTTGATATTGATGGAATTGAAGCGTTTTAGTAGTGCGCCACTTTTTTTGACGTCCTTCTGCGTACCTATGTATGTACAATACCAGGCCACTGCAATCTCTCCCACCCTATACCACGCACACAGTGCCGTATCAGTACTTCGAGACGGACCACCACCTACACGTATATACCTTGTTTTAAGGTCAATGTGGTCAATGTGGTCAATGTAACCTAGCATAAAGTAGGTACCCTTCCTTACCTTGCCTAGGTAGGTTAGGTTAGGTTAGGTTAAGTACCTGGGTACTATATCCCGACTTTGCTCGTGCCGATTCCAATTGGCAATCGCCAGCGGTGGCAGGTCAGTTCAGGTTAATCAGTTCACTCAGTCAGTCAACTAACTACTTTGGTGCTTTTTATCTTTTTAACGTCTTTTTGTAATTTTATCCTTCCACCGACCTTCTCCCTATTGCATGCCTACAATACAAGTCATTGCCGTTGTTATTTTTATTATTACCATTACCATTGCCATTACCATTTACCATTTACCAGTACCATTATCATCGTCGTCATCAGCATCATCATCATCATCGTTATCATTATTTCCCCCAGCCGTAGCGCGCTGGCCATTGCTTTGCTTTTAGATTGTCTTTTTTCTTCCCCTTCTAATCTGCCTATCTAATAATAATATTCAAATTGCTTTAAGTCCCGTCGGTCCAGGCCAAGAAACACATCAATGCATGCAATATTAACCTACACGGACTAACTCACCTACCTACTGCCTATTACCTACCATACCTTACCATACCATACCATACCCAAGGTACCATACACTAACCTACATAAACCTATCCATACCTAGTTAGGGATCTTATGTAGAGAAGAAGTGGATCTTCCGACCTCCTGACATCTCCATTCTCTCCCTATCATTATTTTTATACTCTTTTGCGCTTAATAACTGGCTATCCGCCTCGGTCTTTTCCAATCGCCCGTTCGCTAAATCGTCATCCGTCCAGTGTCTCCCCGCTGCCAAACCCGAATACGTTTGCGGAAACAGGGAGAGATACCACGAATTCCCAATGGGCAACAGTCAAGGCAAGCCCGCTGACTTCAACGGCGAAGGTGTGTTTCTCCGTCCTCTCAAAAGGGGCGCTCCCCGAATTCCAACATAGTCCAACAACTTGTCCCCGGGACCACCGCCCCCCTCGCTCCCCTCGCTACCCTCACTATCCTCACTACGCCAGTTAACTAACCGCGAACCCATCTTCCTCGCTTAGCAGTAAATCTCAACCATTTCCGATTATTACGAGTCGTCGGTCGCGGTGCTTTCGGTAAAGTGCGAATAGTCGAGAGGAAAGACACGGGCTTATCATTTGCCCTAAAATATATTCGCAAAGATGAGGGTTCGTTCGACGCCTAAAATTTGGTCCTAACATGTGGTTGAAAACACCGTAAGAAAGAGAGACTAGATATTAACTTGTGCCACGTCTCGATAGTCGTACGGTCCGAAAGCGTTCGGAATATTATACGGGAACGTCGCATGCTCGAGCATGTGAGCCATCCGTTCATCTGTAATTTGCGCTATAGCTTCCAAGATATCGAGTACATGTACGCACCACCCACACAAACTCCGATATCGATGCAGCCTATCTAATGCGACTTACACTAATAGGTACCTCGTGGTCGACCTAATGAGCGGAGGCGACCTGCGTTTCCATATTTCGAGGAAGGCCTTCACCGAAGAGGCCGTGCGGTTCTGGATAGCCGAACTAGGCTGCGCGCTTAGATACATACATGGACAGGGCATTATACATCGGGATGTGAAGCCGGACAACGTGCTGCTGGACGCCGACGGCCATGTTCACTTGACTGATTTCGTGAGTCGCTTCGCTTTTCCTACGCGGCTTCCAAATGCTAACCTCTTGGTCTCGTCTAGAACGTCGCGTCAGATGTCATACCGGGTAAGGTCCTCACAAGCAAATCGGGAACTCTCGCATACCTTGCTCCCGAGGTCTACGCGGGCAAGGGCTATGATGTTAGGGCCGATTGGTGGTCTCTGGGTGTACTCTTCTACGAGTGCATATACAACAAGGTACGGAGTGACCCTTTCTTATAGATACGAAGCGCAACATCTAGATATACTTACCAAGGTAACAGAGGCCTTTCGAAGGTAATTCGGAGTCCAGCTTAACAAACGTTATCCTCGCCGCAAACCCGAAATTTCCCGTCACTCAACCCCCGGTCTCATTGCCGTGCTTGTATGCTATCGGCTCCGCCCTCAATCCGAACCCCGATAAGAGGCTCGGTCATACGTGGCAGAGTTTTATAAATGAGCCTTTCTTTCAATGCATTGACTTCGTGGCTCTGGAGAGGAAAGAATTGGAACCTGTGTTTATCCCGTCGGCAGACAAGACCAACTTTGATGCCACCTACGACCTTGAGGAATTATTGCTAGAAGAAGCACCGCTCGAAGCCAGGGCGCGGAGGCAGAAGCCAAGAGAGAGGTTAAAGGATGATGCCACCGAGAAGGAGATTCGGGAAGAAGAACTTTATCGCACCATCGAGCGGGAATTCCAACCGTTCGATTACACCGTCGCGGCTTATAAGAAGTGAGTATTGTAATTATCCGTTTAATTTTGCTTGCTAACCTACGAACTAGAATCGCGGCGCAGCAACATGAGGGAACGGGGGATAAGAACAATTCGCCCGGTCCATCTAGCGAGGAGCCTCAAGCCATTAGTACGGACGAAGTCAAACCAGCTCCAACTAGCAATAGTCACACCGGGGTTCCGCGGCCAGTATATCAACCCTCACCCGTACACGACAGACCCCCATCGGATAAGAGCATTTCCACTTCCAGCCGCGTAACTAAGAGCGCATCACGCCCGCCGCCACCTCTTCCGTCGTACCACCGCACCTACACTAAGAGCATGTCACAACCCTCGGGGATCCAAGTCAAGTCCCCGACCGGTGGGATATCAGTGACGCTCGAAGACACTGGCAGCTGGTCAGACTTGGCGCGCAGGGATGCGACGTTGCCGGCCGATGCCAGCGTTGGAAATGACGATAAGTCAGGCTCCGGAGGCGGCGGCGTCTTCGGTCTTTTTGGTCGCAAGAAGAGGGGTCATAGTCCGAAGCCAAAAGAAAGAGGAGTCCTAGGCAAGGAGGGAGCGCGCCAGGTGGTCGGTTGATATTTCATTTCAGCACCAAATATTATCACGCATATTGGCGTCTTCTAGGTAATGAGAGGGGGGGTCGGGTCGATGGGTGAATTCTGTGGGGCACATTATGATGTTACGCTCCCGTCGATTGCAGGCGGATATTCCGCATGATGATTCACGAGTTAAAGCTAGGTCCGACGGCATATTACGAACCGAGTCAACTCTTCATCAATAGCGAACCGATTTCGACTCATTGGTCTGGCGGATCACGATATTTCTAGCGGTTCCACCGATTCGCGAATACCCACTCCAGACACCGCAGGTCATAATTAAAGGCATTTTATAGCCTCACCGAATTCAAAGGCGGCGTCAACAAAACACATTTTAGAGCGAATCGGCCCAGATGAGCCCGCTTCCTATCCAAAACACCTCGACATCGGACACCTTGGGCGAGAAACTTGTCTACTGCCCATATTAATAGCTTGAGGCCATCTTTCTGGTGGCGAGTTCTTATCTTCAGGCGCCGGTTCGAATTCTCGATGCTTTATCCGCGGATGAAACCAAAGTTGGCATCGCACCTACATTAAGGTCCATCTACCTGGATACCCCGGAACAATGGCCCCCGGTCAACTCAGAGTGAAATCCAAATTCACTGCGGCCCGCTGCTGATAATAATCCGCGGGGAAGATGAGACAGTAAAATCCGCATTGGGTAGTGGTGTGTTTATAGACACTATAACCACAGCTTATGTTTTATATATAATAGTAAAGAATGGGCTGTCCAAAGCCCACGCTCGATATGTAGAGACAATACGCAACGCATATAATATTAACATCGCTTTCACCTCAACCACCACGCCCGCAGGTGTCTTCACAGTAACTATACTTCCGTTCTCATTAAGCACCTGGATGGGTCGCTATCGGGGGTTCTTACAATAGCAGATACCATGGTTGGTAACAGGCCGGGGAGTAAGAATTTAGAACGAAGCACTATAATGTAAGTGGAATGGTCAATGGCTATCATACATCACCTAGGTGTGTTTACAACCATAACAGATACATAAAGTAGTGGCTCCCACGGCAAAGCGCAAACGCGACTCCATGGGCTTATCTCCTGCCCGGCTGAGAGCAGATAATCGTCGGCTGACATTGAGTTATTAGTTTAAGCCGTACTTGAACAAACTTGGAAAGACATAAGACAGGAGACTTTGTTGACTACCCAGTATAAGGCATTTTGCGGGTGGACTAGGGTAATAGTCCTGAAACGAGGCGTTGCAAACACCAACATCCCGGCCGGCCTACTTTGCCCAATGGGAAGCTGACCGATCCTGCACGCCTGAGGCGTATAGTCCCACGTTAGCCCTACGAAGTATACGATGGCGCCCATGCAAGTATATACCTATGGCTGAAGAAACGCAGCTCAGAGGCTTGCCGGTATTCGATTCTTGGTAACATCGTACCGGCTCCGTTCGACAAATTACCACTACCTTTGCGGAAATAAAAGCCGCACAGAAATGGTCCGCTACGAGTATACACCTCTCGACCCGTCGTCGGACGACATTCGACTGGTTACTATCCTCCCCGGGAAGTTCGAGGACCCGATCCAGATCAAGATCACTCACGCCCCGCTCATCCCGCCGGTCCGGGACGATAACCCTAAGCGCTGGTCGTTAGACGCAATAACGAAAACGCTCCCTAGACATTATGTAGCTCGTGAGACCCTGGAGGGTCGTGTGATATTCCGGAACTACGAAGGCAATTATTCGACTTGGGACCATCCCGATCCCAACTTTCCACGGGAAGCCTACGATCCTCCTCAGCAAGAGGACCAGTCGCAAGTGAAGTTCGAGGCTCTGTCTTATACCTGGGGCTCCCCGAAAATAAAGGACAAGGCAACGATTCAGACTTCGGACGACACCACCAGTATTAGAAGTTTCAGGACGCTAGGTCGCATGCAACGCCTGCCTATCACGGGAAACCTCGCCGAAGCTCTACGGCACCTCCGGTACGAGGAAGAGCCTCGGGTCATGTGGATCGACGCCCTCTGCATCAACCAAGAGGACATCCAAGAAAGGAGCGAGCAAGTCAAGCGCATGGGCATGATCTACACGCTCGCCCACAAAGTCGTAGTCTGGCTCGGGGCGAGCTCTCCGACCAGCGCACTAGCATTGTCCAAGCTGAACTACTACGGCAAGCAAATCGAGCACACCAAAGACGCCAGGATGCTCTCCTCGCCCGGGTGCGAGGAGCCGACGTGGTTCAGCCACAGCGTCGCGCCGCCGTGGGACGCGGACGTGTGGGAGGCCATCTCGGAGATCTGCTCGCGGGGGTACTTCCGGCGGCTGTGGATCGTGCAGGAGGTGCACCTGGGCGGGGCGCGGTCGGTGGTGAAGTGCGGCGCCGACGAGATCCCCTGGCCGCGGTTCCGCCGCGCCGTCGTCAGCATCCACAACAAGCAGCGCGGCGTCCCCGACAAGGTCTGGCACCGCACCGAGGTCCTCACCCTCCTCTGCGAGGACCTCTTCAACATGACCTTCGAGGACATGCTCAAGCGCCACCACGTCCGCCCCTGCCTCGACCCCCGCGACCGCCTCTACGGCCTCCTGAGCCTCGCCCCGGACTCCGTGGCCGGGAATATCACGCCGGATTATAAGCTCTCCCTCCTCCAGGTCTTCACCGACCTCTTCCTCGCCCGCCTCGAGCAGAGCAAGCGCTTGACGCAACTTATCTACGGCGGGCGGCGCGCTTCGTCCTCGTCATCGACGACGACGACGACGCCGGCTGACTGGCCCACCTGGGTCCCGGACTGGTCGCACTACCTGAACGTGACGGTGCCCAACAACCAGGGCTTCTGCGCGAGCGGGGTATCAGCGGCGCGCGCGGCGCCCGCAGGGCCGGGCCGTCTCGAGGTCGCCGCGGTGTACTTCGCGAGCATAGCGTGTCCGGGGCCCAAGATCGCCGCCCAGAACTTCGCCGACTACATCCGACTGTTCCATCGGCTGCGGCTGGACCGTCTGGAGCAGCCAGGACGAGGAGGAAGAAAAGAAGGGGGAGAAAGGGGAGGGTACCCGGCCGGCGGCACGTACCGCGACGCCTGGCTGCAGACGCTGACGCTGGGACGGGTCGACGATCGCGCGTATAACGTCGGGTTCCCTACGCTCGAGACGCTGTACGATATGGTGCAGGTGGCGAGGACGGACGAGGCGGCTGCTGAGAAGAAGCTCGCGAACGGGTACAAGATCTGGATTATTGGGAGGGTTCACGGGTGCAGCTTGTTCAGCACGCACAATGGATATGTGGGTATGGTGAATGGAGATCCGCAACAGGGTGAGTAGCGGAATATGTGTTATTTGGGGACAAGGTATATGGGTGCTTGAGGCTAATATAAGGCAATTGGTAGGAGATGAGGTTTTCGCGGTACTGGGGTGCGATTATCCTATGCTTCTTAGGCCGATGCCTACGGGCGAGTACGAGGTCGTTGGGGATTGTTATGGTTCGTACATCTTCTTGTTACCTCTATCTATCTCCCTTCTACTTTCAGAGGAGAGGCTGCTAACTATGGGCGTTGTAGTGTACGGTCTTAGTAAGTTTTTTTTTTTCTCTTCCCCTACTTTTAAGTGCATCGATGAAAGTTAGGTATAATTAACCCCTTTTCGCAGTGGACGGCGAAGCCCTCTTCGGCCCGGTCCCCCGCCCCTGGATAGTGCAGACGGGGGTCGAAAAAGACGGGCAGTACCGAGCGTGGTTCTACAACGAAGAAGCCGCTACCATATCGTCGGATCATCCGCGACTGCAGGAAATTCCGATGCCGCCGGAGTGGGAGCCGGTCGAGTGGGAGAGGGCCCGCGCTGACCCCTTGCACTGTAAGAGGTTCCGGCATAAGGAGACCGGCGAGGTTATTAACTCAGACCCGAGGCTCTTCCCTGAGGCGTTGAAGGAGCAGGGGGTTCCTATCGAGACTATTACGCTTGTATGATGTCTTTGATCTGGGTGGAGGATTTGTATTGGGTGAGTAAGACGGTCTTGTACATGATGTATTCTTGCAATGGACATGTTCATCTTGTTCGTCAATGGCCCCGGAACTGTGGAGCGCTTCTGTACGATATGTAGACTCCCCTACTCTAGGTACATAGAGGGAAATAAAAGGTTGAAAGGAACAACAGAATGGTGTAAAAGGGGGATGAATACCTAATACGTTATGTTTAGATTGCTGTTGCGAGCTTATAGAGTCCGTAGAGAGCGATCGAACCTTATTCACTCAACTGCCTCTCTAACTCGAAAGATGTATAGAAAGCCTCTGTGTCCATACCAATATATACAACTTGGTATGTGCCCTCTTATGTTCTCGTACTCACGATATAAATTTGTACTTAATATGTCTTTTTACGAATTCTAGGCTTTGGATTCTTATAATGGTGAAATTGGCAGCGTTGCCCTCTCCATGCGTGGCATACGGAAAATCCTCTCTTGCTAGCAAGACAATGTTTCTTCTCTGTTTCCGGTTTACAAAAATTTACATCTATGTGCTTTGAGAGATCCGGCCCGAAGGAGTTGACCTTTTTGTAACTCTCATTTTCTTATCGATCGTACTTTTTGATATAATGGCCAGATGAAGAGAGAAGTGGGATACCGTGAAACCTAAAGGGGCTATTATCTCCCCGGTACGAATCGTACGTTTTCACGTCATCGAGGCGGAGGTGACTCCGTGGGTCCGTTACATTACGTCGTTGGCAACATTGCCACCCCGCAAACTACACTGTATTGAACGGTTGAGAAGTGGTACGTTTGCTTATAAAGAATCTGTGAGGGTTGATCTCTTGCCGAAATTCTGGGAGGCGATAAGTTTTGACGGCTCTTGGGCCCGTTTGGGGAGGGGCGTAGGTTGCTGCGAGCGTACAGCTTTGCTAAGGATTGAGGTATTCATCCTAAAAACTAAACGCTATTATTTTGATGTGGTTAGTTTTCTTTGCTCTTGATGTTGGCACACTGAGAGTTGCTCGCTGATATTGGAATTTGATGCTAAGCGGGAACTTAATACAAGTGTCTAGGTTATTCGGTACGTGAGTGTACTGGTAAGAGTAGAAGATAAGATCAAAAAAATGTTCGGCTAACCCAAGTGTAAGTACATAGAGAATATGATCTGCCATGGGGTGTCTTAGAAATAAAGATGTATTGTACATTAAACTGCGCCAAGTATCGATGATAAGTGCTGACCACGGGAGGTTTGATATCATGTCATTAGGATCGTATCAACTTGCAATATCTTAAAACTACGACTTTCAATTGTGTACGTCAGAATCCTATATAGAGACAGACGGACGTGGTTTCGAACCAAAAGTCCATGCTCATGTCAAGCCCTACGCCTCCGCGAGGTTCTGGCTTAGACCATTACCATTATATCTTGAATCAACGTGATGGTGTTGACGGGCAAGGCAGGTAGGCAGATAGGCATGACATACACATCCCCTACAACATCGAATCATTGATATCATCATCGTTTCCTCCGTGCCTCGTGCGCTGCTGATCTCCTCACCAGTCATTCACTCACTATAAGGTATACATGCCCCTGATAACTCGACCGTGAGCGGCAGTCTGTCACGTTATGCTGAGATACGTGACGAATACCGCCGTAGTTTGCTTGTACATTCCTCCAGTATCCGCGGACGAGGTTCGACACGGGCCCAAGGAAAAAAGGAAAAGAAACGAAAATGGGAGAAAAAGGAAAAAAAAGGAAAGAGATTGGTGATTTTTTTCCGCCTTTGTCGCAAAAAGACCACATGCGCAACTCCGGTTCCCCATGAATGATTTCGGCGACATGAGAAGTGAGACACCCGCGTAGACGGGATATCTCGGGAAGATGGCCGTAGCCTCTCCCTTTCTCTGTGCTGATTCCCCGCCTTATCCCCAGAGCCAATTGTGTGTGTGTGTATATTCCCTGGTTCCCAGTGAATCCCCGCCGTGGCCTGATGGCAAAACTCCTTTCCGCCGGTACCCAATGATTGGTGATGGTGGTGGTGGCACATAGGGGGGGCTTTTGAAAGTTCATTTTTGTTTATTTCCTCTCGAAAGCTCGCCCTGTTCATCGACACATGAATTGTCGTGGTGGGACGTGGAGGCTACGACGTACACTTGCTGGCGTCAGCACCGAGGTATTTGGTCATCACGGCCTTGAAATCTTGCTCGTCGACCACGGCGCCGGAACCGCCGCACTTGGCCTTCTTCTGTAGATCGGAGCATAGGCCGTCGAGGTCGAGGTCGCCGGCTTGTACTCGGGGACAAGACTGGAGTTTCTCCCTGTTATTTGGTGTCAGCCATCGAATCGTAGTTCTAGACATTACTTATTCGACTAGTGGGAATTTAATGATTTTACGTACCAAATGTTGTTACATGTGAGCAGCTTCCCGTTGCTGGTGATGATGGTGTCCTCAGTTTCCTTCCGTGCGTCGATCTCGGCTATCAGGTTCTTCTTGTTCCCGCCGTTCGGCGCGGGCGCTACATTGTACGGGGTGGTGAAGTCGACGTCGAAGGCGTCGTTGAAGAAGCTGTCATCGAACGTAGCGTTGGTTAGGATGTTGTCCTGCGGCTCCCGATAGTCACCGAAGAGCTGCGGATCGAACTGACCCCCGTTCTGTTGCGACAGCCAATCTAAGCTAGAAAAGTCTATGTTGTTGAATTGGTTGAATTCTGCTAGGTTGGTTAGCCTCGGAGTGGCCGGAGAGCCCGGGGATACGATAGAATCTCGTGCGGATTGGCGGCACTTACGAGACATAGAGTCCCTTGTTAGCGATGGCTGTTCCTCGCCGATAGTGGTTAGGGTGTCTAATGGCTTAAATCCTAGCGGCGATTGAGTACACGGTTCCGGAGAGGTTCCGCACGAAGAGCTTGGTCCCATGTTGGAGTTCGCCGTAGACGAACATGGCGAACCGGTGTTAGCTGTGTTCACGCTGTAGTGGCTTGAATCCAGACTGGTCCTCGACGCGCTAGCGCCAAATGCGCTATCGTAGGGCGACGCTGATGACTTAGATGAGGAGTCTTTGGAGGCGTCCGAATTCTCCCGGCTATTTGCGGAGTTGGGGGTAACATGGTCCTTGGGTTTGTCTGTCTGATTGGTCTGATTGCTCGGACTCCCGCCTGATGACGACGAGGGGTAATACATCGATTTGGTCCCGTTCGTGGTTGAGATCTGGGGTCCCGGGAGGACGCCAAACTTAGGGAACTCGAATTGGAAGTTAACGTCGTTGAGGTTCTGTATGGCGGCGAGGCCGAATGGGGTGCTTCGTTGAGGGCCGCTGGAAACTGAACGCGAATTGTTTAGCAGCGAAAGCTTCTTCTTATACTCGTTCAATTCCATCGTTAGTTTCTCGATCTGGGCACGTAGTTGAGAGTTCTCGTTATTCGTCGCCGTCGAGACCTTCTCTAACTCCTCCACTTTGGTCTCGAGATCTTTCAAGTGCTTCTCCTTACGTTCCCGGAACGCCCGTTGCGCTGCCCGGTTCTGGGCCTTTCTCTTCTATTGATAATACTGTTAGATACGACATAATCCTAGTACGGGACTACCGGGTTGACGCTTGCGACTTACCGAACTGGGCTCGTTCGTAAGTGGCTTGCGGCCGGGTTTCTTTGGAACCTTTCCTTCCCCTTCTCTCCGCTTGCCTCCTCCTTCTTCCATCTCTTCTTCATCCTCGTCGTCCGGATGACTTCTCTTGTCCGAATTCTCGTTGTCGGGAGAGCTGGCTTTGGAATTATCCTTCGACGAGGTGCCCGGAAGGTCTCCAATCATCTTTGCTTGGCCATCCTGGGTGAAGTCGAAATCGAAAGTCGAGTCGGCTCCCAGATCATAGTCATAATCCAAGAAGGGGCTCTCCTGCATGTCATTGGAAGCGCCGTTCTGATCGTCCATATTCACGGACCCCTTCTGGCTCTGGGCAGGTGACTTGGTAGAGAAGTCGGGTGAGAGTGGTAGGTGATTGTTTGAACTGTTGGTATTGCTGCCGCCGGGTTGGTTCGAGGTAAGAGCGCGGAAGAGCAGGTTTTGCTGCTGAGGCGTGAGGATGAAATTTTGGAGGGCTTGGGAATGAGCCGAGGCCATTGTGACAAATTTTCAGACGGGAAACTTCAAGGTAAATATGATCACAACTTAGAACGACGAGAAAGTAGAAGACTAGACAAGAGGTTTAAGTGGATATGAATTGAGTTAGGTACGTTTGCGATTCTTCTTGATTGTGTTAAGGTAGAAGGCAACTTCCGCTGACGCTACACGGCGCTGACTTGGGAGTGAAGCCGGGCAGATAGTTGCTCAATGGCACGGCGCAGCAGTTGCTGCGCTCAATGGTTGACGTGGTGCCTTGAAGCTTTAGACAAGATGAACTTTGGGAAGATCGGTAAGTTCCCAAGCGGTCGAAGCTTATCCACGACCGACCTCACTCAATATTTTAGGTGAGGGTAAAATATGATGTAGAGGAAATGATAGAAATTCGCCCCTAGCGTCCTTGAGGCTGAGATAGACCGGAAGGGACAGAGAGCGGCCTTTTCGCCTGGGATTTTTTTTTTCTTTCAACAGTGAGTTGACGTAGGGTCCACCACTTGCTTTACACACACCCCCCTTCTCCTTTTGACGGATAGGAACAGCGTGTCAACGTGGGAGGATTGGTATAGTATGTAAGTAGGTATGTATGTATGTATGCAGAGAACCGAATTGTGACGGGTGCTGATTGAGTGACGTTCTCGCGATGGAAGGAATTCGAGAGAGGGGGGCAGAAGACGGGCAATTTTCCGATTTGTAAGCGCAGTAATCGTCCAATACAAGAACATGTCAAAGGGAGTCGATTGTGGCGGGGGAGAGGTGGGAATGGTCTAGTACTTGACGGGGCAGTCCCTTGTTACCTACTCGGACTTTAACGGAGCTGGCTGTGGCTGATCGTGCGCCCTTTGCGTTTTCCTTATGCTACGTCCACGCCATAATTCCGTCTACTCCATAGAACTTACCAAGGCCGGCCAAGCCCAGCACCCGTCTTCAGACTGGCCTCTTCCTGGGCCGTCCCCACCAAGCGATGCCGCCTCGAATCTCAACAGCGATCCTTCGTCTTATAACCAAGCTAACTAGCCCGCGATAGCTCTATATTGTACATGGCACTACCGACAGGAACAAGGTAAGCCTTGTTTCGGGCCCGGTCGAGAATATCAATACGCGACTACCTGTATGCAATCTATGATACATGGAATTGTTTTCGTATGGGATGTTTTTGGACGTGAGTATTCTTGGGTCGGGTCAAGTGACGGTTACACTTCATAATGCCACATTGGCATGAGAGTTCTCCAATGAAAGTCACATAGTTAGGGGTAGAGGCATGATGAGATGCAAACGAGTACAACTGAGTCTAAGCGTGCACGAGTCACGTTATCGTTGTCCAGCCATTTAGCCATTAAGTAGGAGGTACCGCACCCTCCTCTCCCTTAGCTGCTACATATATAGGTATGCATGCATGTATATATGTAGGCAATGTAGCAGAGAGGCGAGGTAACTGTCCGCCCATCACTCTTCACCGTGTGACTGACGCTACCCGCGACCGCCGGGCTTAACCTCCAATGGGGAACTTGGGGGTTCCTGGTGGGTTGGTGGGTTGGCTGATGACTCGAAGCCTGGTGCCTGGTGATCGGCATATTATTTTCCAATATGAGGCATCGTATCTGATCACGGGCCTGGCCTGGCCCCGAAGCAGTGGGAGGATCTGGATAAGGAAGGTTTGTGGAAATGAGAAAATAGTGGTATGTGACTACTAACAAGCGGTATAGTTGCTGTCTTATTCGGTATTATCGATGTTAATACGGTACCTATCTTAGGTAACATATTCCAATACTGCATATACATATATGGTGAGCGCCGCGGATTCGCAGTAGCAGAGCCGTAAGCCCTAAACCAAGTTATATCTAGCAGGTAGGTATTTACTCAGGGTACCTAGGCATGCGATAATATATAAGTGTCCGGAAATTGGACCGTCGGGGCTCTCAGGGCTCCCTACCACCGTCCTCCGTCGGTAGTAGCGTTTGGGAACAGCCGGAGTCCTAATGTGCATTTTTGAACCTTGAGGTCGACCTCTCCCCTCTACGGCAGATCCGGAATATCGGTAGTCAGTTGGAAACGATGGGATCAATTACCGATTTTATAAAAAGGATGCAACGTACCGAGGGAAGTGTGTATAATATGTGTAAACCGGGCTTGAGTCTAACTAAACTATTTTAGTTTGAGAAAGGGTTGCCAATACTATGTATATAGCCCCAAGCTGGATACGACGGATGTATTATTGATTTTGCATGATTCTATGCGAATAATATTTATCGGACATAACAACGATTGATGAGAAGAGACAATTCGGGGATTGAGCCCACGTGACGCGGTATGATCCTTTCAATTCTAAGCTTGGCTGGCACGTGCCCGGAGAGTAAGAGGAGCCGGCTTCTACGCCCACCCCTGTACTACGTACACCTTTGCTGCCTCCTTATCTCATAGTTGAATATAATGCGGGTCGGCGGCAACGTACAATTATGTTTAACTACATGTAAATATGACCGGGCTTCGTCTATGTTTCCTTCTATCAGGGTTTGCGTACGGGCCCCTTACGGGCCCCTTTACATATTAGTAGGAACCATGTAGATAGTATACTACCTACGTCTCTCTGTGTTAAATGAGGACCTGGCTATTCCGGTACGTGTGTTATATCGATTATTGCGGTAAGAATGGAAGCGACTTACCGTTCCCCGCATTCGTTAAAGTCAATTATCAACTTAAGAGTAGGTACATAATAGCTTCCAATTTTATGGCTAATGTGCGGGATAAGTGCGGGTCTTTACAGAGCTAGATATATACGTAGGTACCTAGGTACATACCTACCGAATGAGGTACAGTACATAGGTGTCTACATTAGCTATAGGCACCTACCTACCCAGGTGTGCTATGTAGGTAGGTACCTAGCCTTTCCATCCATACGTCAATCGGCAGATTGGGGAATCGTTCAGCCTCGTCACCTAATCCCAAAACAACTTAAACTGCCATAGCGGAGGGGAATACACGTACTGAGACCGACTTCATACAATTTACATTCGGCAACGCCGAGACCATACATTCCTCAATTCTATCGGGCCATTCATCGTGGCTTACGCATCCAACCCCTCCCTTTCTCCTTGCGAAAGAGGGGTCTTATTCGTCCTAATCTATTAGTTATTTATTATCAAAAACGTCAAAAACGTCAGAAACGTCCATACCCCTGACGCCCTCATGGATTTCGCATACGACCATATAACCGAGGAGACTCTGCCAAAGCACACCAACGAGAGCAACGACGACGGCGATCAGGGTGCAGAGTCATCTCGGAAGAAACCCGAACATACCATTAACGAAGACCTTCAAGAGGCGTACCGTGCTTTCTCGAGCACCACCTGGGGCACATGGCTTGGTGGGACTGTCGGTAATGTCATCAAGCAGGTACGTTGATAGCCGGATTATATCAGAGTTTGTCAAATAACCGTCTTTTTCATCGTAGGGAGGATCCGTGTACAGAGAAGCACAGCAAGAGGTCACCTCACTCAGTGCAGATGCCACCAGAAGTCTCGCCAACCTCCGCGCGAGGGCTCTCTCGCTGACTACCTCGCACCCGCCCCCTTCGGAACAATCCACGTCACAGTCAGGCGATAAGGAGAAGGATCCCGAGAGGACCCCGACCTCGTCTAAAGCTATCGGCTCTGACGAAGCCGCTAAGGAGTCCGAGACCGTCATATCACGACTAAAGGCCGAGGCCGCGAAACGCTTGAAAGATATCCAACGCGCCGAGGATGCCGCCGACGAAGCCCTCCTGAAGTTTGGTGGAAATATTCGAGATTTCTTCCGGGACGCTATCATTGTCAAGCCGGGTTCCGAGTCTGGCGATTCTAAGGGGACCGCCCGCCGCTTCGAGAGTAAGGATGAGTCGGGAAAGCGGGTAACCCATACCTCCAGATATGACGCGCAACTCCACGTCCTCCACACCACCGAGAAGAGTTTTACTGAAGATCCCTCCGGTCCCGAGTATGCCGCTTGGGCGAAGGACTTCGACGTGGAAAGCAAGACGGAGAATATCAGTGCTGCCCTGGCCAAATATCCGGAGCTACGAGCCAACATGGAGAAGCTTGTTCCTGACAGGGTTTCCTATGCCGAGTTCTGGACGCGATACTGTTTCCTTCGACACAGCATAGAGACGGCCGAAGCACGCCGTCGAGATCTACTAAAGGGTTTGTGTTGCAATATTCTTTTCGTCTGAGGCTATATGTTTGGACGTAGCTAACTAACTGGCACCCAGCTGCATCTGCCGAAGAAGAGATCGGGTGGGGCGAGGAATCGGATGAAGAATCCGAGGAAGAGGAAGAGTCTGAGGAGGAGGAATCTGATGACGAGACGGCGCCAACCAAACCGACCGGAAAGCCCTCAAGGCCGCGTTCCACCGAGTCTTCTACAACGATTCACCCACCAGCGACAGCCACTTCAAATAAGGACCGCCTAAAACCAGCAGAGCCCCGTAAATCCAACGACGAGAAATCTCAACCAGACAGCGATACCAGTTACGATCTTGTCGGTGCGACGTCCGGAAACCCGAGCCAGGCCCCCAATAGCCCCAAGGAGGCTCGAAAAGCCGAGGATAGCGACGACAGCGATGACGATGAGTGGGAGTGATGCTACTGCCTGAGTATTGATTTGCTATCCGCTCTTTGTTGGTATGGCTTCGGATTTGGTGCTCCCATAGGCGTCGGTTGGTTTGTATTGGATGGATTCGAACGTATGATATTGCCCGCCCTGCCGCTATGCGCTCTGTATATTCTTTCAAGCATATTTGACCGCGAACTTGCTATGCCGTTACCTACGACCGTATGGTCTTAATATTTGCGGTTCAGAATTGAGTTTCCGAATTCCCATGCTCAGCGCTTCTTCCGTGTAACTTTCGTAAAGCCGTCCTCGTCCACTTCCGGGGGTGGCCGCTCTTTAGGTACCGCAATTAAGGCCGGCGCATCGCCCATCTCAACGTCCTCATCCTCGCCGTCCTCTTCGTCGTCATCGTCGCTCTCCCAATCGGTTTCCTGATCCCCGGTATCCACCTCCTGCACCTTGATAGTCTTGCCCTTGGTAGCGAGCCACTTGCGACGCAGCTCCTCGACGAACCCGAAATCGCCGGCGGCGCACTGGGCGCGCACCTTGAAGATGCGCTCGACGACCTCGACCTCGGAATCGTCGTCCACGTTGGTCTCGAACTCGTCCCACATGACCTGTAGCAGAGTGGCCTCGACGTCCTCGGCGTCCGGGTCGCTGGGCGCCGGCTTCTGCGAGGGCTTGCGGGGCTTGGCTAGCTCGACGAAGCTAGGGAACATGTCGGCGACCGCGCCGGCGAACCAGTCGCGCTTGTCCTCGGAGTCGGGCCCGCCGAGGGCGTTCTGCACCGCGACGCTGAGCGCCAGCCATAGGTGCAGCGAGATGGCTACGCCTTGCTCGAACTGGAGCTGCCGGGCTTCTGTCGGATTGTAGCTTGTTAGTATTGGGGGAGAGGGTCTTGTGGGAGAACGCAGATGTTTACGAGCTTCGGAATTTGCGACGTACCTGGCGACGGTTCCGCTTGGGTAACCTCCATTTTGTAGGAACTAATATTAAATATTATGGCGCAGGTGGTGTGTAAGTGCTAGACCCTGAGCGTCGCATTTACGTATAATCAATGGAGGGGCATTTCGCACTGCGGAATTGGTAACAATTTTTTCATATTTTTTTAATCGGTTCTGCCGACCTTGACCCGCATTAATGTCGTACACAGGCGCCCAGATCCACGCTAACCCGTTTTTAGCGAAGGCGTCCCTTTTTGGGAGCAGATTGTCCGTCTAGCTCTTGCTTTTTAAACCAGCCAGGGGCTGGGAACGGATGGTGCTGTCTCAAAGAAGCAAGGTGATGACATCACCAAAAATGATGGGCCTGTGAAATTGGGAAGCGTAGCAGGGCAGCTATTCAGGAGGCAGCTATCCACTTATTACACTTGCTACTCTTATTACAGGATAATCGTTGTCGAGATACATACCAGCATATACATATACATAATACATAATTATACCTGATACACCTTTCAGCTAATACCTAATGCTCATACGCATTCCTGTCTTTCTCTTTTGTTACCTATTATAGATTTCCTCTGGCATAGCCATCTTACTTTGCGTAGCTGACCTCGCCAATGCCTCGCTTTAACTATACGAGCTCGAGTCACCACAGCTTGTAGAAAGCTGCGTTTCTGCAAGTTATACCTCTAATCCAGGCTGCCTACCTTAAACGGGTATATATCCACGACCATGAATACCGCTACGGTGTCTATGGCGGTTACGCCAACCGTCTTATCAACGTTTGTGTCTCATGTATGTGCCTAACCAATCGAATCCTTTCCCTAGAATCCCTCTTGGTTGCTGCCTTACCGGGTCACCGAGCTACCCGGGATCCTCATGCTGTTTGCCTTTCACTAAAAGCTTGTTTAATCTTGTTTGCTGTCCTTGAAGGGTT
Organism: Pyrenopolyporus hunteri; assembly: GCA_902806595.1. Lineage (NCBI taxonomy): Eukaryota > Fungi > Ascomycota > Sordariomycetes > Xylariales > Hypoxylaceae > Pyrenopolyporus > Pyrenopolyporus hunteri. The sequence continues at coordinate 1,856,800 of CADCXC010000011.1, read as the reverse complement.
AGATGAGAAAGGAGAGTTCATGCTAATATAGCGTTTGGCGACGTTGTAGTACCTTAATCGCAAACCGTTACGCGAGCGCCCGACCGCACATCTCTCGTACGACGAGGGCCTACATCTTATACGATCCTTCCTCGCCTTCGCGTCCCATCACACAGTTGAAGAGCTCCAGGCCTTCACATCGCAATGGGTGCCGCATCCACAATGGGTAAAAGTCGACAAAGTTGAGGTCCCCGAGTCCAAGCTCGTGGAAGCTGCCAGCTTTCTACAAGAACAGCTGGGACCGGACGGCATCCGGAAAGTTGGTGGTCGGAACTGGTGGCAATGGCGGAAGCCCGATAGCCCTCTCAAGGCGGAATGGATCGAGATGAAGGCCGATTACCACGAGCGCAAGAAGAACGGCGACCCGGGAAAGAGAGTCATGCTATACGTCCACGGCGGTGCTTATTTCTTTGGAAGTGTGGACGAGCATCGATACCAGATGCAGCGACATGCGCGGAAGCTGAAGGCTCGAGTTTTTGCGCCCGAGTATCGCCTAGCTCCTCAGTTCCCCTTTCCGTGCGGTCTTCAAGATTGCCTAGCAGCGTATCTATATCTACTCACAACTCAAGAACCAAATACTATCGTCCTTGCCGGAGACTCGGCTGGCGGCGGGATGGTGTTGAGTATGCTAGTGACTATGAGGGATAGGGGTATCCCTCTTCCAGCCGGTGCTATTCTCATTAGCCCCTGGGTAGATTTGACGCACTCATTTCCCAGCGTTTCTGGTGATAACCCTCTGGACTACATTCCTCAGTGCGGGTTCCATCACAAACCTTCGAAGGCGTGGCCCCCCTTGAACGCGGATGAGTATGCGGCTTTGGCCGAGCAGGTTGCTAAGAGCTCCAAGTCGGGCAAGGCGAAATTGTTTAAGCCGGCTTCTGTAGAAATGAAGCCGCTTCCTCAGGATCTCGCCCAACTAAACGCGACCGACGCCACGGATAGTGATTCCCCGGTCGTCGGCCTCGCCGAAACAGCATTTATCTCCATTAATCTCGATGGTAAGGAAGTCAAGCTCAAAGATCAGATTCAGGTATGTGACGTTTGGTGGAGACCGGGAAATATATGCTCATATTTTTCATAGATGTATACGACCAACGAACTCATGTCGCATCCCTTGGTCAGCCCTGTTATGCAACCTAGCCTTGGTGGCCTTCCACCTCTACTTATCATGACGGGCGGTGGGGAGATCCTTCGAGACGAGCAGATATACATAGCGCACAAGTGTGCGAATCCATCTAAGTACCCACCCCCCGATTCCGCTATGAACGAGTCAGCCCGGGAGCAGTTGACTCGTTTCAAACCCACCGATGTCCAACTTCAAGTGTGGGACGACCTGTGCCATGTCGCCCCCACTCTAAGTTTCACCCGGCCAGCCAAATTCATGTACCGCTCGATAGCTCAGTTCGGCGCTTGGGCTCTAGCCAGGGCCCAGAAGACGGAGATCGAGATCCTCGATGACGATTCGATCTCGGTTATATCAGATTCTAGTTCTACTTCAAACTCCGACGCCGAAGCTAGGAACGAGGTCACTAGAGAGAAAAGTAACTCTAAAGAAGATACCCAGTCTGAGGTAGGAAAAGCTGGAGATCCATTACCGCCGTTCAAGAATCACATGATTCGTCAGCGAGTCAGTCGTCACGGCGTCATTAGGCCCTTGGAGCCCGTATCCGAACTGCCTGGTTGCACCATGGATCGAAATAGCATCGGTGTTGTGAAAGAAGCCCCAGTGCGAAGGTGGCTTGAAACTCGAGCTCAATGGGACAAACGCTACGGGAGTGTTCGTGCCAAAATACACAAGCGACGTCTTAAAGAGATGGCCGCGGGGTATGTCGGTTTCGATGGGGAGACTCCGCCGCCTGCTGCTCTTGCTAGTAGGCGTAGGGAAGGCGAGGAGGTCGTAGAGAAGAAGAGGGTTAAGGGTATAGGCCTTGCTCTATGGTCGCTCTGGGGCTCTAAGCACGATGAAGCTACGGTGATTCGGGAACACGAGGCGGATAAGACACCAGGCGTCAAATTTGCTACTACTGCCGAGGGTGAAGGAGCACGCTCGCCGTCTGACCTAAAGAATCAAGAGAAGGAAGTCGCTAAGAGGGAACCAATGCACAGCCGAAGCCGGTCGAAGACGAAGATAGTCAGGGATGAGAGACAGGTTGCCGAAGACGACGACGTTGACGAAAACGCCCCAGTGCCGGCACTCAAGCTTAACCTGCAGAGTAACTCTAAGCTAGATGAGCCGCTACCGTCTCCCGGAAGCGGTCTCCTCACCCCAGGTTACGCCGCACCCGAAACGGGTGTGACGGGCAAGCGGCCCATCGTCGGCGGCATCGCCGTACCTTTCAGTCTTAACAAAGAAGCGGAGACAGCCAGCATGATTACCCTAACTTCAGCTTTAGATCAACCGGATCGAGTCGCGAGTCCTAGACCGTTGAGCCCAGAGGCCGACGCTGCTGCGGCAACTAGCGCGGCTGTCGTTGCTACTGCTACCGAAGCGGCGAAGGACGAAGTCGTCGACCCGGAGTCGTTGAAGCAGCAGGGGCTCGGTGTCGGAAATGGTGAAGTACAGGACCTTGACAGCGCAGTAACAACACCATTGATCACCGTGGACGGGGACGCTATGAATTCATCAAGGCCACCTCTAGAGACATTTGTTACGGCACAGGAGGACCTGCCCACTAAGAAGTAAACCGTTTTTCTAGAAACCGGTGTTTTGGCGGGGATGGGGACGCAATGATATACCCAATATCTACCTGGATATCTTATTTGTCAGGTCCTTGGATAGTGTGTCTGCCGTTTGTTTTGTTCTGCTTTATTTCTTGTAATTTTGGTATATATACCCTCGTTAGGAACTACCCTACCTCACAGTAATAGCATTGGAAATTTAATTTGTTGCATTGAGTGGTTTATAGGTGTGCGAGCATATATGACTGGTTCGTATAGTACATGTTTTACATGCAACTTGACTACGATCGTGATCTTCCCGCTCGTACTCGGGCTATGTAGAAGCTGAGAGAGCTAGAGCTGAGGTGGGGATATCCAACCACAACCGCGAGGACGGTGGCTCGAGGTTATCCTGGTTCCGCAAGCACATCATAGGCGTGTATCTTGCTGCCCCATGCATGTCCTCTCAAAAGCGCCTTTTGGTCGCGATTAACATATCTTTTTTTTATTTTTTTCTTATTTTATACACGACGGATCCCTCAATCCAATCCGTTCTCCGCCTTCCACCGATCCAAGTACAACTCCGGGCTCTTGGGGCCCATCTTATAGCCCTCATATCGACCCCTCATCGGGGCGACTTTGTTCGTGATGAACGGGGTCAACTATAATTTCGTACACAACGTGTTAGCCACCATTTACCACACAGCTTTTCTACTCCCGCTAGAGAACCGGGAAGTATAGAAATAAATGAACAATGACTAATTACCTTGAAGGTGTCGAGTCCGGCCGGAACGACGTACGTGCGCACCTTGGCCCAGTCGATGATATATCCACCGTACTTCGTGTGTCGACCCATGCTACCTGTCCGCGTACCCTTGTAGTATCCCTTATTGATATCCTTGGTCGTCAGCGGCAGCTTGCGGTAGCGCTTCAGGAGCGCTTGTGTGGGCTGCATCGTGGCGGTTTTTTATCCTCTGCTTCGTCTTTGCTTCTCGTTTTTTTTTTTTCGACTCTAGGATCACTCCCCCACTTCCAGATGGAATGATCTTGCTCGGTGTTGACCGGTGGGTGGCTTGATCGGCTGCCGTTTGTTATATATCGTTGGCTAGGCCCAATGGCTCGGCGTCGCGGGCTAGTACCGGTATGAATGTTTTTCAAGAATGAGGAATTCCTGTGAAGTTGCGATCTTGAAAATCGTCGGGTTGAGTGGGTCGAAAGGTACCAAGGTACTTCGCCATATCCAAGCGGGTAAGTGGTAGGTACCTGCCTACCAAGTTTTGCTTGCAGCAGTTTAACTGGACCCTGGAAGCGCTAAACCGGTTTGGGTAATCAGAGCTCCCCGCTATCGCGGCAGAAAAAAAGTCTAGACACCGCTTTCATTTTTCTAAGAATTCAATTTACAATTTGTACAATTTGTATGGCGGATTTGAATAATTTGTTCTAACCACTAAATCGGCCTCACTAAACGTGGAAAAATTCCAGAGGTTACCCCGATATAATACAAGGCATACCGTTACTTAATCGCTTTTAAATCTGCGAAAGTTGCCGGTTCCAACCACATCGCACCCAGCATGCCCGGCCGGCAAGCTCACGGCCGACCCCTCGGCGGCGCCTCAAACGCCAACGGCAAAGGCAAGAAAAGGTCCAAGTCGAAGGCCACTAAGAAGGCCCTGAACGCCTTCGCTATCGCATCCGAGGAGTACGCCGACCGCCAAAAGCGCACACCGCGCAACCGCGAGCTTGATGCGCCGCTAAGCGGTGGTGCCGGCGGCGGCAAGAAGCATGCGAGAGGCGGAGAGGATGACGACGACGACGACGACGATGACGATGATGAGGCGCCGCCGAGGAAGATGCGCCGTGGTGGCGTTGACCGCGACCGCGACGAGGATGTCGAGTACGGAAGCGACAGCAGCGGGAACGAATGGCGAGTTGGCGTCGATGAGGATGACGACTCGGAAATAGACAGCGACGACGCTTTTGGAGAAAGCGACCAGGAGCGATTCGAGGACTACACTTTCCGTGGGAGTAAAAAGAAGCAAAGAAAAGAGGTAACAAGATGATACTTGGAATCCATACCGAAGCTATAACTAATATGACTTATAGGATGACGCTGATGAGGATGACGACGACGAGGATGGCGACGAGGATATTGGTGATGCCGACGGCGCTTCTCTCGGGTCCGACGCCATCGATCTTGCCCAAGCTCTAGATATGTCGATGTCGGAGGACGACGGAGAACCCGAGGCCGACCAAGAAGAATCGGACCAAGACTCGGACGAATCAGGCGAATCCGACGATGAAGGGTCCGGCAACGAGTCTTCTGACGTTGAGGGCGAAGATGACGAGGAAGAGCAGTTAAAGGACTTCGACTTCCAGACATTCCTCCAAGATACTTGGAAACAGGATGAGCAAGATGATGCACCGAAGACTACTGCTAAGCCCAAGATCGGGTTGAGAGATCTGGGCCTGTTAGGAGTCAAGGATCCCGAGCTTAAGAAATCACTCAAACTCATGACCAAGGAGGAAAAATCTAGCAAGCCGCAGAAATTAGACGTTCCTCTCGCAAGGCGTCAGCAGGCAAAGCTCGATCGCAGTGTCGCGTACGAGAAGACGAACGAATCTCTGGGCCGTTGGATGGAGACTGTGAAGCAGAACAGGAGAGCAGACCATCTAGTTTTTCCACTTCCGCAAACAGAGACTGGCCTCGTGAGACATGATAACAGCGAAATCCAGCCTCTGAATCCCAAAGCACCAGGGACAGAACTAGAGCAAACTATCCTGGCAATCATGGAAGAAAGCGGACTGGGGCCGAGTGTTCAAAAGGAGGCGAATAACAGAAAAGAACTCGAGTCTGAAGATGCACAGAGTATCTCGCAAAGAGGCCTCAAAGAGCTCTGGCAACAGAAGCGTCGTGAGAGGGAACTCAAGTCTCGGGAGGACGCAAGAGCAAAGCGTATCAAGAAGATCAAGAGCAAGGCCTATCATCGAGTGCACCGGAAGCAGAAGGAGAGAGATGAGATCAAGGAACGCGAGATCATGGCCGCGGCTGGTGAAATAGACTCGGAGGAAGAGCGCGAGGCTCAAGATCGCCAACGAGCTATGGAGAGGATGGGCGCCAGGCATCGAGAAAGCAAGTGGGCGAAGATGTCCAACAAGAATGGTCGTGCTGCTTGGGACGACGACGTCCGGACCGGCATAGCCGATATGGCTCGGCGAGACGAGGAGTTGCGTCGCCGTATTGAGGGAAAACCGTCCAAGGCAAACGGGGATGACGACGAGGATTCTGATTATTCAGGTGGCTCAGACGATGTCGATGAGCGAAAGAGACTGCTCAAGCAGCTTGATGATGTTTCTGACGCCGACGACGGCGAACCAAAGTCGAAGCTGATGAATATGCAATTTATGAAGAAAGCCGAAGCGGCCAAGAAGAAGGCCAACGATGAACTGGTATCCCAAATTCGACGAGAGCTTGCCTCCGATGATGAAGCTGCTGAAGAGTCAGACGATGGTCCCGAGGACATCGGTCGACGGAAGTTCGGCCAACCATCAGAGGGCAAGCCCAGCGAGCAACCTGTTAGGACCGCAAAGAAAGATAAGTCGGAATCTGTAGATCTTCAGGCCGCCAGAGATAATATCGCATCTTCTAAGGCTGGTAGATCGAAGGTCCTTTCGGCCCCGGCCGCACAAACCGCAGAGGCAAACTCCATAGCGGGCGCTTGGAGTCAGCCTACCGTAGCCGGCCCCCCGAGGAAACAAAGAGGCAAGAAATCGGGGTCTAGCACGGACGTGTTAGAGCTTGATATCAAATCGGTTGCCGTTGCGGCGGCAGCGGCGGTTCCTGCGAAGCAACCCAAGCCGAGCAAGAAGCAGACGGTTATGACTGCGGATGACTCCTCGGACGATGAGGCGAGCCACCTACCGATTCAGTTCCGTGAACAAGACCTCATCGAGAAGGCCTTCGGGGGTCTAGTCGTGGCTGAGTTCGAACAAGAAAAAGCGGCGGTCGAAGAAGACGACGACGAAAAGATCATCGACAACACGCTTCCCGGCTGGGGCAGCTGGGTCGGCGACGGCGTCAGTAGCCGCGACAAGAAGCGGCACCAGGGGCGTTTCCTGACCAAGCAGGAAGGCGTCAAGAAGAAGGACCGCAAAGACGCTAAGCTGCAGAACGTCATTATTAACGAGAAGCGCATTAAGAAGGTATGTTATATCTAAGATTACTATATATTTTTCCCGTTTTATCGAGGTTAGCATCGAGACTAATCAATTCATCGCCTATCTACAGAACGACAGGTTCATGGCCTCCCAGCTCCCGCACCCCTACGAGTCCAGGCTGCAGTACGAGCGCGCCCTAAGGCTCCCCGTCGGCCCGGAGTGGATGACGAAGGAGACGTTCCAGGAGGCGACGAAGCCGAAGGTCTTGCTCAAGCAGGGCATTATCGCGCCTATAATGAAGCCTACGCATTAAGGGCGATGGGCTGTGGTGTGGTGCCGCGCCTTTTGAATACGCGGGATGGGGATGCGGCGTATTTATACATACCAGCTACCTGCAGATGTAGAGCGTCGATAGGAATTAAATATGAAGATCGATGTGATGTATGGCTTTGAGATGGTAATCGTGAAGTTCCATAAGCTGGTCGAGATCTCCCTTGATATCCTCATCAGTTGAAGTCTTACCGTACTATTAACCTTTAGGTAGATAACTGACTCCCCAGAATCTAGCCGTTTCTTAGATTAACCACACATAACAGTAGGCAGGACTTTACATGGCTAACTCTCATAATTCTTCTATTATTTTCATCCCTCACTTAATTTCTCATCCTAATTAGCTTTCTTAATAGGGGTATAACACCATCAAATAGTACGCAGCTATCAGGCTAATATAACTTCTATCTCCGTTTGTCTAAACCATATTCAGGTCCTATTGATCCCGATCCCCAAAACCCCGATCAATCAATCAGTCAGTCAGTCCTCCTCATCGCTACTATCCCCAAATATAGCTCTCAGCACATCCTCCTGCGCCCGCTTGCCCTCCACAGCCTCGTTCACCTCAGCGTTCACTACGACCTCCGTCTTGGGCGGCGGGGCTCCCAACGCTTTCGGCGCTGAGGAAGCCGTTTCCGCGGCCCCTTGTGTTTGTGTCTGCACTGGTACCTGCGTCTGCGCAGACTTCAACAGCTCGTCTAGCGTCATGGCTCCCCCTGTAAACCCGGACATGCCGCCACCACCGGCACCACCACCATACAAATCCATTCCCTTCCCCACTTCCCGCTGCTGCCGTTCCTGCCCCTGCGGCGGCTGGTCCGGCTGCACGTGCGCGGGGGGCTTCACATTGAAGCGCTTGCACAAGAGCCTCGTGGGATAAAAGTCCGCCGTCGACCTCGTCATAGCGCCGTACATACCCAGGCGCGCGGCCTGCTCCGCGGGATCCTCCGGCTTCCTCAGCTGGGGCGCGGAGAGCAGATCGCGGTCCGAGGCCGCGGCGCCGGCGGATCCGCTGGCCAGCTTCGACGACGAGGCGGACGAGGAGGTGGTGAAGCGCGAGGCCATGGCGCCCGTCATGGGCTTGAAGATCAGCGCGCAGCTGCGGAACTCGTGGAGCTCGCGCAGCCAGTCCTCCGCGCCGACGCCGGCGGCCCGCGGCGGCGGGTTCGGGCTGAAGCCCGCGGCCCACTCGAGGTAGGCGCGGTAGCGCGCGCGTTTCGCCTCGTCGTCCGCGTACGGCGCCGCGCCGCCTCCCGCGCCCCGGGCGATCGCCGCCGCGGCCGTGGCCTTGTCGAGTTCCGGGAGCTGGCGTAGGAGCTCCCGTTGCCGCTCTTCCTCGGAGAGGGCGTAGCGCTCGGGGATCTCGCCGAGACCGGGGGGCAGGTTGGATTTTCCGGTTGCGGCGGCGAGGCGGTCGCGCGCGGACGACGAGAGGAAGTCGAAGACGGACTTCCCAGGGAGCTGGGCCTCGCCCAGAAGCGCGGCGCGGGACTTCGGGTCTAGCTTGGACGCTTTGGCTGCGTCGGCTGTTGATACGTAATCCGATGGTGTTCCTGCTGCTGCTGTTGCGTCGGACTTGCGTTGCTTGCTGGGCTTCCAGTCTGGCGGTATCTTGGGTGGTGGGTATTTATTGACCTCGGCATTGAGAGCAGACGCTAAGTCGTCTGTCTCGGTGCCGAAGACGAAGCCGTCGAGTGGTAAGCGGCCGTCGTGGCATTTCCGCAGGTTCTTTCCCGCCTGCGCGAGGGCGTTTTTTCGGGATATAAAGACTGGTGCCGAGCGCACCGCCGGATTAGCCGATGTAACAGTAGTCGCCGTTTTCTTCTTCTTCTTGTCCCCCCCTATAACTCTGTTGTATGATATTCGTGGCCCGATCTCGTACGGGTCTTCGTCGTCGGATCCCGTATCGTTTAAGATGCCAATGCCGATTCCACCCTTCCCAAATTTGCTTGGCTTCTTTTTCTTTAGAGCGTTTGGACGTATTAATGGGCCACTTCGAGAATCCTCGTCGGAGCTCGAACCATCATCCGCTCGCGTGCTAGTTCTCATGGGTGTTAACCTCGCCTCCCCCTCGTAGCCTAATCCTTTGCGGTCTAACTTCCTGACGAATGAAATCAACGGCACGTTATCCGGCGCAAAGAAGTACGTCTCTCCCTCCTCTTGGGTAACGCCGCCTGGTTTACCACCGCCAACGTCAAGTCGAGCTTTCCGGCGGATCTTAGGGCCAATTCCTTGGCCATCTTTCCAGCCCATCCTCCTTAGAAGTTTGATGCCCATCGTCCCCCCCTGGACTCGGAACAGGTCGGCGAGCCCCCCGCCGCGTCGAGTTAAACCATCTTCGTCCGTAGCCCCTAGACCGGCAAAATCCTGCGCGGTCTGTAGTTTTTGCGCCTCGGCTGCGTCGGCTAGATCCTCCTCGTCCATGAAGTCCTCGGGTCGTTGCTGCTTGGAGGCGGCGTCATCCTTGCGGCGGTTCGTTCGCGACGAGACGAAGGTCGAGGGTGTCCATCCTTCCTTAGAGCCGACGGTGTTAAAGTATCCAGCGCTCCAACCGCCCGTGAAGGCACCATGGAGGCGCTTGCGGCCACGCTCATCGCGTACTTCCTGCTTCCATACCGGCACGTACGAACCGTCGTCGCGGACTTCGGGGTCGAGAGGCGGCAGGGGGGTGCCGAAGACGACGTACGGCGACTGCTGAGCTTGAAGATCGGCTTCGAAAGCGGCGCGGGATCGCTTAAATGACATGGGGAGAGACCTAGGAGTTATAATGCGGAATCGAATGCGTTCGCACTGGGTGTCGGTTGTGGTTTGACATGCCCGGGAAGCTGTTAGGTAGAAGGGGGAATGGTTAGAGAAAATAGTGTAAGTATAAAGGAACGTGAGTTCGGGTATGAGGGTATGAAGAAGGTAGGTATGAAGGTCGGAGGGAGATAATACGGAATTGGAATATAGGTACGTAGAGCTATCGAGGTTTCCTATCGATAAGGCACTTATCAGTACCAACAGCACCTACCTCTATGTACCTAGGTACTTAGCGTTTTCAAGTAGTGATTTCATGTACCTAGGTAGGTAGGTAATGTAGCTTGTGAATGAAGTCAATAGGGGAAATGGGAGATCACGTAAGGAAATTTGGAAAATTCAAAGGGCTCTTGTGTGACGTAATATCGAGCTTGTAGATATTCTGCCGTAGGTGAACGAACCAGGTGTTGATGATTACTAGTAGAAATCTAACCGTTATAATATCAAACAATTGGCTGATAGGCAACATTAGTGTTATCTAAGCAAATAAAATGAATAGGTAGTATAGTAGTATGTATATAGGCTCCTATTCATTCTAGATACTTAGTATTAGGTATTTATTTATGGAACATGGAGATTTTAGAGGGAGAGAGGTGCGAGATATAAGCTACACCATCAGTCTGTTATAAGGTGTCGAGCGTACACTAAGCATGATGCTCTTCTGTTTCTGTAAGCCCCTTCGAGCTAGAGGATTATACTGGCATGTTTAATCACCAGTATTGCGTTCCTAGGGCGTCGCGAATTAACAGCTGGACGTTTCGCCGCGTTAGGTGTTAGATATAAGCAGCTGCCAAGAGTGGTCTTTAAAAGAATCCAGGCAGTTCTTGTGCTGTATATATTTCGATCAGAGTTCACGAGTTCGGCTGATCAGCTGAAGAATGAGATGTCAGCCCTACCTTCACGGGTGTGTGTTCCCCGCCATTGGGCCACGCGGTGGTGATCCCAAGGAGGAAAACGCTTTAACCTGAAATACCCATGTGCGACCTATGGGCCTAGGCTCTGTTAGCTAGAAGTGTTTTCAAACCTAGAAACGGGCCATGGTATCCTAATTTTGAAACTCGGAGTTGGTATGAAAAAGGTGAAAGTTTAGCGAGATGAAGTGGATGGTAAAGGGTTAACGCGGTATCTATATGGGGACTACTTTGTGAAATAACTCGGTATTTCATAGGATAAGGTAGTTATAAGTCAATTATATTATCCTTCCTGATACGCCCAGCTAACTACATGTGTATAAATGGCTAAAGTGAGCACTTACATTTTATACGATACGTATTAATCAATATCAGGCCACACAAGCTTATATGCTAGGGAAATATGGGCGAGTGGAGGGAGGATTTGTTAGAGGCACATTGCGGGATGCCGGAGATGAAACCCAACTCTACCAATACAACAAACACGAGCCAATGTCGGGGACAACATTCCGTATCATACGTAAGACATGCTGATGTTGTTCGACGGTGACGCTTTCCACGATTGCTCCCTTGGGATCACACTCGCTTCACCGTCCAATCGGACTCTCGTCAACGCATAAACCAACAGCGACGGTATGGCCACGAGTGCCCGGCCTATCACGGTCCTAGACTGGCCGAGGAGACTGGCCGAGGAAGAAGAATAGAATATTATTTCCCGGAATCTGCTAAGCTTCGGTTCTGCAACACAACCTTGCTGACCAGCCGGTGGGAGCGTACAATAGGTGTTGTCGTCATACCCCTCCAACCATCACATCTGCCCCCGTTAGGAATGCTCCGTAGGCAGATGGCGAACGGGGGGTGAGGAAGGATTGGTCCTTGAAACGTGATAGCTGGGAGAGATTGTTTGGAATCAGGTGTCGAATGGGAAGTGAATTAACCTAAGGGATTGGGTGACACTAATCCTATCTTGAGGGAGATCTTGAATTTGAAGATGCGAGGATACATGGTAGGTGATTGTGTGCTGTTTTTCTGAGGCGCTAGATGCGTATTGCAGAAAATCGGATACTATCTACATGTATACTTCAGCTGCTATGAATATTACTTCTGAAAGGGGTAAGGCCCGTTTTTAGTCTCAGGGGGGCCATTCCACACATTTCGTCATTTGTCTGAGTCTGATAGTCGTAGCCCACTCGACCTTTCCCGCGAATGGACCCCTTAAGGTACGCACTAGGGGAGTTCTGCATGGCAAGAGAATGCGGCTAACGCAAGCTCGACGCGCTAGCGGTACCTAAACCAGAAAGGACTTATTGAAAGAAGGTCCGGCGTTGAAGTTATCCCAACAGGTTTAAATGAAGGTGGCACTCGGCTTATCTACTAGACAAAAGCAATCATTCCTTTTGTCCCGTTTTCTCTCCCTTTTCACCTTAACTATTTTTTCTTTTCCCCTTTTTTCATTTACTTCTCCGGAGATTCTATTTTATCGTTTGGGACTATTCTAGATCTGATCTATATTTCTATATATATATCCATAATTCATACGTTTAAAAAATTAAGATACCTAGGTACCTACGATACGTGTACCTAATTCTTTCACTTTTATAGGTCTTTCGTGTAGGTTGCGGGGTGAATTCAATTGTGATCTTCCCTGCTTGCCACTGCTGTATCATCAGACGTCGTTAGGTCCGGCCTGATGTTCTAGAAATTGAGAGGTACATGTACCTATACATAAGGTACCTAATAAGTTTAAAAGTACGGTATGTATGTAGGTACATAGCATCTGGTACCTTACCTGCATTACAATACATGGTGGTGGGTTCAACACCGTCCTGTCCCTTATCAAGGGTTCCTATTGCTCCACGTATAATACAATACCTACGATACAATAGAATACAGGCACAGTCCCGCGTGGTAGACACGACTACCTTTGTGCTTGGTATTACCAGACATCACGTTCCAATTCAATGAAATGTAAAGTAAGGCACCTACCCCTTATGTATTTGTGCGTTGTATTGTACTTATAGGTACTGTATCTTGGTACCTACCTTGGTACCTACCTAGGTACCTACATACCAGTTGACTGACTGAACTTACACTAGGTACATACAAGCTCCAGTTCCCCGCCCCTCTCAGTTGCGTGTGGTAGGTTATAGGTGGTGTAGGGTTCCTCTTACGCTACCTCTCCTAGCGTTTTAGCGTCTGCCAAGATACAACACCGACTGAATCTAACATGTACCATTAGCATCAATGGCGATTGCAGCGCGTCCAGCACTGGATCAATGAGCTTTTAGTCCTTTCTTCGACGCTAACGCAACTACGCATCCCCCGTCCAATGAACAACTTCCTCAAAGGGGGGGAGGGGGCAAAAGGGAAGAACAGCGACGAGGCTCCCACCTGTTAAACTAAACCGTACCACGTCGCTCCAGCGCACAGCACGCACAGCACACACAGCGCACACACGCTTCTCTCTCTCTCTCTCTCTCTCGCGAGCCGTTACCCCCCCTAGTAAAGGGCCCTGTCGCCTATCCAGGCTGTCCAGGCTCGTCCAGGCTGTCCACCTAGGTTTGTCCAGGTTGTCGTCCAGGTTTGTTGTTCCAGCCTGTCGCTCTCTGCCCAAACCTCTGGAAACTGCCCAGCGGTGTCCCGTACCAGACTCCATACCTCCATACCAGACTCTCAATTTTGACTTTTTATGGAGCAGAAGCACCGGCCTCTGAACAAGGCGCTGTCACCTCAGCTCGTTCCCCTTGCACTTGTTATTCAACAATTATACATCAGTATTGCCGTATTGCTGTAGCAATAGCAAGCGATGTCCACTTCCGCAACCGAACATCAACACCAACATCATCATCATCATCAACACCAGCATCAGCAGCAGTCCCCTCCTCATCATCACCACCATCACCACAACAGCACCAACAACGGTAACGGCAATAATAACAACAACCACCACCGCCGTCATTCCTCCTCCAACTCCTCCTCTTCTCCGAGATCCCACCAAAACCCACAACCTCCTGTACGAGCCCACTCCACACGCTCGCGCCCGACAAGCTCTACCACCGCCTCGCCTTCCCAGCACAACCCCGGTCCACCTCCAACTCGGTCCGCCTCGACCTCCCATCATCACCGCCATCACGCACGACAAACCTCGTCTTCCGGTCGTCCCATCCAAGACATCCTACCTCAGAAAGACTATGAAACTTCGAACGTAGCTGCCGCCGCCGTCGCCGCCCATCATCAATCTAAGCAGAGTTCTACCAAAGACCGCCCTCCCCAAGTCTCGCGTGGGAACGACTCCAAAAACGTCCACCGTCGAAGCAGTACTCGATCCAACCACGCTCAGGACAATATGGCGGGCCCGACTGCTGTCGCAAACAATGCCGGCCCAGCTGCCATTCCTCCTGCCATGCAAGCTGCAGCGGATGCCCGCGCTATGGGTGCTAAGCAGAGGTCCTCGAGGACTTCCATCCCCACCCAGTCTGGGAAATGGATTTTGGGTAAGACCATCGGCGCTGGTAGTATGGGTAAGGTGAAGCTCGCACGCAAAGAGGATGGGACAGAACAGGTTGGTGCTTCCTCTCATTATTTCTATTGTCCTCTATTCTTTACTCTCCATTTCATGCTGCACGTCTATTAACTAGGACTGCCCACTAATCACGATTGCCCCCAGGTTGCCTGTAAAATCATTCCGCGAGGCTCTACTGAAGACGGCCATCATACTCGAGCCGATAAGGAGAGAGCTGATCAATCAAAAGAAATACGAACCGCGCGCGAGGCGGCGATTGTCACACTTCTACAGCACCCGCATATCTGTGGCATGCGAGATGTGGTGCGGACCAATTACCATTGGTACATGCTCTTTGAGTATGTGAATGGAGGGCAAATGCTAGATTACATCATCTCCCACGGAAAACTGAAGGAGAAGCAAGCTAGGAAATTTAGTAGGCAGATCGCGAGCGCCCTCGACTATTGTCATCGAAATAGCATAGTACACCGCGACTTGAAGATCGAGAATATCCTTATTAGTAAGACCGGCGACATCAAAATCATCGACTTCGGCCTCAGCAACCTCTTCGCACCCCGTGGTCACCTCAAGACGTTCTGTGGCAGCTTGTATTTTGCTGCCCCCGAGCTCCTCCAAGCACGAGCCTATACAGGACCCGAGGTTGACGTCTGGAGTTTTGGTATCGTCTTATATGTGCTAGTATGTGGCAAGGTCCCCTTCGACGATCAGAGCATGCCTGCTCTCCATGCGAAGATAAAGAAAGGGCTTGTGGATTATCCTAGCTGGTTATCTAATGGCAAGTCACTTGGCTTCGATCGGCCTGTTTGAATTCTAACCTGGATCTAGAATGTCGGCACCTTCTCTCGCGCATGCTTGTTACCGACCCGAGACAACGAGCGACAATGTACGAAGTTATGAACCACCCTTGGATGATAAAAGGCTACGGCGGACCGCCCGAGAACTACCTTCCTGCTCGCGAGCCTCTATCCCTTCCTCTGGAACCCGAAGTTATCAACGCCATGACGGGCTTCAACTTTGGACCCCCGGAGGTGATTAAGGCCCAGCTCACTAAAGTAATTGAATCGGAAGACTACAAACGTGCCGTAGCGCTTTTGCAGAAAGAGAAGGAACTACCTCCGGCGCCCAAGGACGTAGAAAAGAAGCGAGGATTTGGATTCGACTTCTACAAGCGACGCAATTCTGGGAGTAGCCGCGATAATTTGACGGCTCCAAGCTCGGATGCCCTACAGCTCGGCGTCGACCCGCTCAACGCCTTTAGCCCTCTAATATCCATATACTACCTGGTGAAAGAGAAACAAGACCGAGACAAGGTAGATGCGGTGCCGAAGTCTCACACCCCGAAGAATGCCGCAGACTCGCCGATGCCCGAAATTGTACCTCCTCCCGAGGCGCACACGAATACGGCGACGTATGAGATGGCCGGAGAGAAGGCCACCGGCGGAAGGTCGCGGCCTCGTGCCCGAACGCATGGAGAAGACGATGCTCCGGAGGAGCTCAAAAAAGCTCAACCGTCACCGGGCCTTGCTCCCCCGGAGCCTCCTGCGGAGCTACCACAGAAGAAAGAAAGCACTGCCGCTGGCATCCTCAGGAGATTCAGCACAAGGCGCCGTAAGGAGCCGGAGAGGCTTGATAAGGATCGTTCGCATCCTCCCGTAGTCCACGTCCATTCTCCAGCCGATACGCCAACGACGCCAAGGAAGAGCTTTAGTATACGCAGGTCAAGGCGCGACCGAGACGACGAGCCAAAACCGACGAGGCTACGGTCCGGGAGTAGCCAGCCGCAACATCGGGATCTCCTCAGCCCGCCTCTTTCTGCCGGCGGTGCCCTATCCGGAAGCAACAAGGGCTTGGGACGGTCGACTAGTGTAAGCTCGGCAGAGTTTAGGAGACGGCCATTCGGGTCGGCCAACCGGGTCGCCAAGGACCCACCGCCAACCAGCGGCTCTGATCAGTCGGCAGCCACCGATAAGCTTCCACCAGAACCGAAGAGCGCCCTAAACCCTCGAGCAGCATCCATGAGGGCAAAGCCGCTGAGCCATGCTCGCCGGGAGAGCATACAAGCGAGGAGGTTGCGTCGGGAAGGAGCCCGTGCCGCCGATGTACCCGAAGAAACGGACCAGGAGCTTGGCGAGGCCAGCGGAAATTCGGCAGAGCGTCTAGACGATTCCGAGCTGGCCAAGCCGGTCTTCCTCAAGGGCCTTTTTAGCGTTTCTACGACGTCGACGAAGTCGGTGCCTGCCATTCGGGCGGATGTCAAGAGGGTATTAAAGCAGCTCGGAGTCGAATATACCGAGATTCGTGGGGGATTTTCCTGTCGTCGTACGCCTGGCATCGATATTAAGAAGGGGTCAGACGCACCAGGTAGCCCGGCACCGACTCCCGGTCATCGCCGTAGGTTTAGCTTTGGTATTAGGACAGATAGGGATCGAGAAGAGCTCCGTGAGACGGATCGGGTACCGCCCACGCCGCGAACTCCCGGAAAGGGACCTGCCGATCGGAGCGGTTCGACGTCGGAACTCTCCGACCCCGAAAGTATCCATCGAGATGCGACTACGTCGACGAGGAGAGTGCCGGGCGAAACTACGACCCACGTACAGAGTGATTTGGGCGGAAATATGGTTTTGGAATTCGAAATCTTCATCGTGAAGGTTCCCCTACTTTCACTACACGGGATTCAGTTCAAGCGTATGGAGGGGAACACATGGCAATTCAAGAACATGGCGGACCAGATATTAAAGGAACTGCGCCTATAATTCTAATCCACGGCCGGGAGACAGGCTTGCTGGCCCGAGAAATTCTTGGGTTTGCCAGTGGTAGGGGCTGGCAAGTCGGCCGAGGACGTCGACGTGTACGAACACCTCCTATTACGATCCCGTCGCCTACCCCCGCCCGGCGGATCCTATAATATAGGTAAATATAGGTTGTTCGTTTCGGTTGGAATAAACCTTGATTCCGGTCCCTTCCCTCCGAGGGTCCGTCTCGTCTTGCTGCGATATAGGATTTTCGGGGATAGACTGCGTCTATGGCCGGTTACTGTAAGGATAGGTCGGAACCGGCAGGTTTAGCGAAGGGACTTGACGACGCTGATGTTTTCTTAGTAGAAAATACGGGTAGTAATGTAGAAAGTACGTCTCTGGCGAGGGGTAGATAAATGGATAGCAGCGTCCGATTCGGTACGGATTCTCATGGTATTGTTCACGGTTCACATATAAGTCCCCGGACATTTTCTTAAGTTAACATAGCGTGTGTGTTGAGTTTCGTCGGGGTTGGGAAACATTACAGTTATTCGTTCCTAATGTTGTAACATTCTCGGTCGAATCTATATTGTTCACATATGCATACCTGGGAATGAAGGCAGCTTTATTCTTCAATGGTAGCTGAGGTTACTACTGCTTTGTTTTATACGGGCGGCGTGGCTGTCGTCATCACTTACACTTGATACTTAATAATAACTAACAACCTAGCCACACTTTGCTATTGATCGTATGCCTACTTCAGCTAACCAAATAAATAGAATCCACATGTGCTTATCGAATCTTTAGTTGTGGGAGGTGAATGCCTACAGGTCACCTATATTACCTTAGATTAGAGCTCTTCTAAGACTCTCGTAGCACCCGGGCGCGCGGCGCTGAAGTAGGATTACGTAGGTGCCCAAGTACATGTATCCCTATCTAGGTACCTAGGTACCTGGGTACTAGGGTACATATATCGTCTATGCACACCACCCCGCCAGATGCCCATCGAAGCCAGGGCTGATTACGTGGTACGTATCTGGTCAGTGCTCCCCTCCGGACCCGCATTCCAGCCGGCAAATTACGACGCGGCGCCACAATATGGTACGCAGACAGATGCGAGCCCTGCACCGACTTCGACTTTCTTCCAACTTTTTAGGTGCTTTTACGCCTATTGGAACTTGCGACATCCAAAACCTCATTCTCGATTATTTCCCTCCATACTTCCAGCGTGGTACTTCGCATCCTAGCAGCACGCTCTCACGCCAACTCCCGACTTGCTCCGTCCTCTCCGCACCAGAGTTTTCCTTCCGAGACGGGTACTAGTCAGTACTGATTAGGCATAAAGACAGCCGCATCGGGGCAGAGCAGAATAGGAAGGACTTCGTCGTCAAGAGTGTCCCACTCCGAATTTCACGACTTCTACCACGTCCCGGCGATCTCTAAATCTTGGTCGATAAGAAGACACCCCTCCCATTAGACGGCTTTAGCAAATCCGAATATCGCCCACCCAGAAGAATTGCGGACCTACCTGGCGACAACAGGTATACACGAGAGGGGCCGATCAACCAACCTAGAGTTATTTCTCTCCCGGACCTTCGCGCTTCAGTCATACATCATCCTAGAAGTCAGGCTCCGCGGAATATCGAACTTCCAAAGTTTACCCACAGGCGGATAGCTGGTTTAAATATCGTGGGTACCTTAAGCCACGCGGAAATTTTGCGAACGAACGAGAGATACCGACTGCGCGCCGTGAAGTCAAGCCCTGACTAGGAGCGCGGGGAGAGGTCGACGAAGACGCAACGAAGAGCTGAGCGAAGGAGCAATATCAACATCTGGCCTTGCCTTGCCTTGCCTTACTTTACCTCACCTCAAAGAACTTCGGCGACTGCATTCACTCAAAGCAATCATGTTGCCAAATCCGAATCTTTATAGCCACCACCAGTATAACCCTCACGCCGACCAGCCATGGATGCACCAGCAGCCGAACCATCAGCATCAAGCCCAGCAGGCTGCCGCCGCCGCCGTTGCTGCCCAGCAGCAACACTACAATCGACTAGCCGGCGCTCATAATAATGTCGCAACAAACATTGGCGCCTCGGTAGCCGGTCACGTTCAGGACAACGGCCTGGAGAATGTGTCGGAGGACAACCGTAGGACATTGACCTTCGTCGCCGACTTGCTCAACGAGAACACGCGTGAGGCCGCTCTCCTCGAACTGAGCAAGAAGCGCGAACAGGTACCGGAACTAGCTCTTATTCTATGGCACTCGTTTGGTATGTCCTCCCTGCCCGAGAATGTAACGAAGTTGAGTTGTGGCTAATTTAGATGTGGATATCTAGGCGTCATGACGTCCCTGATGCAGGAGATCATCTCGGTCTACAACCTACTCAACCCGTCGCAGTTAACCGCTGCTGCTTCGAATCGGGTTTGTAACGCGCTCGCCCTGCTGCAATGTGTGGCATCCCACAATGATACGAGGACCCTGTTCCTAAACGGTATGTTGGCTTCCCGTAGTGATCGAATATAGTGCGCTAACAGCATCGACATAGCCCACATTCCTCTCTTCCTCTACCCCTTTTTGAACACTACCTCCAAGTCGCGGCCGTTCGAATACCTCAGACTCACTTCCCTCGGCGTGATCGGCGCACTGGTGAAGAATGACTCTAGCGAGGTCATCAACTTCCTTCTCACAACAGAGATCATCCCTCTCTGTCTTAGAATCATGGAGACGGGCTCGGAGCTTAGCAAGACAGTCGCTATTTTCATCGTCCAGAAGATCTTATTGGATGACAACGGTCTGAACTACATCTGCGCCACGTACGAGCGCTTCTATGCTGTGGGGACGGTGTTGAGTAACATGGTCGCTCAGCTCGTCGAGCAACAGACCGCTCGTCTCCTAAAGCACGTTGTGCGCTGCTTCCTTCGCCTAAGCGACAACGCCCGCGCCCGAGAAGCCCTCCGTCAATGCCTCCCGGAACCCCTCCGCGACGCCACCTTCAGCTCGGTGCTTCGTGACGACGCGGCCACCAAGCGCTGCCTGGCTCAGCTGCTGATTAATCTCTCCGATAACGTCGTGGAGACTAACAACAGCCACCCAGGCCTATAAATCCTTCTAGACATGCAGGAGCATGAGACGAAGGGCTTACCGGAGGATTGCCAAGTCTCAGCAGATGCGTGATCCTAAGTTGAAGGCTCCTGATACATCGGGGGTCCCTTAGAGATCACCCACATTCTAGAGCAAATGATGAGTGCGCTTCAGTGATGTTCTTTCTACTTTCAGCCCTCCCACCCGGCGTTTTTTTGGAAGCTATTTCAAAAGTTCTAGTCGACGCCTTTTAACACCGCTGCGTCTCATAGCGTCGATTCTAGATTCCGATCACTCGTATTGATACCAAAAAGTTTACCCCTAAGTGGCACGGAGTCGGTCATCCTACGAATTGCGATGTCTTTTATTCATCTACAACTGCATGCGAGCGAATTAAAACGGATCTTGTACGCGGATATCCCTGAGTTAAGACAGTTAACACTCTCATACCCCCTATCAGAACAGGAAAGACTGTTCCCATTTCAATCATACTGATAATGTCTATGGCATGTTTCACGCGCCTCTTGACAACCGAGGTCCGTATCACCAATACGTCCCGTCATTATTCCACAAGTCGATTTTGACTCTCCTGGAAGTTATCATAATCCTTATGCAGGAGCTTTACCCTCAATGCATAAGTCACGACTTATATCCTACCTAGACTTTGGCCGGCAGGCTAATGTCCTACCGGTCTCGGTAACACCCAACCGCAAGCAGGCGCCCCATTCCGGTAGAGTACATCTGCCCTCTACAGCCGCGCGCTAGGCCAGCCAAACTCTCTCTCAGGCAATGTACTCATAAAAGAATTTGGAGGCGATGAGCGGGAGGTCTAAGGCTCTGAATTGACCGTCCCACAGAGCTAGAACCGTGCACGCTACGATTCGATCGTACGGCACAGGGAAACCCGGAACGCTGGGGGGCGTATGTGCATCGGTACGGGTTAGGTAGATGTATAACTTAGCACCATTCTCGGAAAAATACAAACACGTGAAAGGGCCCTGACGATTTTCGATCCCGTGTGACTCTTAACTGCGACGACGCGAATAGATATGGACGGGGCGTGGTTCTACTAGTGTGATGTGAGATGCCTGCCCCCTGAATGCTCATGGTGGACGCGTAGAATCGGTTAGCAGATATAACGTCATTGCAGCGACTTTTCTTTTCTTTCGATGGCAATGGAAAGACTGATTTCATTCTACTGACATATTCTGTAAGCAGGAGTAGAGATACAAACGTCTAATAGTTAGGGGATTGTCGTGCTTAGGCTGTAGCACGGTTGCTCTTACGGGTTAAGTCGACTGAAAGGGGGCGGGAGGAGACAAATGATCTGAATTTTGGGGTTTATTGCTTGGGTATCTAAGCGGAGGTCTATTCACCTTTAATAGGTGCTCATGTGATAGATAGATCCCGTAGTCTAGAAAACTTAGGTTAACCTTGGGTAGGTAGGTAGGTGGTTATATCCCTCGGTCGAGTAATGGATAGTACGTGTGCTCGCATCCGCGTCCTTCTATACGTACGTACGTACGTAGATGGGTAACCTTAGCATACCAGCATATATATTAAGCCCCCCAGCTTCTCGGCGTTGTATCAAAGCATCGCGGCTGCGCGGCTCCCTCGTTTCAGAAGCTTCCCCAGATCCGCTGGACTCGGGTCCGGCTCGACGTTCCCGTGTTAGGCATTGCTGAGCCTGAGTACAACGAATACAGATCTTACAACGCAAATGGTCTCTTGCTTATTATGCTGGACTTACTGGTTATTTGTAATTCTTAGGATACGTTTGTATATTATCATTTCTGCATACCGCCAAATTCGAAGTCCCGCATAGAGATGCACACTGTGCTTTGTAATTGTATTATACAAGTAATTAGCCTATAGATTTGCTCTGGTGATACAGTGCAATATCCTCTAACGAGGATCTATCGTAATTCCGCACACTCATCATAGCCTTCGTGGGTATTAGTCCTCCGACCGGACATCTGCCGCCGTCTTGTTCCCTCGTAGGAATTTCGCAGAAGTTCGTCTTTCGTAAGCCCGGGAGCCGCCTTATCCTGTCCTTCCCCTTTTTTCTTCTCCTTTTCTTTTTGGCAGCACTTCCCCCCTCCCCCACTCGCCCATCTTCTCGCTCGGCCTGGGGTCTTATAGGGAGATACGATCGGTCGCTCTGCTTATCTAGGACAGGAGGGGCTCGGGCGTTCCTATGTGACCAAAGGGGCTGCGTAGATGATGCTAATACTGGTAGTACGTGCGGTAAGGACTGTGTTGTGGTTGTTGTAGAAAAATTACTCTCCATGTACGGAAATAACTCGTGAACTTGACAAGGGAGCCCTTCCATGTACGGCCTACGACGTCCTCGGTTTTCCTGCCATAACCGCCACCTCATTACTTCCTACCCGGCTGATGGTTCTCCGCACGTCGCCCCCGTCGAGTAGCGCAGCTCGAAGAGAAGCGTAATGCTGCTGTTATTGTATCGTGGCTTCATCTCTTCGTTTCCTTGAATCGACTCACGGCTCGTAGTGTTCTTGATGGCATGTCCTTTAAGCGAAGGCGCCGACGATAGACATACCAATAGCTGTTTGACGTTAGTTAAAGCCCAATTAATGCATGCGTGGCCATAATTTACCTCCAAGGAGGACGAAAACGAAAGCAAGCTTCTTGTCCTTCATTGTCAACGTTCGGCTGGATTCTTCCGAGAGGAAGTCCTCGGCGAGCAAGTCTACCAGAGCAGCGTAGATCAGAAGACCGGAAGAGCTATAAATTATTAGTATAGGGTTTTATGAGTACGACTGAACGTCAAAAACTTACATCGAGTTAAAGATACCGACGATGATGAGACCAAAGGCGCTGTTAGGATCGTAGGTGTTACGCGCAGCCAAACCGATAGCCTGTCCGATGGGGGCTGTGGTGCCGAATGCGAAAACCAACAGCCAGGGGCGGATGCTGCCCTTGGGGTAGGGCACGGCCGCGATACGGGAGCCGAGGCCGAGACCTTCGAACATCTGGTGGAAAAGGATGGCGATCAACAGGACGACGAATCCCTCGATGGTGATGGAAACAGTCATTCCGACGAAAACAGAGTGGAACAGGATGCCGCCTTCTAGCAGGGTAATGTTCATGGACATCTTCTTGTAGACCAAGGGGTCAACCGGTTGACCCTCTTCGTCGATCATGCTCTTCTCGCTAACAAGAACTTCCTGTTTGGATTCGGGCTGTTGCGCCTGCACGTTGCTGGATGCCTTGATCATGTTGATGAGCTCGAGACGCTGGCGAACGTACTGCTCGTAGAAGACGACGAACCACGGCGGCATTTCGGAGTGAGGGAGATCCAGATCAGCGCCCTCGGGGTATGTCTGCTCATACATCTGCTGGGCCACCCTCTTCTCGTAGTCTATATCGACGGTCTCGAAACTAGGCCGGGCGGGTCGTGCGGGGCGCTGGGGAGCGCCGACGGGTGGCGGTGCGTGGTGCTCGAAGCCGGTAGCGCCGCCGTGGGAGTGGCCGCCCATCTTGTTGTTCATCCACATCTCGATGATGAAGAGGATGAAGAGAGATCCCATCATGATAACACCGGGAAGCGGTGGGTAGTCTTTGATGAAGATGTCCGGAAGACATGGGTCCGAGAGACTGAACCAGGCAGTAGGGAGAAGCTGATATGATCATTAGATGGAAGAATGAATAAATTCGCTTGATACGACGTACGTGAACGAAGGCGGTTGCTATTAGGACACCTGTTCCGAAGTGTTTGCAGGCAAAGAACACCTTCTCTGGTACCTTGAGCCAGCTGATTTTCTTTGCGGCCACGGGGAAGCCAGCACCTATGAGGGTAGTTCATTAATACCAGGGCTACGAATTATGCAATAAGGCTAGGATAAGACTCCATACCCAAGATCGATGCAGCCAGGACAAGAACTATGGGGTTGTTAGCTGATTACGACTCGATTCTTTCTGTTAATTTACTTACAGAGTCCGACCGTGTGTAAAGCAACATCATACTCTCCAGCCTCCTTGCCGCTGCCGCAAACGGGCTTCATATCCCCCATATCTTCCGCCATTTTGTATAGATTTTCTTGAAAATAACAAAAAAACGAATGGAAAAAGAAGTGACTAGCACCTTGTCAGGAGAGAAAGTACAAAAGTAGTGGATAAAACGAAGCCGCCCGGCGACTTGTGGGTTCAGAATAGAATAACAGACGATGAGGCTTCAATCCTCACGCCAAGAGAAGGGAAGGTGAAAAGGAAAAAGGAAAGGGAAGAGAATGCAAAGTCGAAGGCAGATCCCTAACACTCAACCATGACAAGGGACATAAGAAGATAATATCATTCCAAGTCTTGGAAGCTCGGGGGCAGGCCCTTTGCTTTTATGCATTGTCGTGACAGGAATTGACCGGCGATCCTATGCCAACCTTGAGACGAAGACCCACGAAGCTCAATGTCGAAATTGGCAGTATCTACACAGTTCGATACTGAAAATAGATCTTCCCTCGACTATTCTTGACGTTGTGTTTTCGTGCGAACGTATGACGGGCAACTCTTCGCTCGCGAGCCGCAAACCTTGTCTTAATTCGAGTTGATAATCTGTATTATCTGATCGGCCTGGTCAATGTTGCCAGACTGTTTCACAGTGGATTTCTGGGTCGTTGCAGAAACCCTAGTAGCAGAGCAATCTCTACCGTATTGGGCCTCACGATGTCGAAGATCAATGCCTGGGATTGTGAGAGCTTGGCACGAGCCTCACCCAGGAGAGATCCACATAGATGCCACAGAGACCAGCAAGCTCCATCTTATTACTAACAAATAACCGTTGCATTCTAGGTTCTGTTGCTACCTCAATATATTTTCATTCGCCTCATTTGCGGTAGCAAGGAAGCTAAATGGGTTTGTACGTAAGATTCAAGGGTAAAAGCCCAAGTTAATGTAAACAACAGTGTAAACAGTGAAGGTTGTAGGGTTCAAACAAGCTCCACCGTTGAACCCCGGGGAAGGTTTACTCTTAGATATGAATAGGTAGGTAATTATAGTAAGTTCTCCAGCCACATGTGAGAGTCGCGTTTCCGACGTACTCCACAGTTGCGTGGACGCCGTCGTGGATATCATGACTTCAGTTGAGTCGGGGAACTTTCATGATAGTTGATTTTCCCTAATTAGGAAAAAAAACCTCTCAAGTCGTCGATGTAGCGTATGGAGGAAACATGTATGGCTCTTGGCGGTATCAACAATAGTGGGTTTATATTAATGCGGTTTGGGCACTTACTATGAGAGACTGTGAGACTGTGCGCTGCCCAACGCAGCACGCGGCTTGGCAAATATGAGTCCGGGGTAAGATCAACAGGCTCTCGGCCAAGTTCTTCGGTGGGTAGTGAGTTCAGAGAAGCTTGACTGTGACAGATAGGACGTGATAGTCACGGCAGTGGTAATGTCCGATTGAATCGAAACAAAATTGGGCCAATGGGGTATTCTGTATTTGATGTTGATTGGCCTTCTGCCGATGCGAGCCCACCGTCCGCCAAGAGCGTCGTTGTTTGAGACGGGGGAAAGCTGCTGTCTAAGCGGACCTGTCGAGGACCCGAGGCCGGCATTCGAACCCCTGTCTAAGATTTTCTCCTCGCCTTTTTCTACATTTTATTTTCACGGGGTACGGAGAGACTGACCGGCAAGGGGGTTGTATTCCGTCATGGAGTTGGTGGAGGGAAATGGAGCGTGATGCAACGTGCGACCACGGTTGGTTCCCTCACATTCGTCCTCTGGGCCGGGTTTGGATATATTATGAGGCTTTGTACAGTGATCGCCCTCTTCCACTTTCATTCGGAAACGTTTTCTGTATTGCACCCTAAGAGGCTTCTAGAGCATGAATTCCAATATGGCGAATCAGGAATCGCAAAACACCGCTCAGCCGTCAGGTTAGTCCACATCCGGGTGCGCAAAGTGTTTCGAATCCTTTTATTCCCAATTGAGGTTACGGTGAAGACTTCCTTAGCCATGGGTGCCGGCTGACTTCGAGGTGAAGACAGCTCTGCTCCAGCAAGCGCCGGTCCCGTCTCCACGCCAGCGACCGCACCCGGTGAAGCAAGCGACTCCAAGAAGGAAAAGAGTGCGATCTCAGTTGATATCGAGGAGCCGCACGCCGCCCAGGAACCTGCAGTGGCAACGTCCACCGCGACCCAGGTCAACTCAGCTGATCCGTTGAACTTCGGTCGTCACCGGCGTGAGAATGTCAGCCAGCGCCAGATGAGGATTGACCACCCGAACGGGAACAAGAAAAAGCTCAAGAAGTTTTATACTCGGCAGAACGAACTCATCGACCAATTCCTAGGTGCCGACGATGAGGAACGGTTGCAGGTTGAGGAAGATGCTCGGGTGGCGCCGAAGATCAAGTTCGCCGTCAATGCCTCTTTCACGGTGAACTTCTGCCTTTTCGTAATACAGCTCTATGCTGCCATCTCGACTGGGTCGCTGTCGGTAAATGACCCTTGGTGCGGACTGTCCCCGTCTAGTGAACTTAGTTGACCATCTTGATAGCTTTTTGCCACTGCTGCTGATGCTTTTGTTCGTAACTCTCCTGAATGCTGATAAAGTGCTGTCGGTTGACCATAGAGACAGATGGATCTCGTCTCGTCTTTTGTAATGCTGATAACCTCGCGCCTGGCAGCCAGAGCCAGCATCTATAAATATCCAGTAGTAAGTGCTCAATGGTGAGATGGCCATCAAGGTTATATGCTCATAGCCGCGTAGGGCCGCACAAGGATTGAGACCATCGGCATTATCCTCTTCTGTGCGCTGATGACTACCGTTGCCATCCAACTGCTTGTGAGTCTGCTTCCCCACGGCGTTTCAGCCCCGATGGGATTGGCAACTCTAACTCCTGGCCTCTAGGTCGAATCGGCGCGCACCCTTGGCGGCGGGCCAACCGAATCCAAGGAACTGCATATTATTCCCATAATATTTGTGGGCATTGCCAGTAAGATGCTCTGCCCTGCTATTAGCCTTCTCTTGTTAACAAGGATGGAGTCTTCGCGAAGGGTAGTCTGATGCTATACTGTCTTGCGTACCGCAGATATCCGTCGGTTCATGTCTTCTTCGTAAGTACTTTTGGCGCGGCTCTTGGAATTCCGGTATTGACCTGGCGCAGATCGACCACCGCAATGACATTGTCGTCAACATATTCGGTTTAGTCATGTCGGTGGTCGGTGACCGATTTGTTTGGTACCTAGATCCTATCGGCGCCATGTGCATCGCTCTCCTAATCCTCTTTTCCTGGGTTGCCAATGCCTTCGAACAAGTGTGGTTGCTCGTGGGCAAGTCGGCCCCGAAGGAATTTGTGTCTAAGCTCATCTACATGAGCATGACTCACGATCCTCTAGTCCAAAAGGTAGACACGGTAAGTACCAAGACATTAAACCAAACCAGAGGAAGAGATGGTACTAATAGCGGTTGCAGTGCCGAGCGTACCATGCCGGACAGAAATACTACGTCGAGGTCGACATCGTGATGGATCAGGATATTCCCCTCAAAATCTCCCACGACGTGAGCCAGTCTCTTCAGAGGAAACTTGAAGGTACTTAACTCGGTGTGAAATAAACAGATTTACGATATGCTGAGAAATTTTTAGGTTTAAGTGACGTCGAGCGGGCATTCGTCCACGTCGACTATAACGACGATCACGATATCCATCAAGAGCACAAACCGCTCTACGAGGAGAAGAAGCCAAGCAGAACTTTGAAAGACATACTCCTGTTCCGGAAGAAAGAAGGAGAAGAAGAAATTAGGAGACAAGAGGCGTCGGAATAGGACACTCTCGTCGACTCGGCACGCTTTGACTCTCGGAGGAAAATAGAGCCTGAACAAATGAGGCAAGAATCTAGAAAGACGGGGCCGCGGGCTACAAACACTGAAGAAGGCCTGGTGGTGATGCTACACAAGTGTACGAATAATGAGTGCGATGGCGATGTCTTTGTTTCTTATGGACCGCATACTTTGCTGGAATCTTCAAACATAATAAAGCACCTGGATCGAGCGAAGAGGTGTATGTTCGTATGATCGTGTCTTTTCTGAGAAATTGATGAGAAACTGAAGTAAGGACGGAATTGTCATCCGCGCTGTTAACCTTGAATAGGTACCTAAGGTACCTCTTTGTGGCTAGGAGCGGCTTCCACTGGGGCTTGAATAGTGGGCGCATTAGGCGATGGGCACCACCTGCTGGTAGGTACATACGTATTCCAGCCTATATAAGCTACCTAGGTAGGTACCTACCGAGGTACTCTCATATATAATCTTATCGTATGATTGGAAATGAAAACCTTCCCATTTGCGTCCGCAACTTTCTTCTCGCCAGAAGGAGGGGAACTTCTTCCTCACCACCACCGCCCCGGAAATGTCGCTTCTTCTCCCGGGGATACGCAGGGCGGCGCCCAGGTTATCGCCTAGCCCGTTTATCTGCCGCCAATGCCTCCGCCAGCAGCCGCGCGGAGCAGCTACAGCTCCCCCGCGAGTCCTCCGGTCCCTCCAAAATGTGCGGTTCGCTAGCAGCGCCAGCAGCACCAGTAGCACTGCCGGCAAAGGCGAGTCGAAAGCTCACTTTACACGCTACTTCACCTCCACCGCTATCCCGACCGCGCCACCCCAAGCCGCGAGGTGGTCGTTCCCCGAAACGAGCTCCAAGCCCGTGGCGTACTGGCTGATCGGCAGCGCGGCCAGCGTCTTCGGTATCGTGGTGTTCGGCGGGCTCACACGATTAACCGAGTCAGGGTAACGCTTCCTCCATTACCAATCAGGCACCTACCTACCTAAGTTATCATAATAATAACGGTCGAGACGTAATATCTAACTCGGACATGAACACCACTATAGTCTTAGCATAACGGAGTGGAAGCCCGTCACCGGCTCCCTGCCGCCCCTCACCCAGGCCGACTGGGAGTCCGAGTTCGAGAAGTACCGCGCCTCGCCCGAGTTCCACCTGCTCAACTCGCACATGGACCTGGAGGAGTTCAAGAAGATCTACTACATGGAGTGGACGCACCGGCTATGGGGCCGCGTCATCGGCCTGTCCTTCGCCCTGCCGACCCTGTACCTCGTCGCTCGCCGCCGCGTGTCCGCCCGCGTCGCCGCACACCTCGTCGGCATCACCGGTCTCATCGGCTTCCAAGGCTTCATCGGCTGGTGGATGGTGAAGTCCGGGCTTAAGGACGACCTGTTCGCGCCCGGCTCCCACCCCCGTGTGTCCCAGTACCGGCTCGCCGCCCACCTGGCCACCGCCTTCGTCTGCTACTCGTGGATGCTGCTCGTGGGTCTCGGCATCCTACGCACGCACCGAATGCTCGCCGATCCCGCCTCCGCGACGAAGCTCATCTCCGCACTGAAGAACCCGGCTGTGGCGCCCTTCCGGCGCTCCGTGGCTGCGCTGACCGTCCTCGTCTTCACCACCGTGTTATCGGGCGCTCTAGTTGCCGGCCTCGACGCCGGGCTGATCTACAACGAGTTCCCGAAGATGGGCCTGGGCTTGACGCCGCCGCGCGACGAGCTCTGGGACAAGTTCTACTCGCGGCGCGAGGACGCGTCCGATCTGTGGTGGCGCAACATGCTCGAGAACCCGAGCTTGGTCCAGCTCGACCATCGCATCCTGGCCACGACGACCTTCTGCGCCATACTCGCGCTGTTCGCGTACGCGCGCACCGGCCGCGTCGCCGCGGCGCTGCCGAAGAGTGCGAAGAAGAGCATGATGGGCGTCGTGCACCTCGTGTCCCTGCAGGTTGCGCTGGGTATTAGCACGCTCATCTACATGGTCCCTACTTCGCTTGCTGCCGCGCACCAGGCGGGCAGTCTGGCATTATTGACCGGCGTCCTCGTTCTCGGCCACCGCTTACGGGTGCCGAAGGCGACGATCGCTATGGTCCAGAAGAGACTAGCATCGGCTGCGAAACCGTTATAACCCCGGCTTTCTATATATTCGCGGACCGATGTACGATGGCAAGAGGAGACGTCGTTTATTTACTAGACAGATACCACATGTATTATATGTAGACGAAGAACCGAACACTTCTCTCATTTGCGTCGTATGGCGTGTGTGCGCCGAGCATAGCATTGATCTAGTCTGAAACATCTGGATACACTGTACCAACACCGTAGACAGTATGATACCCGCGCTACCCCTAGCGGAATGGGGGTTGGTTCCTTTAAGCGACGGCCCCTCAGTTCATACCTGCATCTTTTACTCATTCATTGATCTATTTATGGGCTAGAGCGGTTGCGGTCAGCTTAGCACATTAAAGATGGGCGGATATAAAGCGTAACACTTACGAATTCCTTCAACATGGACGTGGGGCTCCTCCCCGCCGTCAACGGGGGGCTTCTCCTTCTTCTGCTCCGGGTTCATGAAGGGGAACAGCAGAACCTCCTTGATGCTATAGTTGTTGGTCAGGAACATGACGAGTCGGTCGATACCCAGACCCCAGCCGGCGGTGGGGGGCAGGCCGTACTCGAGGGCGTTGAGGAAAGTCTCGTCGATCATCTGGGCCTCGTCGTCGCCTTGCGCCTTCTGGCGCGCCTGCTCCTCGAAGCGCAGCCGCTGCTCGAACGGCTGGTTCAACTCGGTGTACGCGTTCGCGATCTCCTTCTTGCACACGAAGGCCTCGAAGCGCTCCGTCAGCCCGGGCTTGCTGCGGTGGTCCTTGGCCAGCGGCGACATGATCTTGGGGTGCTCCGTGATGAAGGTCGGGTTCACCGCCGTCTCCTCGATGAACTCGCCCGTCAACCGGTCCAGCATCCTGGCCGTGGTCTGCGGCTCGGGGCACACCACGTTGACCTTCTTGAGCACGCCCTTGAGCCACTCCCTGGTCTCGTCCGTGTGCAGCTGGTCGCTCGGAGGGAACTTCTCTCCGGTCGCCTCCTCGAGGGCGGGAATCATCTCCACTCTTCGCCACGGCGCCTCCCAGTTTACTGTGTAGGTCTCGCCGTGTTGCGTGGTGAAGGAGGTCGTGTAACCGCCGGTGAGCTGCTTCACCAGGCCGGAAACAAGGTCCTCAGTCCTCTTCATGAGATCGTTGAAGTCGGCGTAGGCTTCGTAGAACTCGCAGGTGGTGAATTCGGGGTTGTGGGTTAAGTCGGCGCCCTCGTTCCTGAACAGGCGGCCAATTTCGTACACCTTGTCGTACTCTCCGACTATCAACATCTTAAGGGGCAGCTCCGGTGCTATTCTTAAGAATACGTCCATGTTGTAGTCGTTAAGGTGGGACTCGAAGGGCTTGGCTGTGGCACCACCCGCGATTTGGTTGAGGATAGGGGTCTCGACTTCCTCAAATCCTTCGTTGTCGAGGTAACTGCGGATGTACTTGATGATCTTGGTGCGGGTGCGGTAGGTTTGTGCGGTCTTGGGGTTCATGATAAGGTCGAGGTAGCGCTTGCGGTAACGCTGCTCCTGGTCCTTGAAGCCGTAGTACTCGTCGGGCAGCTGGTGTAAGCAGGGGGAAAGAAGGATGACTTCGGTCGCGAAGACGGAGAGCTCGCCCTCCTCGCCCTTCTCGATCTTGGTCTTGGGGGCGGTTCTTCCAGCGTAGCCGATGACTCCAATGATATCGCCGCGCCTTATGTGGTCGTGCTGCTTCTCGAACGAGGGAGCGCCCTCGCGCACCTCTTGGGCCTGGCACATGATTTGCACCTTGACGCCGTTGTTGCCGCGGATGTCGTAGAAGAGCAGCTTGCTACCAGAGGCGCGCTTGTTGTATATTCTGCCGGCGACGTGCAGTGTTCGAGATTTGTCGTGCTCTCCGGACTTGAGGTGGCCGTAGTCCTTCACTAGGTTGTTAAGGTCATAGTCGCGATGGAACTTGTGCGGGTAGGGATAGGGGTCCTTGGTCTCGATGAGCTTGGAGATGGCGCGAGATCGGATCTCGAAGTATTGCTGGATCCATCGTGTTAGTGTTTATTGATCGATATCCCCTCCCACGACATCGCCAATCGGCAATTGACTCACATTAGGAGTCAGCTCCTTTTCTTCGGCTTCGGCATTCGTCTTCTTCGCAGACACAGGCTTGGGCGGTGCGGCTGCGGCCTTCTCCTGCTTCTTGGCGTCTCGCTCGCGCTGCTTCTGTCTCTTCTTCAATTCGGACTTGGACACCATCTCGCCGGTGACTTCGTCGAGGTGCAGGTTAGCAACCTCTGCGGTTGGCGGTTGATCTGCCATGGTGACTTTGGCTATAGTCGGCTATATTCGACTATATTCGAGGAATTGGTTGTAGTTGACGAAATGACAGAAATTGTTGTCAATTGCATGTATTTTTATTTATCGGACCCCGCGTATATTTTTTTTCTTTTCTGTGACTCTACCGCGGGGTAATTTTTATTTTCTGGCTAGAACTGAGATTGAGTCATCCCACTAATTTCGCAAATTGCCTGTACCTAGAGGTAGGTACTGTGTAACTCGCGTCCGGACGCGGGGCATCCGCCCTCACGTGCGTATCATGTGATCTCTTCCCCAAACAGCTTATCAGCTTATCAGCTTATCTGTTCTGGGCAATTCAATCGATTTTGTAGCTCCATTTCTTGATTTCCTTAATAATGCATCCTCTCCATTCTCCCTATCCTCCCTAATGCATCTTCCCCCCTAAACAAATTGGAAGCAGTACACACAATCGTATGCCCAGTTCCATCTGGAAATGCATGGGTGCTAGCTACTCATCTTCCCACTGTAAAGGAAGCCCACCCGTATCGAATACGCCTAAGCGGGACTTCATGAATTCGTCAGAACACTTACCGTAAAGTCCTACCAATTTCTCTCCGTGCACGGCGCCCAGGGTTTTGTTCCCCCAGCCCCTAGGGATACCGTCATCACCATGCACCGCCCCCACCGAGCTGAACATCCCGGCAGCCAGTCAACGCCGGAGACTACAGCTGGGGTGGTACGGTGGCAGGGTAGGACTTGCACTAATAATGTAGGCGACAGGGCCTTCGACAGGGTCTTCGCCTTCTCTTTCGAAGTGGGCTTGTCAGTTGTAATCTGTCCCAATGTATCAGCTCCTATGGTTTTGTTATTGTTAGGTTCTACTCCCCGGGCCAACATCATGGATAGTTTAACGATCGTCGCGCGTAGTTGAATTATGTTCGTGTATCCCGCGCGCTCCCGAGATAACTAACGTCAGAGTACCTCATAGGTGGCGTGGGAAGACACTTGAAATGGAATACGTTGAGTCTGTCAGTGTTGGTGTTGATCCGAAGTCTGGTTCGCGGGACAGATTCTCTTATCCCCCTTAAGATCTATCAAACTCCGTCTCCCGGGTCAACGTTACAGAGCATGTATAGAATGCCCTGTTATTGAGCGAGTCCTGTGGCTCGACCAAACAACGAGTGGCAGCCTGTCCGGTAGGAATATATGCAGGAATATACGCACACACATATGCTACGCAACTGAGCGCCACGGCGGTAACCAAGCGATCACGGGGCATATAAACATCAATAGTTGTGTGATAACCTCGAGCGCCCAGCCCAGCCTATCACCCTCCCCCGTGGGTTGCCAAGTAGCTGCGAGTCGAAATCAGCCCTGCTCGTAGAGGGGAAGAAACTAGGAGCTTTCAGGAACCTGATATCGGGTTTCATTCAGCTCGATAAAACTCGGCCACTACGCACTACCTATGTTTAAGTAATGGACAGAAAATGTATACCACCATATTGTTTCTATTTCAACCCCATATAAACTCCGGCAAGCTTCTAGGCTCTCGGGACCAGCATGAGTTTCGGTGTGGGATTCGGTGATGTGGTGCTCGCTTCCAAGCTGGCCTGGACTGTATATAGGGCATGTAAAGACTCCGGTGAAAACTTCAAGCGCCTATCCAGCGAAGTAGCATCCCTGCACGTCGTACTCAAAGAGACCGAGGACTTCATCGACGAATTTCAGGAGCTCGATACTTCTCGAAAGAATCGTTTAACTATCCTGACGGACGGGTGCAATGCGACACTAGAGGATCTGCAGAAACTGCTCAAGTCTTACGAGCGTCTCGGAACCCAGGCTCAAAGGACTTGGGACCGGATGCGCTTCGGTTTAGAAGATCTCGCTGATATTAGATCTCGGCTGGTGAGCAATGCAACGCTCTTGACTGCCTTTAACAGCTCTCTAGCCAAGTTTGTTATATTGAACTCACTCACCGTTACGCGTCGCTAATGATACCCCCAAGCTCATCGACGGCCAGAATTGAAAAGAAGTTGAATAAATTTATCTGCGAAGTGCGTGCCGGATACCGAGAAGGTTCGGTCGTAACCGCGCCCGATGTAGTCGAGACGATCGAATCGCCCGACGTATGGGCCCAGCTCCGGCGAGAGCTCGAGGATATCGGCATCTCCCCTGTCATCATGGAAGAGCATCACGAGTACATCTCGAGCTGGATGAAGTTGGTTCTAACACAAGGACAGGCCAATGAAGAAAGCCCAACAGAGTTAAACCATGCTATGTCCCCTGACTCTGGTTACGGTGGCAGCATCGTATCTTCGTCTGTCGAAATGAGCACGGCAAATCAAGAATTCGAGTCGGAGATGCGGAGGAAGCAAGCCGAGAGGCCTCTAGATGAGGTTTTCAAGGCACTAACAGTCGAGTCCGCCCCGTTAGTCAGGAAGAAGTCCATCACCGACCCTACCAGACTCATCCGCAAACTGTTCATAAAAGAGGATGCACTTGTGCAAGCGGCCAGCGATGGAGACATCGACAAGGTCGCGAAGTTGCTCAGCATTGGGTGCAATGTGAACGCAAAAGACAGATGGGGGTTAGTGAGCCACGACACCATGCTTTACACGTTACGCTGACGCTTCCTAATGTAGCTGGTCGGCCCTCAGTATGTGTGCGTACGGGGGACACCTTGCCATCGCCCGGCTTCTTCTGGAACATGGGGCCGATTTGTTCAACGTGGACGTGGATGGCGATAC
Source organism: Pyrenopolyporus hunteri (assembly GCA_902806595.1). NCBI lineage: Eukaryota > Fungi > Ascomycota > Sordariomycetes > Xylariales > Hypoxylaceae > Pyrenopolyporus > Pyrenopolyporus hunteri. Next base: position 1,821,670 of record CADCXC010000011.1, on the reverse strand, counting down.
ACCAATGCAAATAGCCACTACCCGTGGCCACTCCGAGGTGGCTATCCTATTCGACGAGGCGCAAGCGGAGAGAGATCGCCTGGCTCGCGAGTTAGACGCTGAGCCAAGAGCAGCAGCGAAATGAGCGAAGCTGGCGAGAGGACAAGGGGGCACCGTTTACACACATAATTTAGGACCGGCAGAGGATTTTATTGTGACGCAAGCTCGGCAGATCTGCAAAGGCGCTGCAATTCCTTACACTATTCTAGAAGAATATCACTACTAGAAGAGTCCGCAGAAGAAACTATTTTTTCCCTTCCTATTTTCTTTTTCTTTTTTTCCTTTTTATTTGCGTGTATGATTCGTGTATCTCGGATTTCATTTCCTTTCCTTCTTCAACTGCAGCCCTTCAACCATCAAGGGTCTTGCTGTTCGCGATCCTAGAGGTCCACTCCGATTCGTCGAGAGTCCGAGAGCTAAAATTGTTTTATTAATGGATCTATGCTTCAACGCCCACTTCGTCCTCTCCTGCTTACAATTGGTACAGAGGTGGAAATGCTCCAGCCCAAGCATGGATGCCTGGGCACTGTCTGAGATAATAAGCCTGACATGCCATATTATCCCCATTTATGCGGACCCACGGACTTATCATGGTAGCAGCGCTAAGGGTATAGCAGAGTAGCACTGCCGTGTAAAGATCCGCGACATAGAGCTGGAGACGGTAAGGCTGAAAGCCCTAGTCTACAGGGTCGTCGGGGTTTGGAGCCATTACAGGCAGTATATTTCGCTGCTGATCCCTGACGTTCATCGCCATGCCCAGCCACGATGGGTTATTTCCCAATCAGGGTGCGCAGCTGTAGGTCAAGGACCCTGTGTCGTCGTTAGACGGGATTTGCATATGGAATACTGGTGCCTTATGTAGAATGTCGTGGCCTCTTCTTGTAGTCTTAGAAATGCTCACTGAGATGCCAACCACCTCTATCCTAAGAAGCTGTTCTCTCGAGCAAGCTGTGTGTCCAAGATTTCCTACAGAGAATCTTAGGGTTAATAGGCTTCAACTCAATAATCGTATCTTATAGTCTTAGCTGGTCCTCTCTTAACGGTGTTAACAATTCTATAAGCAGTGTATCGGAACGATTAGGTCTGCTACCCAGTGTTGAGCCGACACGGATCTTTCACCGACTATCCCCTAGAGGAGGCGGATTCCGCTAGGAGGTGGCCTTAATACAAACTCTGCAAAATGTCGGCGGTCTATGAACTCCCCCAAGACCCTTTCCTGCCCCAGGAAGAGTCCCAAGGGCCTCTTTTCCTCGATACACAAGCATGCCTCTGCGCTCTACGAGGAACGTCAAGTGGAGACAACAGCGAGATAGCATGGCAGTGTATAGGGAATCAGACGGAAGGTGTGTATGGCGTGGCGACGGGGAAATGGTTCAAGACCGTAGGCCCTACCGTCTTGCCAGAAGAACTCCCGATGTGGGACGCATCGAACCATCCGGATACCAGTAAAGCTCTCATGCTAGATCCAGGCTCAAATTCTTTAGTCGACGTCGATAACAAGAAGCTCAGCGTCTGGGATCGAGCGTGTACCGGCAAGAATCGCACGTCTTTTTCGACATCTTACTATAGGGCGACAGCGGAACTCGACCAGGACTTAGTTCCCGTCGACGCCGCCCCTTGTTGGCGACCTGGAGGAATCCCGATACAGATTCAAAATGTCACAAGCTGGGAGGCGAATGGGTGTAAAGAGGGTTTCTTATGTAAGTCGGAGGTCTACAGAGGCTCGTGGCAGACGCCGTGTTAACAACTGGGCTAGGTACCAACAACACAGTAAACTCGTTACCTCAATTCTGTCCTCCCATCACGCAGTGTCAGATAGCGAGACTGGCGGGCTATAGTTGCGTTTACCAAGGCAAGAACTTCCCTATGGGCGTGTTTGAGCCCGTAGTCTGCCAACAAGGATACTACTGTCCGCCATCGTCCGGAGGCACGGAGATGATCAAATGTCCATCTGGCACTTATTGCCAACCGGGTGCCCCGACGCCTACTCCGTGCAGCTTCGGAAGCGAATGTCCGGAAGGATCGACATTCGAGATCTTTCTCATACCCATCGCCATCCTAGTCATCGTCGACTTCTTCCTAGCTATTTTCTTCCTCTTCTATTCACTCCGCAAGCGATTCTCGAGAAGTCGAGAACAGTCGCTAAACGGCATGCGCAGGACGAAGACCGCCTTCATGATGCCTGCAACGGGCTACAAAGAACTCCCCGGCGAGTCGGATCAGGACCACGAGATGATGCCGATGCGGGCTACCTATGCACCCGGCCCTGATGGATGGACCGGCTTCGAATCCGCCCTAGAATTCCCAACACCGGGAAGTTCCACGCTAAACGTCCCCGACAGCGGGTTTTCTCCCCAACTTAGAGCGTTCGTCGAATCCATGCGAAGAGCCACCGACGGCGCCCGTTTCGGCTTATCTTTTACCTACTCCGACCTCTGCTTCCAGCCGAAGGGCAGCACAAAACCGATCCTTCAGAACGTCACGGGGTCCATCGAACGTGGGTCTCTAACCGCCGTCATGGGCGGTTCCGGTGCCGGAAAGAGCACGTTTGTAAACGTTCTCATGGGGAAGACCACCAATACCAGCGGCTCCGTCACGATTAACAATATACCCGGGAAGATCAAGAGATATAAGAAACTTATAGGTTACGTTCCGCAAGACGACATCGTCCTGCCCGAACTAACGGTTTATGAAAATATCCTTCATTCGGCAAGGATACGTTTACCACGATCTTGGGCTGATGTCGACATTATAGCGCACGTCAACTCGGTTATCGACTGCTTGGAATTATCTCATGTACGCGACTCGTTGGTCGGTAGCGTAGGAAAACCCGTAATTAGCGGTGGTCAGAGGAAACGAGTGAGCATCGGCATGGAACTCGCCGCAGCGCCCATGGCCATCTTCCTCGACGAGCCGACGAGCGGTCTCGACGCGACGGCCGCGTCGTCCATAATGCGGACTCTCAAGGCGATCGCGCGTCTCGGCATCTCCGTCATCGTGATCATCCACCAGCCGCGCATGGAGATCTTCGAGATGCTGGACGACCTAATCCTGCTTGCGAACGGACAGATCATCTACGAGGGCCCGGAGGGCGGCGTGCAGAACTTCTTCGAGGAGGTCGGCTTCAGCTTCCCCGAGCACAGCAACTTCGGCGACGTCGTCACCGACATCATCACCGGCAACGGCCGCGCCTACAAGCCCACCGGCGACATATCCAAGGACGCGCTCATCGCCCACTGGGCCAAGTCCCGCGAGAACGCCTCGATCAAGGAGAAGCACGCCTCGCTGCGGTACTCGAAGACGTCTATTGCCGAGAACAACTCGAAGCACCGCGAACTGCTTAAGGAAAGGGGTGCGCCGCGCTGGAAACAGCTCTGGCTTTGTCTCACGCGCGCCATGCTCCAGCAATGGCGCACGAGGACAGCGTTATACTTCGAGATGGGATTGGCTACGATAGCCGGGCTGCTACTCGGACTGGCCGAGAACGCGAAGAAGGGCGTGCTATTCATCGGGATCTACAACGCGCCATACGACGTCTTGTCCCTGGCCACGGACCTCAAGTCCGTGCCGGAACTCGCGCTTCTCATGGCCATCGCCATCGGCCTCGTGGCCGGGGCGCCGGGCGTCAGGGTGTTCTCGGAGGAGATGCTCCTGTACCGGCGCGAGGCGGAGGCGGGGCACTCGCGCATCGCGTACTTCCTGGCGAAGAACCTGTCGGTGCTCCCGCGCATGGTGTTCGGGTGCCTGCACTTCTCGACGCTGATCCTGCTGCTGTCCGCGCCCATCATCCCGTGGGGCACGGCCTTCCTGGCCAACCTGGTGTACTTCTACTGCATCTACGGGCTGGCGAGCTGCGTCAGCATGGTGGTGCGGCGCGAGGACGCGCCCCTGATCGCCACCATGATCAGCCTGATCGTCGGCATCCTGTCGGGCGCCGCGCCGCCGCTGTCCAGCGCCAAGGAATGGCACCTGGAGTGGTTGTGGCGCGCGTCCCCCGGTACCTGGCTGGCCGAGCTGTACTTCGGACAGCTTATCGAGCCATTCCGCTACCTCTACCAGGTCGATCTGGCGGCGGAGCTGGTGGGCTTCCACCTCAATTGGCATTGGCGCAACATGCTGATTCTGCTGAGTATCGGCACGGTATATCGGGTGCTCGCATACCTCGGTTTGCTGGTGGGGAGTAGGCTGCGTATATAAGGTAGATATATGCGAAGTGGGATGATATCATGGCATCAAACAAGAGAAGGGATGTATATATATACCGATGCTGGTTTGATTGGCCTTGCTTTACAGATTCATGAGTTGTATTCAGCATGTTTGGTGTTTAATAGGAAAACTCTTCAATATTTGCCATCACATATGCGCCCGTAAGCATCCTTAATTAAGCTGTAACATTCAGGTCTAGAACTGTAATATATAGGGAGCTGAGCGTCGTGAATGGACAGCCAAGGATTAGTGGCGTTCACAACCTACCGTACGCTTCAGATAAGCACCGGTGCTTTTAATCCTGAAGGCGGCCAACTCCGTGTGTTAACTTGTGAGCCAGCATAAACTGCCTTGCGAGCTGCCTTGACTTTAGCTCTTTACTATGCATTTTCGATGATGACGCTTACCTGAGGTATAGGAAACCGAGTGAGACGGTTACGAAAACACCTAAAGCCATCTTCTTGGATGTTTTTACCTTAGCCAGTTGTCGAATATAATACGGTACCCCATATCGAGATCAATTGGCGCCGAGGTTCGTACCTTGGGGCGACTGGTATAACATCCGTACAGTGTGACAATGGAAAGTCAAAATGAGAAGAAACCCCATGTAGGCATCGTGGGGGCTGGGGTCTCGGGACTTCGATGCGCGGATATACTCCTCTCCAATGGCTTCGGAGTGACCATTCTTGAAGCTAGAAATAGGATCGGTGGCAGAGTGAGCGATTTCTTACCAGCCGTCCAGAGCAACAACTAAATAAATGCTTGCAGATTTGCCAATCGGATGAGTTGGGCTACACCGTGGATATGTAATTCAACTTCCCGTCTGAATTATCCAATTGAGTTGCTGAGATCCGTTTGATATAGTGGACCAAATTGGATTCATACATGGGATAGCGGCGGCGTGCATCCGATTATGAAACTTGCAGTAGAGACAAAAACGCCACTCCACCACTGGAACGAAAGGCAATTCATCTACGACTCGTCCGGCGACATATTACCAGAGGAGAAGTCCGAAACGCTGTCAACTCTCCTATGGGAGATAATCGAAAAAGCTTTCGAGACTAGCGCCGTAGCTAAGGAAAAGGATGGGGGGAAGAGTATCCCACCGGAAGCATCTCTATACGATTTCATTAGAAAGACGGCGGAAGAGAAGCTAGAAGATGAAGATGACCGGCGAACCCTTGTCAAGATGAGCGAGATGTGGGGGGCGTATGTTGGCGAGCCCATCTGGAAACAGAGCCTAAGGTTTGCTTGGATGGAAGGGTGTTGTGCTGGCGGTAAGAATATCGAAAGGGAGATATGTGCATCATGCCTACTAACGCAATACTAGAGGAGGTATTTGTCGAATCCAACTACTCGGCGGTTTTGGACAGAATATCTAAGGCTGCGACCGATCAGGCTGAAATCATCCTCAATGCCAAAGTCGTATCGGTCAACGCGCCACATCACGATAGGCTTGAAGATCGGCGAGTAACCCTGAAAACAGAAGACGGAAAAGAATTCACCTTCGACCAGGTAGTGATGACGACGCCATTAGGTTGGCTTCAGAAGAATTTGAGCTGCTTCGAACCTGCTCTGCCACCAAGACTAAGTTCCGCCTTGAACAACCTAAAACTCTCGCAACTCGAGAAAGTCTTCGTCACATTCCCTTCAGCGTTTTGGATCTCGGATCCGGCAACGGACTCCTCCCCCGCCTACGTCGGCTGGCTCGCGCCGTCGTACGCGCCGGACACTAACCCCAGCGGCTGGCCTCAGGAAATCTGGAACTTAGCCGCCTTCAAGCCGCCAAACAACCACCCTACCATGCTTTTCTACCTCTATGGGGACTGCTCGCGGCACATAGTTAACGCCATCCACGGCAAATCACGCGCCGATAAGTTCGCCTTCCTGAGGAATTTCTTCGAGCCGTATTACTCGCAGCTGCCGGGCTTCGACGCCGCGAGCCCATCTTGCGTCCCGACGGCAATCCTAGCCACCGAGTGGCTCAAGGATGATTTATGTGGCAACGCGAGCTATTGCAATTTCCAGGTCGGCGTTGAGGAGGCGGACCAGGATATCCTCACGATCCGTCGGGGTTGCGAGGACCGCGGGCTGTGGTTTTGCGGCGAGCACGCCGCGCCGTTCGAGGAGTCGGGTACCGTTGCTGGCGCCTATCTCTCGGGGGAATCTATCGGTAAGAAGATTGTTTCGTTGTACGGTGGAGAGTCTAGTATTCTAGAGAAAGGGGGTGAGTAGGGTTGGTCGCGAGATAGATAGCCATGCGTTCTTGTCCGGAAAGAATTGCTCTTTATTCTAGTTAGAAATTGTAGGATACCTATATGCTAGTACATGAATTGAAGCGACAAAAGGAAGAGCAGGAGTCGCCCATTACCCTGTGTACCTAACCGAAACCCCCTTCCTAAGAAATATACAGTCTAACGAAATGCCCTCTATGCGAGGTCTTCGACCAACATATAAGTTGCTACAACTGAGACATGCCACTGCACTACCTTAAGTTAGCAATACTCCTTTTAGCTAATGTGAAGGGAATAGGGTTAGAATAATCAGAGTACCTATTCAAGCATGCTGAAAAGGGACTATGACGAAAATACACACTCGTTGGAATGGTTTATAGGAAAAGTCGCTCTAACTGAGGTGCTAATTACGGAATGTTGAAATATTTGGCCCCTAAACCTTGTCCCTTTTTTTTGAGCCTACCTTAGGGGGAATCTAGGTGATTATCGCCTAAGGATATAAGGGGAGGATAGGGAATCCTACAACTCGGGCTCTTTTATCGCCGCCTAGGGGCGTTTGGAGGTAAGTAGCGATTGAAAGTGCCACAAGAGTGCGACCGTAAGGAGAATTGCTAGGGGCATAGGGCGCTACAATTATAGGGGACTTAGTGGAACGGGCCCTTTATTCTCGTGCGGGTGCTGAATATTAGTTCCCCCACGGAAATCCATAATTAAAAGGGGTTTACCCCGCGCTATCTAATTTGCACTATAAAATGTGTAGCAATCTGTTAGCGCGGGGAACAAAAGAAAAGGCGCTCATAGCCCAGCCGATGCGGCCATAACACAAATGAATTCCGCGTTACGGGATATTATTCATTATATCTACTACCTAACTGCGAATAACATATGAAATAAATGACGTTTTATCTACCCGTTCGGGAACGCTGAATTTGCTGAATGACCGAAGCAGACCTGCTAAATCTGAGGTTTAATACTAAGCGTTCGACTTCTTCATGGTAGGTCAGACCGCGTCGGCAGCAAGCTATTTGTTTATCTACGGCAAATGGCGCCCCGGATATTCTGAACCGAGTCCAGCTTCACCTTTACGTTGCCGAGGCTTCTGTACTCGGCGTCGGTGAGGCCTCGTCGGGAGTTGGCCGCGCTGCGGAAGCCGCCGCGGCCGAGGCCTGCGCCCAGCAGGTAGGAGAAGACGGTCATGAAGGCGTTTTCGGGATGGTCGACGATGTCGTAGATAGCCTCGCCAGCCTCGCCGGCGGCGCCAAGGAGCCGGAGCAGGGTGCGGAGCGTCGTTAGGCCAGCGGCCCCGGCTGCCTCGCCCACGATGGGGATCCAGAAGAGCAGGCCGGTGATGAAGTTGAGGATGAACTGCTTGCGCTCCTCCTCCTCGATCTCGCCAGCCTTCTCCACAATCTTCTCCATGTTCGCCACGGCCTCCTCCGTCGAGTACCCCGGCAGCGACGTGGCGTCTACCAAGTCGGAAAGCAGTGTCTGGTCGTCCCAGCCCCCGTACGCCCGCACGATCTTGAACCGGTTGAGCATGTCGGTTGCCTGGGGGAAGGAGTCGCCGACGACATCCTTGGGGTTGTAGACCTTGACGTGGTCGACGAGGGGGTAGTTGTACCACCATTGATCTCGTTTCTCAATGCACTCCAGGACGTCCTCGCCTGCGTACTGGCACCCGTTGGAAGACTTCATGTGCCGCTTACCAAACCGGATCCACGACTCCTCGACGCCCCACTCGTCTCCAATGTCTTTCCAGAAACCTTCGGCGTCATTGAGGTGGAACGTGGCGTTGGGGATATAGATGGGGTCCAGTACGTCTCTATCTCCTCGCTCTATCCGGGGGCATGCAATATCGATCTCACCCCAGCCGGACTTGCAGTCGTTGCCTTTAACGCAGCCCTCGAGACAGTTGGCATAGCGGCAATCGTTGCAGCACCGGATATCCTTGAGTTCTGTACACGTGAAGTACTTATCCACCTTGTCCGAGGCCACTGTACAAGAACGCGAGTCAGTAATTACATCTCTAGGTAAGAGCCCGTGCTACTGGTGTTACTCACTAAATTTATTAACCTGGAGCGGGACTTGTTCCGTAACGTATCTCTCATAGGTCGAGAACTTGCTGTCGTAGCCGTCGTCGATGAGTTTCTTATACTTGTTCAGAGCCGTTTCTAAGGCGGCAACCTGGATGTCTAGTATGTACTGCTGGACGCAGTGGTCGGGTATATCGTCTTTGAATTTGTCGAGCACCTCAAGCGTGTTAAACGAGTCCCGGCACGGGGACCAAAACTCGTCGACTTCGTATTCGTAATCCTCGTCGTAATCGTCGCCGCCGCCGCTTCCACTAGACGGTATTAGTACGGAAGGAAACCGGAAGCATCCAAGAATAAAGAATGGTGACGGGGCTTACTCCATGTAATACTGCAAGTCCACGGCCCAGTCGGTAGTGCCCCCAAAGTTGTACGAGTCGTAAAACTCGGTCCGCTTCACCTTCATGTCGTCGGACATGTAGGCCACCCATTCGGTGTCGTTATAAACCAGTATGTTGGATCCTTCCTTCTCCCACTGTTTATTGACCCTGCCGCTCTGAATGATCTCATCGATTTCGGCATTGGATATGTAGCCGCCCGTACCCGTGCAACGCCCTGGAAGTGCGTTGGATATGCGGTTTGTTCCCGTGAACTGGCAGGTCTCCGAGTCGCAACCCGCCTCGGCCATCTTGAACGATCGGCCATAGCTAGTCACACCCACGACGACCTTGTTCGAAGGGGCGCCAGCTTTGGTGATCATGGAGAGTGCATCCTTGGTCTCCGTCTCGTTAATATGGGACCTCAGACAGCTGCCGACCTCACAGCCGGGAGAAGTCCACTTGTTTCCATAATCCCACTGGCCGTGCAGGTCGTACGTCATGTAGATGATATAGTCGAGGGCCTCAGCCATTTCCTTAATAGGATACGCCATGAGGTACCAATAGGATGCCGGTGCCGCGAAGGAAACCGAGAGGGAGTCGCCCACGGATTTCTTGAGGTCGGACAGGAACTCGTAATAGTTCTTGCCATTTTCAGGATCATCGCTAGGGATACCGGGAATATCAGGAGCCTATGCATTCGTTAGTACTACTAAACAGGACAAGGGGACATGGACCACTCACTCCAGGATACTCCCAGTCAAGGTCGATGCCGTCAAGATCGTGCTCCTTCACAAATCCAATAAGGCTATCCTTGAACTTTTTGCGGTTAGCAGGCTGGACGGCGCTGCGGAGGATGCTGTAAGTCCCGGGCATTGTGCTGAAGTCCCAGCCGCCGAACGAGATGACCTTCTTGACGCCTGTCATGCCCTTGAAGATGTCGAACTGCTCCTGGACCTTACTAATATCAACTTTGAAGTCCGGCGTGATATCAGCGAAGGAGAAGTGGATGTTAGTGTAGTAATCTGTGTTGACCTGGTCGACATCCATGGTCAAACATTCGCGGTTGCCATTCCAAGCCTCAAAGTATGCAACCCTGAGCCTGTTAGCCGGCGGATCTCCTTTGATGATATCTCTACCACAGTTGCTGATACCTGATTCCCACAGTCAGTCTCATGCCTTTCTCACAGCATAGCTCTTGATGAAACAATGCGGCCGGCGACAGCGTGACTTACATCCGTTCTCTGCGCCCGAGGTTCCAGGCGCGCCAGTCTCAGACTCCTTCTCGACACAGAAATCGTCTGTTATTATTTTAGAGTCAGCAATTTCTTCTTCCGGTGGAATTTTGCTCCTAGAGCCATGCCTCGGGAGCGGTGTCGCCCAGATTAACCCTTAAATAGCGATATCTACTCCCGAAGCAGATTGAAAAGGGGAAAAGGAGCTCTCTGACCTGTGGTTCCACATTGCCCCCAAATATTACAGCAAACATTCAGCGGACACGGGTTGAGTGAGGCCAGGTCGGTTCCTTCGGGAGGCCGTTGCGTGTCATTCACCTTTAAATATCCTCGTTAGCCTGGCTCCTTAGGCAGTTAATACCACATGGAGTAGAAAAGGATGGTTTTCTTACCGTTGGCCCACAAACGGCGTTCTATTAAGAATCATTATTAGTCGGCATACTTTAGGTAACACGGCGCCGAGGAGGAGTAGGCAAAATACTTACAGGAACATTTGCTGGCATGGGCGGGTTTCCCTCACTCACACACATCTTGTAGTCGGGGAAGAGCTTTTTGCAGCCGTTCCATCCCCAGCTTCCCTTATTGAAGTCCTCTAGATCGTCCACGGTCAGGTCACGGGCTGCCGCGATCTTGGCGCAGTTGTCATTATCTATAGTCAGGTACACGGCGCAGCTGCCGTCGGGGTCGGGCTTAGGCTTCAAGTCGGGAAACTTCCCGTCTGTGCAGCAGACCTGTTGGCCCTCGGCCAAGTTTGCGCATAGGTCGGCTTTGGTGTTGACCTTCATGAAGTCCGCCGCGCTGATACCGCACTTGGAGGCCAACGAGCCGCAGCTGTCACCGACGACCACGGTTCTTGTCTTGCACGTGCCGTCGTCGTTGCCCGGCGGTAGGGTGCTAGGTAGGGTGCCGCTGCTGCAACAGACGAGCTCGTCTAGGATGAGGGTGCTGCAGAGGTCCTTGCGATTGTATTTCTCTAGGTCCTCTTGGCTGATCCCACACCTGTTGGCCACAGCCCAACATCCATCCCCGGCTTCGACTTTGGTTGTCTTGCAGTCGGCCCTTTTGGTAAGGTGCGCCCTTGCGGCGAGGCTTGCGGGTGCGGTCCTGGACGATTTCGCCATGTTGGTGCTATTATTTGACGTACTTTCAACGGGTGAGGGAACACGCAGGGTGACCGACATCCAAGACTCTCCCGCGTCTGGCTTAGTGACACATTCTCCGGCGGCCCACGTCTTGACAGCGTCCCGTACGAACGGAAGATTCGCGGCGCTAGCAGCGACAATGCCGACGCTATAGTCCGCGCCGCGGCCGTCAGCACCGCACAACTGGATGACGGTGGCCTTAGAGATGGCATTCTCCTCCGCGTATTGCAGTAAGTTCTTGAGAATATTCGAGCTATCTCGATAAGTCAGTGGTTAGGCTTCTAGGGAAGCGGGTTTGCGGTGTGGATGTCAGGTGAGGGAAGAGGGCACTTACGTTATTCCATGCTGATGAACCTCTACTCCAGCAAAGACGCCAATGGCTGCGGACTGGGAATAGGCGAATTCGATTGCGTGGTGAGTACAGGAGGGCACCTGCAAATCGAGATGGTGGGATATCTGACTCCCAGCAGCCAGCAGATCATTGGCGGAGAATTCAGCAGCATCACCGTCGACTTGGGGTTCGTGCATGTAGACAGAGGCCTCCTTCAGGGCACGGTTCGACGTTTTACAGAGAGATGCCTTGCTATCGTCCGCGACGAACGCAGCCTTTAGCCCCGAGCCATAGTCAGCTGTGCATGCCTTGATGGCCGAAGGACTTGTCTGATCTTCAAGTCTGGTCTTGACGGCCATGTTGAGCAGCATAGTCTCGTTACATGACGCCAACTCCGACAAGTCTGAAAACAAGAACCATTCGGTACTCGAGTGGCTGTCTTTGGTTTCGCTACATGGAACAGGGCACCTTTTGCGCGAAACAAGCGATGCTCTGTTAGCTGTCGCGTACCACGACTCAACTGCGGCGGCATCTTGGTCTCGACGGGAGATTTCGAAAGGAGAATGAGATGCAAAAGCATCAGAGGCCAAGAGGGCCCAAGGGAAGAGTAAAGAAGCCCTCATGATAGCATGGCACTGCGCGAGCAGATTCACTGAAGGAATGAAAGGCTCTGACTCTCTGGCACGAGAGGGAGCAGATATAAGGCGGATGAGAAAAACAGAGCCTGCGTAAGGGGAGGTTGAGTCGAGCAAGCGTTCAACGGTGGAGCCCACGCATTCGAGCGGCTCAAGATAACGAGAACAAGGCCCGTAAGTAATGCCTTGGCATAGGCATGGGTTGACGCCGTTCTAGATTACTTCTGCATCGTCAGGCCACGGCTTTGTATATACAAGTACCTCATTTTCAACATAGCTGACCCCCTTAACAAGGGTTCGGCAAAGGAATCACCCGGAATCAATGGATGGGTTTGGATGGGGAGGATGAGCACTGGTACCACCTCATCCACTCTCGTCCACTCTTGTCCAATGGAAGAAATATAGAAGGAAGGAAAACTATGAAGACACCAACACCACGTCTTCCCTACGTACCTATCTAGGTAGTCATCCACCCGGCTCCTTAGCTATCAATCAAATACTATAGATCTTACAAATAGTGGCAGGACTCCATGCCTACTTGACGAATAGGCACCGCGATATTCACTTGATCCTCCACGAATACCGTCCTGTTTACCTAAGATCGAGACGCCCAGTTTAGCGCGACTAAACCTACGCCTAGGTATAGGTTCTCACACATCACGAGATGAGAAGGGTGCCGCGAAGGAATAAAGTTAGGATCTGGGGTGCGTGCTGAAAGATCTTGATTTGTCTGCCCTGTCCGAGACAGCTGCCTAATGTGGAAGTGGGCTGGTGAGGCATGCGTAGCTGAAGATGGGTATTTGGACCGGGGGGTAAAAGTCCTGCATATTATACGCCGCCGCCAAGAAGCAAAACGGGGGCATAGGGATACTATATTCTATGTAACCAACAACCAACAGCCCTGAAGAGAAGAGCATATCAAGCCGGAGGTTAAGATTATACAGTAGCATGGCGTATACTCATCGTGGCACGATTCTAACGGAACATGATCGGATGCAGCCCGAAGGACGGTCCTCCGGTCGAGAAGAAAACTCCTCATTTATCTTTTCCGCACCTCTTCTTCGCTTCATCCGTGACTCGGTCCCTTCCTCGCTCTGTCCTATCCTCGTACGCCAGCAGCAACCATGAAAATCACTCCTCTCCTAGTCCTTTCTCACCTCTCCGTCGTCTTAGCCGGAGGGTATCAAGGATGCCTTGAGCGCATAATGTTGTGGAATGCGTACGAAATCGACGGGCTCAACGACCCGGCCGACCAAACTATCGGCTTCAAGTGCGTCAAATGGAACGATAAAGAGAAAACATGCCCGACGTGGCAAGCCTGCAAGCCAAAGAAGAACTCGGGCCGCGAGCGGTGCAACTACGACGAACTCATCGTGAGCTTAGGGAGGGCCCCCACTACAACCGGTTGGGGCGTCTTCGACGAGGAGGGGAACATGGACGTCGAGGAGACGGCCAAGAGATGCTACACTCGCTACACCACGGCCCCGGGGAAGAATCCCAAGGTGTACAACTTCCCGACTTACACGTGCATGAAGAACAGCAACGGCGTATTTAACGACTACATCGACCGCATGAGCGACGTAATCGACAGTACGTACAAGAATAAGGTGAACGACGACAACCGCCACCTCTTTGACAAGTTCGACGTGACTCTGGCCAAGGTCAATGAGGCGCGAGCTGGAGACCACGGCCCCTTCCTCGTCAGTGAAGCACAAGAGAAGCTGGGTAGCAAGATGGAGATACAGACACAACAGGTGGGAACTGGAAAGAATCCTGCTACTGGCGAACCGTGGGAAACGGTGGATTGGAACGAGACGGTCAATAAAGCCAAGGCTAAAGGCGTGGAGAATGTCGACAAGGAGATTGAAGATTTCCTCGAAGGTTTCTATGGCCCCGAAGGAAGCAGCCAGGCAAAGGACCATTACTCAGTGATCAATTCTTACAAGCAAATGGCAGACAAGCGCCTGGCCTGCAGTTAGTGCGTGCAGTTTGGAAGCGGTGGTGTGTAGCACAGCAGGGGAGATCGGGAGAGATCGGAGGGGGCGGAGGAGGCAAAGCAGGGAAAAGTTGGATAAGATAGATAGTACGGTTGTAATTAGTCTTCAGGAAAATTCTCGAAATCCCATCCATTTTGCACCCTATACTCGTGCAGCTGCTCATCAAGCATCTTTTCCATCTCCGTGCTTCTCATCATCCGGCCATCGTCCGGGTCGAAGAACCACAGGTTTTCTTTGGCGCAGGGCCAGGGGTGCTCGTTCGAAGCCCCATGCCACGCCTCCATCCCGTCTTTGCAAACTACGTGAATTTCCTCCGTGTTTTTCCAGTCCCGGAGCAAGTGCGATTCAAAGTAGTAGAACGATTCGTTCGAGTTTTCGCGCTCGAGCCTCAGCCGCTTGATGCGTAACGCGACGGGCGCAAAGTTACTGAGGTGGCATTCCCCTATAGAAACCATGTCGACGTCCAAGTTGAGCCAGACGTAACGTGACTCAGCTCCCGCGGCGGCGTTGGCCTTGGTGGCGGTGAGCTCAGAGAATTCCCGCTTGTAAGGGCCTAGGTTGCGCGCTTCTTGGCAGGTCTGGACTATGGCTGGCACCGGCGTAGGCGAGATTAGCCTCTGGACGCATGTCTTGTTTTCAGGCACGACGCGGACCTCCACGATACGGGGTTCGACCGTGAAGGCCCAGATTCTTGCGCGAAGCTCGAATGGGAGACGCGGAAACGGATGAAAGATGGACATTGGTGGTTCTCAAGAGCAGGGGACCAGGGCTGAAGGGCGCAGAGACTTGAAGCGGAAGGAGAAAAGTTGTTCATGACTATTATTAATACCCAGCACGATGGAGTCTCTGCGGCGTATGACCGGTCGGCCGGCACGAGAAGAGAAAAGCTTCGGACGTTAATTTTGCGGAGTCGAATGATTAAGTTGTCGCTTAAGTCGTCGCTTATCGCGCGGTACTGCGGCGCGATCCCGTCGTATATATAGGCTTCTCTCTACGTTTTGATTGGTCGATACGCGTAAGGGGGACAGGGGTATAAGGGGGCGAGAATCCTATAATCCTAATAGTCCCTTGGTCGTAGGGCTGCATTAGGCTGCACTTGGAACCAACATCTATCTTGATACAAACAGCATTTCTGCAGTAATATGCAGGTACTACCTCGCACCAACATGCATACGACGTCGGCCCGTTTGATCAAGTATCGCAAAGTATCGTCACAGGCGGTCATCGTGACTCTGGTTCTGGAACATTGCTAAAATGACTGCAATACTAGATGCACTTGGCGCCAAGCGAGAAAAAAATCAGGAGCGAAACAAACGAAAAGCAACCAACTGATGATACCTATGCAGGTATAGCCGTTGATTTCTACCTCCGACTTCAGTAGCTGCCGCCCTTCTTCTCATCGTCCCATCCCTCCTCCTACCATCTTCTCCCTATCAGCTTACCTGGTAATTCGATCTCCATCAACGCTACTATGAAGGCCTCGTTGTTGTTTCTGCCCGTGGTGTTTCACCGCGTTTACGGTAGCAGCACCCCGACCCTTCAATGGGATCCAGACACGGCTGCGGACTGCGTCGAATGGTACAACAATGGCTTCGGCGAGACTTGCGAACACATACTCAACCTGTTTGGCATCAGCCGTGAGGAATTCCACGAATGGAACCCCTCCGTCGGGCTCGACTGCCAGCCATGGCAGCGGCAGTCGTACTGCATCTTGACCATGGGGAAATACAATGAAACCCACACGACAACGTCGTCCTCCTCGACAACAACCGTCTCCACTAGCACTTCGGTCACTCCCGGACCCTCTCCTACCGCCTGGACCGAGATGGGCTGTTACATCAAGCACCCCACGCTGCCCAGTCTTGAGGTGGACGTGAGCCCCGAGGGCGGCGATCCAGAATTGACTATTCCCAAATGCGAGGACGCGTGCTATCTCAAGTTGTATAACTTCGCGGGAGTGCTGGAGGGGAACCAGTGCTGGTGCAGCAGCTACGTCGCCGGCGGGTGGGCAAGCAACCAGACTGACTGCAACATCCCCTGCACCGGTGACAGCAACACGTTCTGTGGCGGCAAGGGACTGTTCAACGTCTTCAGAGCCGAACAGAACGAGGAGTCTACTACCATTACCACTACTACTGCTACTACTACGGGGAACTCCACTACGTCTTCGCCAACAGGATCTACTACCAGCAAGACTCAGTCGTCCGGGGTAATGACGAACCTGGCCATGTTTTGAGAAACTGGGAATGGGTTAACTTGGTCTTCTCTTGTTTTCTATTTAAATAGACGGACCTGACCGAAACACAATACTAGTGGTAATATAGGAGGCGAAGGGGGCAGGAATAAGGGGTTCCCTGAATAATACAACATATGGTCAACCCTGAAAATGAATATAAGATGTCTCTGAGTTACTAGGTACCTAGGTGCTTGTAAGATTCTGAAATAATGGCAACCTTTCATATAAATGGCTTTTCGGACAACTGTTAGGTGGAATAATGAGCTCTAATACTGACCGGCCTGCTGATAAACACACTTACCTATATCTAAGGTTTCTAGCCTACCTTTCTGAGGTGCATTCTACTACACCCATGTCAGCTCCAATATTTAACCCGAGATCTCCTTCTAAAACATCTTCCAGATTTCGTCTCCGTCCACTATGTCGTGGACTTTGTTGTCGTGGATGATGTCATTTTCTTTCTTTTACGCCGTGTAGCCGATCGGCAGGTCCTTTAAAACGACACCAACCTTAATTTTAAATTCTCAAACCGGATATAAGGGGTTATTAAAAATATTAAACAATGTTATTTGAAAAGTGTAAAAGTCTATCGATTTAAATTATTCGTAGAATAACTTTAAGTTAATTAAAAATTATAAAATAATATAAATCGTATATATTATATATAAAGGTAAAATTTTTTAGAAAAAATTTAATAATAAAAGTTATATATATATAAAATAAATTTAAATAATTAATCTTAGATTTTCGATATTTTTTTATAATTTAAACGTTAAATTTTACGATTTATTTAAAAAATTATATATAAAAAAAATTATAAAATATTTTAAAATAAAAAATATCGTATAAATTATAATGTTTTAAAAAGTGTAAAAATAAAATTACGTAATTAAATATGTATTTTTATAGGTTTAAATTTCGCGTTTAAATTAAATATTTACGATTATTAAAAATATATTTATATACGTAATAACCGTATAAATTACGCGTATTTTTTTTTTAAATAATTTAATTAAACCGTTTACGGTTATTTTATTAATAATAATGTAATTTAAAACGAAATAACCTTTTAATATAATATTAATAATTTATTTATAATAAATATCGATGTAGTAAATACGGGTTAATTTTAAAAAATTAATTATAATCGTTAAAATATTTATCGAATCGATAAATATCGTTATTAATATTAATTATTTATAACCGAAATTAATAATTAAATTGTTAATTTAAATTAATATTTTATTTAATAAAATTAAATTTACGAATTTAATTTTAATAAACGATAATATAATTAAAAATTATTTTTTCGATTTTTAATAAATAAATTTATTAATTAAAAAAATTATTATTTTTTTTATAAATTACCACGTATTAACGACGTTATTAAAAATTATATTACCGTAATTAATAAAGTTTAATTAAAAAATTATATATTAAACTTTATTTAATAAAATATTAAAATTAATAATATTAATAATATATCGTATTAAATATACGATAATTATTTAATAATAAATCGAAAAATTAAAATTAATTTCGAATAATTTATTAAAGGTTTAAATAATATCGAATTTAGTTTATATAAAAAAAAATTAATTAATTTTATATAATTTTAATATAATTTTATAATTTTTTTATTTATAATTAATTTTTAAGGGTAAGATATAAAAAAATTAAATTATTAAAGGGTTTTTATAAAATTAAAACCCGTAAAATCGTATTTTATAAATATTTTTTCGACGAATTAAAGTTAATTAATTTAAATTTATTTTAAAGTACGATTTTTTCGAATAATTAAATCGAAAAATAAATGAATTTTATTTAAAAATTTAAATTCGAAAAAAATAATAAAGGTTTTTTTCGTTTAAAAAATAATATTTTTAATAAATTTATTAAAAATTAAATTATTAACGTAAATTAATAAAAATATATTCGTGTTATTATTTTTATATACGTAATAATTAATTATAAAAAATTCGAAATTTAAAGTTTAAAAAACTTTAATTAACGTGTAATATTATTAAAATAAAATTTTACGTAATTTATATAAAATTTTATAAAATCGATAAACGTAGTTAAAATTTCCTTATATAAATTTATAAAATTATTCGATATAAATTTTTTTATTATATAATTCGAAGTTTAAAAAAATAATAATTACATTTAATTAATAAAATTTAAAGTCGAAAATTATTATAAATATTAAAAATAATTTAATTAAAATAAAATCGACGATAATAATATATAAATTTTAAATCGTTTATAAGTTATATTTTTTTAAGTTTTTACGTATTATTTAACGTATTTTATTACGTTATTATTAATTATCGAAATTAAATTTTTAATTTATAATTTATTTTTTTAATAAAATATTCGCACTTAAAAACGAAATTATTAAATTTTATATATAACGATTTTTTAAATCGCGTATTTATTTTTCGAAAATAAATTATTATTTTTTTTATAATTTCGAATTTCGTTAAATTTATTTAAAACTTTTAACGAACGAATAATTCGAACGATTAAAAGTTAAAAAATAATCGATTATTAAGTTCGAAAAATAAAAAAATCGAATAATATTAAAAATATAAATATTAATATTAATATAAATAAGTTTTAAAATTAAAATTAATTAAATAATATAATTAATTAAAGTAATATTACGAGGTAATTTTTATAATAATTATAATTAAGTCGATTAAAACGTTTAAATTAAAGTAAAATTAATTTAAAAGAAATTTTTATTTAAAATTAAACGTTTTAATTTAATTAAAATATTTTTAAAACATTCGACGTTCGATTTAATTATTAATTTAATTTTTAATTCGACTTTCGATTTAATTATATTATTTAATTTTTTTAAATTATTTAATTTAATTAAATCGTTTAATTCGTTCGAAGAAAAATTAAATTCGTTTAATATTAATATATTTAATTTAATAAATGTAGAAGTAAAATTATTAATAGGATTAATTAAATTCGAATATTAATTTTTAAAAATTATAGTCGTATATATTTAATTTTTAAAAATTATTTGATTTTTAAAGATTATTTAATTTTTAAAAATTATTTAAATTTTAAGTAATTAAATCGAAAGTAATTCGAATAAAAGTTTTTATTTTTACGGTTTTATAAAATTTAAATTTAAATCGTTTATAAGGTTAAAAATAAATTTAAAAATAAATAAAATAATCGATTTAAAAAAAAGTAATTATTTTATATTATTAAAGTTTAAATTCGAATCGATAATCGATGTAATTAATAAATTTTTAAATATAGTTTTTAAAGTAAAAAAATCGAAGCGTAATTTAATTTTTTTAAGAAATTTTTTTATAAATTAAATATCGATGATTTTTTTAATTTTTTTAAATTAAGGGAAATAAATATAATAAATAATATTATATTTATTTTTATAATTTATTAATTAATTTTTAATAATACGTAAATTTATTTTTATAAAGCGCGATTATCGTTTAATAACGTAAATATTATAATTATATTTATAAAAGTAAATAATTTACGATTATTAATTAAATAAATGTAAATTTAAAAACGTAGTTAAATATATTTATAATAATTTAAAATTTTTATTAATTCGAATCGATAAAAAATTTATTATAATTATAATAATTTATTTCGTAAAAAGTTATAATATATAAAATAAATCGATAACGTTAAAAATAAATCGCGTTATTTATTATATAAATAATTCGACTTATTTAATTAATTCGAATTATTTATAATAATAAATTATAACGAAATAAATTAATATATTACGTATTTTAATTTATTTAATAACGTTAAAAATTTTTTTATTATTATTAAAATAAATCGTTTATATTAATAAAATAATTTATTATTCGATTATTTAAATTAATTTAATTATTTTAATAAAAACGAATTTAAATGTTTTTATAAACGTAAAAACGATTTAATAATATTTCGAATAATTATTAATCGTATAAATTATATAACGACGATTATTATATTTATATTTATATTTTATTAAATAGAAGGTAATTAATATTAATAATTTAAATTAAAAAATCGATAAGATTTAATTCGTTAATTTAATAATTTTATTAAATAAATACGTTTTATATTTATAATTAATTATTTTAATTTTAAATATTTTAATATCGATACGTTTATATACGATTTTTACGCGTTTAATATTAATATATATAAAACGTTTATATATAAATTAATAAATAATATATAAGGTAAAATTTAATTAAAATAATTTTTATATAAAAGTTAAATTAATTAATCGACGAATACGAAAAATTATTACGTTTAATATTTAATTAATAATTATAAATTATTAATTTTTACGTTTATTTATTAAAGTATCGATTCGATTATTAATTACGACTTTTTTAAAACGTAATTAACCGATATTAAATATATTATAAAAAATAAAAATATTAAAAATTACATTAACGAAACGAAAAATATTAATAAATTTTAAAAAAGTAATAATTAAAATTTTTACTTCGTTAAATATAATAAATTTTACGATTTCCTTATTAATTACCGTAATTAAAAAAAGTTAAATTATATAAGTTAAAATAATAAAATGCCGTTAATTATTAAACGTATATTTATCGTTTTTTAAATTTAAAATTACGTTATTTCGAATAATTATTTCGAATAACGTTAACGATAAATTATTTAATATAATAATCGAAATTAATATAAAAATTAAATTAAATATCGAAATTAACGAAAATTTCGAAATCGAAATAAATTTTAAAATCGAATTAAATATCGAAGTTAATTATATATTATAATTAAAATTTAATATTTTAAAACCGACGTTTTAATTATTTAATTTCGTAATAATACGATCGATTTTAAATTAATTATTATAATTAATTTTTACGAATTTTAATTAATTTTTATAAAAATAATATTTTTTAAAATTTATATATTTATAATATTTATTACATTAATTAAAATCGATTTTATATTATCGTTACTTTAATTCGCATTATATTTACGTAAAGTTAATATTTTTAAAATAAGTTTTAAAATAATTAAAAAAAAAATTAAAACGATATAAAATAATTTTAATTAAATAAATTATTTTAAAAATTTTATTATAATTTACGATTACGAAAAAAATTATTTTTAAATTAAATTAATATAATAATATCGTCGTTTTTTAATAATTTAACTTTAATTTATATATCGATTATTAAT